>JAQPZY010001340.1:1687500-2205767 GCA_029931535.1 Margaritifera margaritifera | reverse complement strand
GGCAGATCAGTATCATTTGTATAAATTTGAAAAGAAGACTTTTAAATGTTTTACTATGTTTTTGTAATGTGCCATATTTGATGGCAGATCAGTATCATTTGTATAAATTTTGAAAAAAGACTTTTAAATGTTTTACTATTTTTGTAATGGTGGCCATATTAGATGGCAGATCAGATATCCATTTGTATAAATTTGAAAAGAGAGAACTTTTAAATGTTTTACTATGTTTGTAATGTGGCCATATTTGATGGCAGATCAGTATCATTTGTATAAATTTGAAAAGAAGACTTTTAAATGTTTTACTATGTTTTGTAATGTGGCCATATTTGATGGCAGATCAGTATCATTTGTATAAATTTGAAAAGAAGACTTTTAATTGTTTTACTATGTTTTGTAATGTGGCCATATTTGATGGCAGATCAGTATCATTTGTATAAATTTGAAAAGAAGACTTTTAAATGTTTTACTATGTTTTGTAATGTGGCCATATTTGATGGCAGATCAGTATCATTTGTATAAATTTGAAAAGAAGACTTTTAAATGTTTTACTATGTTTTGTAATGTGGCCATATTTGATGGCAGATCAGTATCATTTGTATAAATTTGAAAAGAAGACTTTTAAATGTTTTACTATGTTTTGTAATGTGGCCATATTTGATGGCAGATCAGTATCATTTGTATAAATTTGAAAAGAAGACTTTTAAATGTTTTACTATGTTTTGTAAGGATGTGGCCATATTTGATGGCAGATCAGTATCATTTGTAATAAATTTGAAAAAGAGACTTTTAATTGTTTTACTATGTTTTGTAATGTGGCCATATTTGATGCAGGATCAGGATCATTTGTATAAAATTTGAAAAGAAGACTTTATTAAATGTTTTTTACTATGTTTTGTAATGTGGGCCATAATTTGATGGACAGATCAGTATCATTTGTATAATTTTGAAAAGAAGACTTTTAAATGTTTTACTATGTTTTGTAATGTGGCCATATTTGATGGCAGATTCAGTATCATTTGTATAAATTAGAAAAGAAGACTTTTAAATTGTTTTTACTATGTTTAGTAATGTGGCCATATTAGATGGCAGATCAGTATCATTTGTATAAATTTTGAAAGAAGACTTTTAAATGTTTTACTATGTTTTGTAACTGTGGCCATATTTGATGACAGATCAGTATCATTTGTATAAATTCTGAAAAGAAGACTTTTAAATGTTTTACTATGTTTTTGTAATGTGGCCATATTTGATGGACAGATCAGTATCATTTGTATAAATTTGAAAAGAAGACTTTTTTAAATGTTTTACCTATGTTTTGTAATGTGGCCATATTTGATGGCAGATCAGTATCATTTGTATAAATTTGAAAAGAAGACTTTTAAATGTTTTACTATGATTTGTAATGTGGCCATATTTGATGGCAGATCAGTATCATTTGTATAAATTTGAAAATAAGACTTTAAATGTTTTACTATGTTTTGTAATGTGCCATATTTGATTGCAGATCAGTATCATTTGTATAAATTTGAAAAGAAGACTTTTAAATGTTTTTACTATGTTTTGTAATGTGGCCATATTTGATGGCAGAATCAGTTCATTTGTATTCATTTGAAAAGTTGTCTTTTAACTGTTTTACTATGTTTTGTAATGTGGCCATATTTGATGGCAGATCAGTATCATTTGTATAAATTTGAAAAGAAGACTTTTAAATGTTTTACTAAGTTTTTTAATGTGGCCATATTTGATGACAGATCAGTATCATTTGTAAAATTTGAAAAGAAGACTTTTAAATGTTTTACTATGTTTTTGTATGTGCCATATTTGATGACAGATCAGTATCATTTGTATAAATTTGAAAAGAAGACTTTTAAATGTTTTACTATGTTTTGTAATGTGGGCCATATTTGATGACAGTATCAGTATCATTTGTATAAATTTGAAAAGAAAGACTTTTAAATGTTTTACTATGTTTTGTAATGTGGCCATATTTGATGGCAGATCAGTATCATTTGTATAAATTTGAAAAGAAGACTTTTAAATGTTTTACTATGTTTTGTAATGTGGCCATATTTGATGACAGATCAGTATCATTTGTATAAATTTGAAAAGAAGACTTTTAAATGTTTTACTATGTTTTGTAATGTGGCCATATTTGATGACAGATCAGTATCATTTGTATAAATTTGAAAAGAAGACTTTTAAATGTTTTACTGTTTTGTAATGTGGCCATATTTGATGGCAGATCAGTATCATTTGTATAAATTTGAAAAGAAGACTCTTAAATGTTTTACTATGTTTTGTAATGTGGCCATATTTGATGACAGATCAGTATCATTTGTATAAATTTGAAAAGAAGACTTTTAAATGTTTTACTATGTTTTGTAATGTGGCCATATTTGATGGCAGATCAGTATCATTTGTATAAATTTGAAAAGAAGACTTTTAAATGTTTTACTATGTTTTGTAATGTGGCCATATTTGATGACAGATCAGTATCATTTGTATAAATTTGAAAAGAAGACTTTTAAATGTTTTACTATGTTTTGTAATGTGGCCATATTTGATGGCAGATCAGTATCATTTGTATAAATTTGAAAAGAAGACTTTTAAATGTTTTACTATGTTTTGTAATGTGGCCATATTTGATGACAGATCAGTATCATTTGTATAAATTTGAAAAGAAGACTTTTAAATGTTTTACTATGTTTTGTAATGTGGCCATATTTGATGACAGATCAGTATCATTTGTATAAATTTGAAAAGAAGACTACTTTTAAATGTTTTACTATGTTTTGTAATGTGGCCATATGATGACAGATCAGTATCATTTGTATAAATTTTGAAAAGAAGACGTTTTAAATGTTTATGTTTTGTAATGTGGCCATATTTGATGACAGATCAGTATCATTTGTATACAATTTGAAAAGAAGACTTTTAAATGTTTTTTTTTTTTTTATGTTTACTAAGTTTTGTAATGTGGCCATATTTGATGACCAGATCAGATCTATCATTTGTATAAATTTGAAAAGAAGACTTTTAAATGTTTTACTATGGTTTGTTAATGTGTACATATTGATGACAGATCAGTATCATTTGTATAATGTTTTACTATGTTTTGTAAATGTGGCCATATTTGATGGCAGATCAGTATCATTTGTATAAATTTGAAAAGAAGACTTTTTAATGTTTTACTATGTTTTGTTAGTAATGTGGCCATATTTGATGACAGATCAGTATCATTTGTATAAATTTAAAAGAAGACTTTAAATGTTTTACTATGTTTTGTAATGTGGCCATATTTGATGGCAGATCAGTATCATTTGTATAAATTTGAAAAGAAGACTTTTAAATGTTTTACTATGGTTTGTAATGTGGCCATATTTGATGCAGATCAGTATCATTTGTATAAATTTGAAAAGTAAAGACTTTTAAAATGTTTTACTATGTTTTTGTAATGTGGCCATATTTGATGACAGATCAGTATCATTTGTATAAATTTGAAAAGAAGACTTTAAAATGTTTTACTATGTTATTGTAATGTGGCCATATTTGATGACAGATCAGTATTCATTTGTTAAATTTGAAAAGAAGACTTTTAAATGTTTTACTATGTTTTGTAATGTGGCCATATTTGATGCCAGATCAGTATCATTTGATAAAAATTGAAAAGAAGACTTTTAAATGTTTTTACTATGTTTTGTAATGTGGCCATATTTGATGACAGATCAGTATCATTTGTATAAATTTGAAAAGAAGACTTTTAAATGTTTTACTATGTTTGTAATGTGGCCATATTTGATGACAGATCAGTATCATTTGTATAAATTTGAAAAGAAGACTTTTAAATGTTTTACTATGTTTTGTAATGTGGCCATATTTGATGACAGATCAGTATCATTTGTATAAATTTGAAAAGAAGACTTTTAAATGTTTTTACTATGTTTTGTAATGTGGCCATATTTGATGACAGATCAGTATCATTTGTATAAATTTGAAAAGAAGACTTTTAAATGTTTTACTATGTTTTGTAATGTGGCCATATTTGATTGGCAGATCAGTATCATTTGTATAAAATTGAAAAGAAGACTTTTAAATGTTTTACTATGTTTTGTAATGTGGCCATATTTGATGACAGATCAGTATCATTTGTATAAATTTGAAAAGAAGACTTTTAAATGTTTTACTATGTTTTGTAATGTGGCCATATTTGATGACAGATCAGTATCATTTGTATAAATTTGAAAAGAAGACTTTTAAATGTTTTACTATGTTTTGTAATGTGGCCATATTTGATTGACAGATCAGTATCATTTGTATAAATTTGAAAAGAAGACTTTTAAATGTTTTACTATGTTTTGTAATGTGGCCATATTTGATGACAGATCAGTATCATTTGTATAAATTTGAAAAGAAGACTTTTAAATGTTTTACTATGTTTTGTAATGTGGCCATATTTGATGCAGATCAGTATCATTTGTATAAATTTGAAAAGAAGACTTTTAAATGTTTTACTATGTTTTGTAATGTGGCCATATTTGATGACAGATCAGTATCATTTGTATAAATTTGAAAAGAAGACTTTTAAATGTTTTACTATGTTTTGTAATGTGGCCCATATTTGATGACAGATCAGTATCATTTGTATAAATTTGAAAAGAAGACTTTTAAATGTTTTACTATGTTTTGTAATGTGGCCATATTTGATGACAGATCAGTATCATTTGTATAAATTTGAAAAGAAGACTTTTAAATGTTTTACTATGTTTTGTAATGTGGCCATATTTGATGACAGATCAGTATCATTTGTATAAATTTGAAAAGAAGACTTTTAAATGTTTTACTATGTTTTGTAATGTGGCCATATTTGATGGCAGATCAGTATCATTTGTATAAATTTGAAAAGAAGACTTTTAAATGTTTTACTATGTTTTGTAATGTGGCCATATTTGATGGCAGATCAGTATCATTTGTATAAATTTGAAAAGAAGACTTTTAAATGTTTTACTATGTTTTGTAATGTGGCCATATTTGATGGCAGATCAGTATCATTTGTATAAATTTGAAAAGAAGACTTTTAAATGTTTTACTATGTTTTGTAATGTGGCCATATTTGATGACAGATCAGTATCATTTGTATAAATTTGAAAAGAAGACTTTTAAATGTTTTACTATGTTTTGTAATGTGGCCATATTTGATGACAGATCAGTATCATTTGTATAAATTTGAAAAGAAGACTTTTAAATGTTTTACTATGTTTTGTAATGTGGCCATATTTGATGACAGATCAAGTATCATTTGTATAAATTTGAAAAGAAGACTTTTAAATGTTTTACTACTGTTTTGGTAATGTGGCATATTTGATGACTGATCAGTATCATTTGTAATAATTTGAAAAGAAGACTTTTAAATGTTTTACTATGTTTTTGTAATGTGGCCATATTTGATGACAGATCAGTATCATTTGTATAAATTTGAAAAGAAGACTTTTAAATGTTTTACTATGTTTTGTAATGTGGCCATATTTGATGGCAGATCAGTATCATTTGTATAAATTTGAAAAGAAGACATATAAATGTATTACTATATGTTTTGTAATGTGGCCTATTTGATGACAGATCAGTATCATTTGTATAATTTGAAAAAGAAGACTTTTAATTGTTTTACTTTGTTTGTAATGTGGCCATATTTGATGACAGATCAGTATCATTTGTATAAATTTGAAAAGAAGACTTTTAAATGTTTTTACTATGTTTTGTAATGTGGCCATATTTGATGGCAGATCAGTATCATTTGTATAAATTTGAAAAGAAGACTTTTAAATGTTTTACTATGTTTTGTAATGTGGCCATATTTGATGGCAGATCAGTATCATTTGTATAAATTTGAAAAGAAGACTTTTAAATGTTTTACTATGTTTTGTAATGTGGCCATATTTGATGACAGATCAGTATCATTTGTATAAATTTGAAAAGAAGACTTTTAAATGTTTTACTATGTTTTGTAATGTGGCCATATTTGATGCAGATCAGTATCATTTGTATAAATTTGAAAAGAAGACTTTTAAATGTTTTACTATGTTTTGTAATGTGGCCATATTTGATGGCAGATCAGTATCATTTGTATAAATTTGAAAAGAAGACTTTTAAATGTTTTACTATGTTTTGTAATGTGGCCATATTTGATGGCAGATCAGTATCATTTGTATAAATTTGAAAAGAAGACTTTTAAATGTTTTACTATGTTTTGTAATGTGGCCATATTTGATGACAGATCAGTATCATTTGTATAAATTTGAAAAGAAGACTTTTAAATGTTTTACTATGTTTTGTAATGTGGCCATATTTGATGGCAGATCAGTATCATTTGTATAAATTTGAAAAGAAGACTTTTAAATGTTTTACTATGTTTTGTAATGTGGCCATATTTGATGACAGATCAGTATCATTTGTATAAATTTGAAAAGAAGACTTTTAAATGTTTTACTATGTTTTGTAATGTGGCCATATTTGATGACAGATCAGTATCATTTGTATAAATTTGAAAAGAAGACTTTTAAATGTTTTACTATGTTTTGTAATGTGGCCATATTTGATGACAGATCAGTATCATTTGTATAAATTTGAAAAGAAGACTTTTAAATGTTTTACTATGTTTTGTAATGTGGCCATATTTGATGGCAGATCAGTATCATTTGTATAAATTTGAAAAGAAGACTTTTAAATGTTTTACTATGTTTTGTAATGTGGCCATATTTGATGACAGATCAGTATCATTTGTATAAATTTGAAAAGGACTAGCATGACTGAGATGATTTTTGTCCAATTTGGTTAAATTCTGTTTAGCGGTTTTGAGAAGTCTTTCAAATTCTGCTGATCAAATTTTGGGAAGAAACTGTTTAAAGGTTTTTAAATTTTTTGTAATGTGGCCATGTTAGATGACAGATAGGTATAAGCTGAACAAACTGAACTGCCTTGATGCCAGAATGCTCCTTGTAAAGTCATGTACAAAATGGTCAAGCAGTTTTCAAAAAGAAGTTGTAAATAACAATTGTGAATGAACAATGCACAGTGCATGACAGACAAAAGACTATAATATAAGCTCTTGGTGAGCTAAAAACTAACTCTGAAAGGACCCAAAATGAGGAAAACCTTGCAAAATCTAATCAGTTCATCTACACATGCATATAAACATGCCTATAAAATGTAAGATTACTGCAAGAGGCCCAAGTTTGCCTTAGGCTGCTCACGTGGTTGACATCTGCCTAATAGACAAATGCACAAGCAGTTGGCCAAGAAATCTGGGTCATTTGGGATGTTTTCTGTAGAAATTTCTTCCAGTGCTGTTAAATGTATATGTTATGAGACAAATCTTTCAAGGTTTCCCTATTTTGTTTTATCTTCATCCATATCTGATGCCATATCAGCATCATTTGTCTAATACAGAAAGGCCTTTATGCCAGGATATTCCATTGAGCAGTTTTTTTTCTTTCTATTTTAAGTAATGGTAGCCGTATATGATGACAGATTAGCATCATTTGTACAAATTTCAAATCCCTTCATACCATAGTGCTCTCTTCGAAATCTCACTAAAATCTGTTCAATGCTTTTGAGAAGTCTTCTAGATATTTTTTCTATTTTTGGTAATAGTGGCTATATTTGATGGCAAACTGGCAACATTTGTGCAAATCTTAATGTATTTCATGCCAGAATGTCTTCAAATTTAGCCAAATTCTGTTGAGCTGTTTTTGAGAAGGTGGTGTTTAAAGGTTTTTCTAATTTTAGAAAGGGTGGCCACATTTCATGGCAGATCAGCATCGTTGTGTAAACTTGAAAAAACTGGGTCGAATTATGTAGAGTGTTTTTTTTTTAAAAATTAAAAACCCTATATGCCATGATGCTCTGTGAAATTTGGGTCAAATTATGTTGAGCAGTTTTTGAGAAGTTGTTTAAAGTTATTTTTCTATTTTTAGCAATGGTGGCCATATTTGATGGCTGATCTGCATGAATTATAAAAATTTGAAAACTCTTCATGCCAGGATGCTCCCTGCTAAATTTTTTTGAAACTGCTCTCAAAACTGCTAAACAGAATGTTGATGGACAACACACACTGCATGCTGGATGCAGGGTCATACCATAAGCTCACGTGGCCTTATAGACAGCTGAGCTAAAAACCTTAACAAGAATTAGCAAACCATGAAATATACCATCATGGACCTAAATATCTCAACATAATTTCTTTTTACTTTTCTCTGTCTGGATAATTTGTGTACCCATGAAAATCATTATTTTTCCCAAGTATTTTGTCTGAAAAATTATTATCTTTAATGTCAGGATTGTGTATCGATGTGCCCAGCAAGCTGTTAAAAGTGGTCTAGGTAGGTAAACTAGGTTGCATTATATCCTTGCTTGCAAACAACAAACACTTTCATGATGATATTTCAGTTTTTTCTTTCACGAATGAAGAATCCTGGTTGCATTTCCAGTGCTTGTTTTTCTTTTGTTTGTAAAGCTATGTTCATCGTATACATGTACTGCCATTAGTGATAAGTCTCAATCATTGCAAAAAAGTTAACTACCAATGTGACCCAGTTCTAATATAAATATTGTTTCATAATGTAAAGATTGTCTTTGACAACAGAATGTACCACCAAAATAATATATATCTATGTATGTTATCTCACCTCTGATAATCTGAGAGATAATATATATTTTCCTTCAAAAATACTTGAAGTGATCTTGACTTTACAAATCCAAATATGGTGATGATCATTGTCCTAGGCAGCCAATCACTTAGACTGGTTCAGGAATTAAATTGCAGAATACCATTATTTGCACTACTTTTATAGGTGTAAAAACCAAACTATGTCCAAACTGAGGTTATCAAGGTAAAATCTGCCTTTGAATAAACCTGAGCCCTAAAGACCTTGCGAAACTTGTGTGTCGGAGATGCTGACAGCTTTATCATAAATAAATGTAAACCCAGTTTAGTTCTCTCCAAAAGTATTATTTGTTATTGGTTTCTATTTATGGTAAAAATAATGTTTCTGATTTGAAGTGCATGACTGCTTCATCTCCCTTCATAGGGTCTCCAGTGGTAAAAATAAACGAAGCCTGCAATCACATGTTAGCTCGATGACACAATAATGTCTCAAGATGCAAGATAGTTTTCCTTTATCATTACCTTTACTTGCTCATGTCTCTCTTTGTTTAGAGTACTGCTTATCATGCAACGGGGAGTGAGTCACCTGCTGTCTATCAACAACACTTTTAGTTAATCCATGCGATAATTAGGGTAATCAAAGTGGTTTCACAGCCTGACAGTTGACTACTCAATCACCAGTTTTTCAGTACAGGCAAATATTCCTTGGTTTATGTTCCAACTTGAACTTTTGAGTTTTTGTCAGCTTGAAAAAAAATACTTGCTTTCTGTCTGGAATTTGTCTGAACTATTTAAAATGATTACAAATTTTGAAAATTTGGTATCCATAAATATGGAGGGTTTGATTATTAGGTTAATTACAGCAGGTCAAAGAGACAATCTTTTGTTGTTGGTTGACTTTTAATTACATTTTCAGCACCTAATTTGGTTATATCACACCCAATAAATGGCAGCTGAATGCCTTCTGAAGGACACACTGATGCAGTTGACCTGGGCTGGATTGGGCAGGTACTGAACCTGTGACACTTGGATTACAATTCCAACACTCAACCAACTGAATTACCATTGCTCCTGTCATAAAGGTATAACAGAGATGAATATAATCACTAAGTTTCTGGGTTCCTTCGTAAACAATGCATGAGAAATTAACTTTATTACAAAAGTTAACCAGTCTGTGAAATGTAGGTCATAGTGACATACTCTTGCAGAAAGGTGTAGTACTCACATAATTGATCTCATTACCAAGTTTCATGATTCTAGGTAGTATTAAGGACAAATCTATGCACTCATGAGCTAAACACAAAGAAAAAAGTTAGCAATACAGATCATAGTGACCTCTTTTGTCATATTCAACAAAGATGCATGTAATCACTAAATTCTTTATATGCATAAGATGAAAATCCAGATTAACAATTTACAGACATGTTTACGCATACAGATGTGTACCAGCAGTTTGCCCAAGTCCTGTCTACAATTTTAACAATGACAGCTTTAATGTCTAATATAATGAGTTTGGAAGAACCTAACAAGTATACATGTGGCTATTTCCAACTAAGCTGGTTCTCTAAGTAGCCAACACAACCTCTGTCCCACACAAAATCCATGCTACATCAACCCCAGTCTGCATGAACTGGTTGATGTAAGGTCACAATTCTTGGAGTATACCGTCATTTCTATAAGACCATCTCATCTGTTATTTCAGAGTGTTCCTAAATCCCACTGCCTAACAGATCATCACACCATCAAACTCTTGGTCTTAACCCTACTCAAAATCCTACAGATGCTTGAACTGGGTGCAATTGGCTATTCTCAAGTGCTTCAGTGATAGAGTTTAAGAGCCTAATAAATAAATAGAACTCTGGCATGTTGCATCTTGGCAGGAAAAGATTTTGCCCATAAACATGACACCTTGAACCCCGAACTTCTGTAAAATTTTCTAGAATTATGGTGAAATCCTAGCAGTAAACAGCTCTGAATCTGGAACACAGAATAATTGCAGAAATCTGTTTCCAGATGTAATTGTATGGATACTGGGACAATCTGATAAATGTAGTCTGGATTTACATGGTTTTAGTGTAATTGATGAATAAAACATAAATGCCAAACATTGCTCAGACTAAAGCAAGTAATTCCATCCTACCGTGTTATTGAAAATGCTTATATCATCAAGGGAAACGTGGGTTCCTTCATATAACATTGTCACTTCATCATCAGGCACAGGGAGGCAACCCCTACAAGACAAATATATGTTCATGTAATTATTTGTAGCCTTCGTGGGATTTAATATAATAAATAAGTACAGGTTCCAAAGAACACTAATTCTTACCTTTGAACAAATGTTATATTTGTCAAAATATTTAACACAGAATATAATATTGTTGATATCACAGTTACATTTTCCATGCATCAAATCATACCTCTGTCCTAATATCTGCTAAAGTTGCAAAAATGTTGTACGATTAGTCAAAAATACAGCCACAGCTCTAGATAAGAATTTAATAAATTGGGTACTGTATACACTGCTCTAGATAAGAATTTAATACATTGGGTACTGTATGCATAGCTCTAGATAAGAATTTAATAAATTGGGTACTGTATGCACAGCTCTAGATAAGAATTTAATAAATTGGGTACACTATATACTTGTGTATAAGTTGGATCCAACTGCAAACTGCATACACCCAGATCTGATGTTGCATAATGTGCTGCCAGATCAGGGTCTATGTTGTTTGCAGTTGAACTAATTGGCAAGTGTATACTGTGTTTTACTCCCTGGTTTGGAACTAATTACATTTTAAAAAATTCAATGGGGTATTTCATGAACACCGCAAAACCTGCAAGATGTAAACTTGTACTACCAGACTGAGTTTTAATCATCAAGACTTTAATACTGCTTACAGCAATGCATCAATTTTTTTTTGACTAATACCAATTCACAGTAGATATGAGTATATAGCTCTATTTGAGTGAGTCTTCTCACAGTGGTCAAGTGCTATCATTTCAAATGTGCATGGAACATCTGGAACTTGAACCAATAGCATAATTTATACTGATCAAACATGCCATCAAACAACATGGACTGTACTTACAGTAGGAACTATAGACTGACAGTTTTGAACTAAATGCTTAAAATTAAAATCTTCTTGACACAGTTTTAGTCAATCTGTCTGCATAAAATATGCAAATGTGCTGCTATCTGGAGCTGTACTACTAAATCTCCAGTCTTTTCTTTGTGCCATTGCTCCATCAAACTAAAACAGTGCAAAACAACAGTTACTGTGCTAAATGTTCACCGGCATATTGAATTTTAATATAAACCATTATTTCCTCTGTTTATTTTATAATTTAAACAAGTTTTCTGTGGTTTGAGATTATATCCCATATCAAGTGGAAGACTTCTTTCTCTTTATCACAGAACACTGGTAGTTATGGAAATGTTATCCCAAGTGCCATTTACCGCTGCAATCCTGATATGCTGTCAGTTCCGTCAGCAATGCTTTAGAATCTGCCAATATGCAATGCACCAGTGCTGATTTGCTTTTATGTTTCCTGCTACCCTTTAAAAATTAATCTCTTAAATAAACATTCTGTCACCTAATTTCAAGCCTCATAACTCAAATGACACATGTTCTTACTGCTTCTTGAGTGTGTAATTAAGACAATCCCGGATAATTACTCAGTTGCGTAGCCATTATCTTTTGTACCTGACTTGGCTCGACTGCTGGTATGACCTTTGATCCTCATTTAGTCTTTGCAATAACACTCTTATGTGATTGGCCAGCGATAATGGAGTCTACTGGCAGTGTGTGTTATATTCCAGTAATTTCCACAATGAGCTCACAAAGTGTGACACATATTACTTTCAAGATAGTCAAATTCTTCATTCAGAAAAATGGATGCAAGAAAATGGATGGATCAAAACATAAAATGACCTAGTGCCCTGCTAGCTCAATGCTGACCTGGCTAAGATCAGCTGCAGGGTTTGCAGATTTCGATTCCAATAGCAAGATTTCTCCCATACAAAAAAAAAGATCACAAGAAATGAAAGACAGGGTTCAACATTGTATGGAAGATTTCTTACCCTTGGGAGGCAATCATTGGATCAATACATAAGTTTTCCATATTGCTGAATTTTGGTTTAGATCTACGTAGTTACCATCAATAGGCAAGATTGGGTTGGGTGGGTGGGTGAATCATGTAAAATTTCTAGGGCACTACTGCAATCTATTATTTTTGTTTTTATAGTACTTCAAGTAGTAGTTGTAATTGTTGTTGTTTTTTTTTCTGGAACACGTGACAAATACAATTTTGTGAATGAAAATTGCATCTTATCCACGAGTTGCTCTTTATATTTACACAGTATACTCTGAGAATTAAAAAAATATAGTTTGATCAATAAATCTTAACTTCAGTGGGTACTGCCCTAGGAATTTCTCTTTATCTGTCTATCCAGAAAAGAAAGGGAGCAATTTTATGTTCCATTTCTTTTCAGACTGTGAAAGGCCATTTTCAATGCTCAGCATGATCAATAGTGTATTGAGGAACAGACTGTCACAAATGGTTTCTAACTTATCATGCAACAATCAGCACAGAAGGACTTTGCCTTATACGTCTGCCTTTAATTTGGCAGTGAAAAGATACATGGGGAAGGGAAGAAAAGAAAATATCAATTATTTAAATTCAAAAACTAATGAGTGTTGACATAAAAACATGTTACAACTTAGGGAAATAAAGAATACTATGTAAATATATGTACTTCTTTTTATTTCATTGATATTTTAATTTTCTTCACTTTTATGATGATAATGCATGTTTTTCAAAACATGTGATGCTAATATTTACATATCCAGATGCTATCAAAAATTCCTGGGGATATCCCCGATAAACAAGCCAAAATATTTTGTTATGTTCTTATATATATGATTAATTTCCAGGGGTAATTTTCACTGTCTAACCCTAACTGCTTCTTTGCAAAATGTTTGCCTACATGCAAAACTGGAGTGTTTCTAATTAAATTGTGAAAAAAATCTTGACAAGTAGTTTTGGTGAGTTTTGTTTTCATTTCTTCCCTCTGGTACTTTTGAGATACCATATTAATTACACTGCCACTTTGTCCCACTATTTTGCTTCCCATATATTGCATGTGTATCAGCTTGGGCTTCAGGAATGGATCAATGATGATGCCCACATTTGTGGGGAGATGTGGGAAGGCTTATTAGAATGAGATCAGGTAAGTATTCATGGGGAAACAACTTACAATAAAAAATTTCCTTTCTCTGCCAAAGACACTACCCAATCACATTTATGTTAGAAGAATAGGTCAAAAAAGGAAAAAATGCGTGAGCATCCAACCTCTACCTTGGTAACCTTTCAAAGGACATAATGACAGGGATCTACATGTGACAGGTAAGACCCTTCTCCAATCTGATTAAAATGGAGATCTACTTATAATAAGTAGATCAGATGGGAACCAAAAAAGAGGCAAAAGAGGCAACATCACTGAGGGAAAACTATGCAATTTTGGAACATGTAGCTGCTGTGAAACTTTTACCTGAGAACTAGGGGACACATATGCAGTTCCATGCCAAAGAAAAAATTATGGGCAAATTGAACAAAAGCTTTTCAACAAATGCCCATGACAAGGTTGTACAGGAATCAACAAGATCTGATGAACATATGGGCAACCACCATGAGGCCCACCAGATTTGGCTTCCTGTTTTGTTTACTAAATTCTGAAGGTAAACACTGTTTAGAAACCAATTTGTGGAGTTATTTCTTCAATAACTCTTATCTGATCATAATACATATTCCCACTACCTCACAAACACAGTCCTTCCAAGCTTGCTTTTAGCAACAAATATGCTAAAAGTCGTCTTCCCACATAATTGGATGTCAGAAAAAGTGATCTCAGCTTGGCGAGAGGGATTGGTGCCAAATCCCACCCATACTTCAGTTACCACCTGAGCAGAAGTGCATGCTGTCAGGTTTTAAAATATAACTTTGGGGAGGCTGGGAGGGTGCACCCATATTTTGATCAGATAAGTATTATTGAAGAAACATTTTACTCCAAAATCTGAATTCTTTTTCATATACATTACCCGATCATAATACAGTTGGAGAAGAGGCAAGAGGTGCAAAGAGTCACATCCCCTTACCCAAAAGAAGACCCAATCCTCTGGCTCTAATGTATGTGAAGCAGCTCAAATCTCGTGAGAAATATGGGTTAAAGTTAGCATAAAGATATGTGACTTGTAGGGACATTTTTTATTAACACAAATCCAGCTGAAGAAGAGAGGCTGTGTCATTGCAAAGCTGCTGAACAATCAAAGAAGGTAGTCTGTTGCTATAGGTCCCACCAGGTCAAACTGAGCCTATTGGGACAAATGGTCTTGGAGGTAAAAACTTTAGAAAGTCATCTCTGACCTCCATCCCATGGCTTGGATAATGTCTGAGAACAGTTATGCTCCAATGCTATGCTAATGATGACTGCCCTAACCTCATGAACCGATATTTGCAAAAAACTAATTTGGTCTTGGGCTAATTCTATATAAGCAAAGACAAAAACCCATCATACCCAGGATGACAGAACTTAAACTGAGATATATTCCTTTCCTCCTTTCAGTCATGGAAATTAACAAAATCTCCCTCTTCTCACAGGCTTGGTTCACTTCAGGTACAGCTTCAAAGCCCTTACATGGTCCTATAGATGTTGAGGCAAAGGGTCCAAGTAAGAAAGAGGTTTCACAACAAAGGATTGAATCACCATCAGCTGGAACCTGTTCTCAGCAATGAAAGTAGGAGCCATCATAAGTGAAATCAAACCATCGCAACTGAGCTGCATATAGTTCCAATCGACCAACAAGACATGTATCTTACTGATTCTGCCTGCTGTTGCTTGAACAACCAGAAAGCAGGTTTTATATGCAAGGTACGTCAAAAAGATTCTAGACAATGGATCGAAAAGTGCTTTATTCGACCATGTCAGAATACATGGTAGATTCCATTTCAGACACAGAGCCAAATTCTTCAATCAAGACATATCAAAGTTCGCCAGAAGGTCATAGAGGTCTTTGTTTTGGTTTATATCTTCCATTCCATGAAATGTGTCTGAGATTGTGGTGGAATGGCAGTCTTTTATAGTGATGGGGGCTACCTTCGTCTCATGAAACAGCCAAAGGAGAAAGTTAACTAAATGTGGTACTGAGGTTTTAACAGAGTGGTGTGTTTTTGCTTGCACCACTGAGAGAAAACTCTATTTCCTTTTACATGCTTTCAATGTGGTGGGCCTTCTTGCCCACATGATTCTGACCACCACTTTTTCTAAGAATTGTTTACCCCTAGGGGCTTACTTATTATGAGCCAGGTGTGCAGGTTCAACAATTCTGGGTTTAGATGAAACACCTGCATTTGTGGTTGCTTGAGCAGATGAAGAAAGATCTAGATTTACCAAGGAATTTCCACTTCTAAATTTAACAGATCATTTATCCATGAGTTTTCCCATTTGAGGAGAGCAATCAGGACAAGATGACACTCTGATTCTCTTACTTTTTGCAAGACTTTGGGGATCATATGGGTTGGAGGGAATGCGTATGCATCTAGACTGTTCTAGTTCATTGAAAGAGCATAGACTGCCCAGGCTATCGCCATGGAAGTCGCTCTGCAACATGACTTGGTACATAATTCCTGTGAAGAACTGGTGACTGATGTTCAGACCAAAAGGGAATGTCCTGAATTGGTATACTGTATCTCTGATTGCAAACATCAGGAATTTCCTGGAAGACTTGTGGATTGGAATGTGGAGGTACACATTTTGCAGATCCAAACTGACTGCAAAATCTCTCTCCTGAATGGTGCTGAGAACCAGTCTTGGTGTCTCCATTCTGAACCATGGGACCTGAATGAAAAGGATTTTGTGAGTTTAGATTTATGACTGGCCAAAACGTTCCATAGTCTGGAGTAAAATCCCTGTGAGTTAACATTTTGAACAATTTTTACATATCCTCTTTGTACAGAGATTGCTTTACATTTTGGACAATCTCTACTGCCTCTTTGTACAGAGATTGCTTTACATTTTGGACAATCTCTACTGTCCTCTTTGTACAGAGATTGCTTTACATTTTGGACAATCTCTACTGTCCTCTTTGTACAGAGATTGCTTTACATTTTGGACAATCTCTACTGTCCTCTTTGTACAGAGATTGTCTTACATTTTGGACAATCTCTACTGCCTCTTTGTACAGAGATTGCTTTACATTTTGGACAATCTCTACTGCCTCTTTGTACAGAGATTGCTTTACATTTTGGACAATCTCTACTGCCTCTTTGTACAGAGATTGCTTTACATTTTGGACAATCTCTACTGCCTCTTTGTACAGAGATTGCTTTACATTTTGGACAATCTCTACTGTCCTCTTTGTACAGAGATTGCTTTACATTTTGGACAATCTCTACTGTCCTCTTTGTACAGAGATTGCTTTACATTTTGGACAATCTCTACTGTCCTCTTTGTACAGAGATTGTCTTACATTTTGGACAATCTCTACTGCCTCTTTGTACAGAGATTGCTTTACATTTTTGGACAATCTCTACTGCCTCTTTGTACAGAGATTGCTTTACATTTTGGACAATCTCTACTGCCTCTTTGTACAGAGATTGCTTTACATTTTGGACAATCTCTACTGCCTCTTTGTACAGAGATTGCTTTTACATTTTGGACAATCTCTACTGCCTCTTTGTACAGAGATTGCTTTACATTTTGGACAATCTCTACTGCCTCTTTGTACAGAGATTGCTTTACATTTTGGACAATCTCTACTGCCTCTTTGTACAGAGATTGCTTTACATTTTGGACAATCTCTACTGCCTCTTTGTACAGAGATTGCTTTACATTTTGGACAATCTCTACTGCCTCTTTGTACAGAGATTGCTTTACATTTTGGACAATCTCTACTGCCTCTTTGTACAGAGATTGCTTTACATTTTGGACAATCTCTACTGCCTCTTTGTACAGAGATTGCTTTACATTTTGGACAATCTCTACTGCCTCTTTGTACAGAGATTGCTTTACATTTTGGACAATCTCTACTGCCTCTTTGTACAGAGATTGCTTTACATTTTGGACAATCTCTACTGCCTCTTTGTACAGAGATTGCTTTACATTTTGGACAATCTCTACTGCCCTCTTTGTACAGAGATTGCTTTACATTTTGGACAATCTCTACTGCCTCTTTGTACAGAGATTGCTTTACATTTTGAACAATCTCTACTGCCCTCTTTGTACAGAGATTGATATACATTTTTAACAATCTCTAATGACCACTTTGTAGAGAGATTGTCCATCTCTTTACATTTTGGACAATCTCTACTGTCCTCTTTGTACAGAGATTGTCCATCTCTTTACATTTTGAACAATCTCTACTGCCCTCTTTGTACAGAGATTGTCCATCTCTTTACATTTTGGACAATCTCTACTGTCCTCTTTGTACAGAGATTGTCCATCTCTTTACATTTTGGACAATCTCTACTGTCCTCTTTGTACAGAGATTGTCCATCTCTTTACATTTTGGACAATCTCTACTGCCCTCTTTGTACAGAGATTGTCCATCTCTTTACATTTTGAACAATCTCTACTGCCCTCTTTGTACAGAGATTGTCCATCTCTTTACATTTTGAACAATCTCTACTGTCCTCTTTGTACAGAGATTGTCCATCTCTTTACATTTTGAACAATCTCTACTGCCCTCTTTGTACAGAGATTGTCCATCTCTTTACATTTTGAACAATCTCTACTGCCCTCTTTGTACAGAGATTGTCCATCTCTTTACATTTTGGACAATCTCTACTGCCCTCTTTGTACAGAGATTGTCTTTACATTTTGAACAATCTCTACTGCCCTCTTTGTACAGAGATTGTCCATCTCTTTACATTTTGGACAATCTCTACTGCCCTCTTTGTACAGAGATTGTCCATCTCTTTACATTTTGAACAATCTCTACTGCCCTCTTTGTACAGAGATTGTCCATCTCTTTACATTTTGAACAATCTCTACTGCCCTCTTTGTACAGAGATTGTCCATCTCTTTACATTTTGGACAATCTCTACTGCCCTCTTTGTACAGAGATTGTCTTTACATTTTGAACAATCTCTACTGCCCTCTTTGTACAGAGATTGTCCATCTCTTTACATTTTGGACAATCTCTACTGCCCTCTTTGTACAGAGATTGTCCATCTCTTTACATTTTGGACAATCTCTACTGTCCTCTTTGTACAGAGATTGCTTTACATTTTGGACAATCTCTACTGTCCTCTTTGTACAGAGATTGTCTTACATTTTGGACAATCTCTACTGCCTCTTTGTACAGAGATTGCTTTACATTTTGGACAATCTCTACTGCCTCTTTGTACAGAGATTGCTTTACATTTTGGACAATCTCTACTGCCTCTTTGTACAGAGATTGCTTTACATTTTGGACAATCTCTACTGTCCTCTTTGTACAGAGATTGCTTTACATTTTGGACAATCTCTACTGCCTCTTTGTACAGAGATTGCTTTACATTTTGGACAATCTCTACTGTCCTCTTTGTACAGAGATTGTCTTACATTTTGGACAATCTCTACTGCCTCTTTGTACAGAGATTGCTTTACATTTTGGACAATCTCTACTGCCTCTTTGTACAGAGATTGCTTTACATTTTGGACAATCTCTACTGCCTCTTTGTACAGAGATTGCTTTACATTTTGGACAATCTCTACTGTCCTCTTTGTACAGAGATTGCTTTACATTTTGGACAATCTCTACTGTCCTCTTTGTACAGAGATTGTCTTACATTTTGGACAATCTCTACTGCCTCTTTGTACAGAGATTGCTTTACATTTTGGACAATCTCTACTGCCTCTTTGTACAGAGATTGCTTTACATTTTGGACAATCTCTACTGCCTCTTTGTACAGAGATTGCTTTACATTTTGGACAATCTCTACTGCCTCTTTGTACAGAGATTGCTTTACATTTTGGACAATCTCTACTGCCTCTTTGTACAGAGATTGCTTTACATTTTGGACAATCTCTACTGCCTCTTTGTACAGAGATTGCTTTACATTTTGGACAATCTCTACTGCCTCTTTGTACAGAGATTGCTTTACATTTTGGACAATCTCTACTGCCTCTTTGTACAGAGATTGCTTTACATTTTGGACAATCTCTACTGCCTCTTTGTACAGAGATTGCTTTACATTTTGGACAATCTCTACTGCCTCTTTGTACAGAGATTGCTTTACATTTTGGACAATCTCTACTGCCTCTTTGTACAGAGATTGCTTTACATTTTGGACAATCTCTACTGCCTCTTTGTACAGAGATTGCTTTACATTTTGGACAATCTCTACTGCCTCTTTGTACAGAGATTGCTTTACATTTTGGACAATCTCTACTGCCTCTTTGTACAGAGATTGCTTTACATTTTGGACAATCTCTACTGCCTCTTTGTACAGAGATTGCTTTACATTTTGGACAATCTCTACTGCCCTCTTTGTACAGAGATTGCTTTACATTTTGGACAATCTCTACTGCCTCTTTGTACAGAGATTGCTTTACATTTTGAACAATCTCTACTGCCCTCTTTGTACAGAGATTGCTTTACATTTTGAACAATCTCTACTGCCCTCTTTGTAGAGAGATTGTCCATCTCTTTACATTTTGGACAATCTCTACTGTCCTCTTTGTACAGAGATTGTCCATCTCTTTACATTTTGAACAATCTCTACTGCCCTCTTTGTACAGAGATTGTCCATCTCTTTACATTTTGGACAATCTCTACTGTCCTCTTTGTACAGAGATTGTCCATCTCTTTACATTTTGGACAATCTCTACTGTCCTCTTTGTACAGAGATTGTCCATCTCTTTACATTTTGGACAATCTCTACTGCCCTCTTTGTACAGAGATTGTCCATCTCTTTACATTTTGAACAATCTCTACTGCCCTCTTTGTACAGAGATTGTCCATCTCTTTACATTTTGAACAATCTCTACTGTCCTCTTTGTACAGAGATTGTCCATCTCTTTACATTTTGAACAATCTCTACTGCCCTCTTTGTACAGAGATTGTCCATCTCTTTACATTTTGAACAATCTCTACTGCCCTCTTTGTACAGAGATTGTCCATCTCTTTACATTTTGGACAATCTCTACTGCCCTCTTTGTACAGAGATTGTCTTTACATTTTGAACAATCTCTACTGCCCTCTTTGTACAGAGATTGTCCATCTCTTTACATTTTGGACAATCTCTACTGCCCTCTTTGTACAGAGATTGTCCATCTCTTTACATTTTGAACAATCTCTACTGCCCTCTTTGTACAGAGATTGTCCATCTCTTTACATTTTGAACAATCTCTACTGCCCTCTTTGTACAGAGATTGTCCATCTCTTTACATTTTGGACAATCTCTACTGCCCTCTTTGTACAGAGATTGTCTTTACATTTTGAACAATCTCTACTGCCCTCTTTGTACAGAGATTGTCCATCTCTTTACATTTTGGACAATCTCTACTGCCCTCTTTGTACAGAGATTGTCCATCTCTTTACATTTTGAACAATCTCTACTGCCCTCTTTGTACAGAGATTGTCCATCTCTTTACATTTTGAACAATCTCTACTGCCCTCTTTGTACAGAGATTGTCCATCTCTTTACATTTTGGACAATCTCTACTGCCCTCTTTGTACAGAGATTGTCTTTACATTTTGAACAATCTCTACTGCCCTCTTTGTACAGAGATTGCTTTACATTTTGAACAATCTCTACTGCCCTCTTTGTACAGAGATTGTCCATCTCTTTACATTTTGGACAATCTCTACTGCCCTCTTTGTACAGAGATTGTCCATCTCTTGCTGCAGAACACTGAATAGGTCTCTTGGGACATCTGTATTAAAAGGATATGGGATCCAAGATGTGTGAAAAGGGTAATGTGAACATGGCATGATTTTCTGCAGGATGGAGGCTGACAGGAAGAGAAACCAGGACCGAAGCAACTCTTATCTCCCTGCCATTTGTCATTAGTGGCTCTTGGAAACAGTTCTTGTCTGAGAAAAGAGTTTGTAGTACTGTTTCCTTGTTTGACATGCCCAGGACTCTTGGAAACAGTTCTTGTCTGAGAAAAGAGCTTGTAGTACTGTTTCCTTGTTTGGCATGCCCGGGGCGGAGGAGGGGCCTTCCTCTTTCTCTGGTCTCTACTCAGAAATGAGGATTGAGTTTTTGGATCCTGGGCCTCTGCAAAGCTTACCTCTTTGGTGGCCTGTTTCCAAACTTCCTCTACATTACCATGGAAGAGCAGGTTGGACAAAAGTGGCTGTGGTCTAGGTGTGGCTTTATGATGTTCCTTAAGGAAGGTGGATGTGGATGGAAAAGTATCTTTTCCACAAGCTGTAAGTTCACTGATACTGTTAAGGAACTGGCAAGAATGTGTTGTGCTGCTGTGTTCAGAACACATGCTAACTGTGAGACTCACTCCAAGTGTGTCCAGTAGGGTTATCAATGAGCAAGACCAGGCTGTATTCAGATTGCTGAAACATAGAAAATGGATAACAAGTCGAGCATGAATCCTATTGCAATAACATTTTGAACCAGCTGTGTGTCAAGAAAGAACTTTTGGTCCATATAAACCAATGCGGGTTTAGACATTCCCAGGCCTGCAACATCTGTGTCAATGGCTGGGATCTCAGTTTGAAAAAGAGGTGTATGCATCTTATAGAAAGCCTTGTTAACATTTTATGAGAATTATTGTTGCATAAAGAAATGGTTTTTGACACTTGGGTCTTGAAGCTGCCTCTCTAAACAAATGGTAATAAACCAGCAACTCAACCAGGTCTGAGGTAGCTGTTTGAATGCTGGGTGGTCTTTCCCGGCCTATAGATAAATGTATGCAAACCTGGTAGTTGCCAATGATGGCATAGGAAAAGGTGGACAGAACTCAGGTGGCAGAAGCTGGAAAACTTCTTTGATCCATGTGCAGAAGGCTGAATCCTCTCTGGACATCATCGATCAAGTATGGAAGCTGGCACTTGTGAGCACAAGTCCTCAACTTCAAACACAGAAGAAATGGGTGACACAGATACCTCCTGTGAAGCGTGTGAAGAAGCTGGCAAAGTCAGCCAAGAACAATAGTGAACTAGACTGAGGTCTAGCCAAATTGTGACGCTGTAATCTCCAAATGTTCACAAAGCAATCTGTCAATGGTCTGTAAGCATCTGCGACTGGAGTGTTGCTGAAGCCAGTGACAGGCTGTGATGGAGCTGGGGCCACAGCTGTATCTGTCTAGTGTCAGTCCACAATGCTTCCGGAAGTCCAGTACTGGACAGAGACCATTCTTTTTTTATGCCAGTGCTGGGAATACCAGAAGTCCAAGTCAAAGCTGGTACTAGGACTTGCAATTCCGAATGTCAGGAGCTATCTCTTTAATGAATCCACAACTGGGTATATCGGGAAAATAAATCATTGTACCCAGTCTCAGCAACTCCTGCTGTAGGTTGAGGCTGTGTCAGAGTTGGTATTGACCTTACCTGATTCACATCTGATGCCAAAGTCCGATATTGGCTACCCCAGGATGGATCACCGTAAACAGTACCGGGATGGGTTTGCATGTCCATAACTGGTCTAGACAGACCACCATACCAAGCATGTACTGGACCTATAAGTACTAACAGGAAGACCTGTTCTGGTCATGGAGGCTGGGGAGGGACTGGAGCTGTTGTAAAGCCTGTGATGATGTGGCCTGCCTAATTTTCTTCTGGACTTGTGAGCTCACCAGCTTCAAGGTTTCTACTTATAAGAAACTGAGGTGACATTAGTGGCAATAATGATGGAGTCTGTATCTTTGCTGGTGCATTTCATCGCTCTCTCATTTGCCTGATTAATCTGTTTGGACAAGATGGTTGCCCTTACATTTTCTACCTAATGTGTGCATATTACACATGCATGACATGAACTGCACCACATACAACTGAGGCAGGTAAAATGGTTTTCTTCCATATACTTTGTCCTGCCTATTGTGTTGACACCTGTAATTATAGAGAGCAAAACATTGGCAGAAATTACCTTATGGCATGTAATACTATTCAATTACATGTCAGAATTTATATACCAGGTCAAGTTCTGAGATTTTGAATTGATGTACAATAGGCAGATAATTAAAATGGCACTGACATGTATATCATATGATGAAGTTAGACCAATAAAGTGTGATTCTTCATCTATAATAGAATAGAGTGAGAAGTGAAATATAGCTGGAGTATACATCCCTGTGTTAGAAACTCATTATAATCCCTCTAATCAAGAAAAGGCACAGTCAAGTGGAAATTGGTTTTGCAAGGTCTTCAAAAAAAGCAAGCTTCCTAGCATGAGCAATGTAGTAACTGAAGATTGGATGGAATTTGGCACCAATCCCAATATTCAATGGGAGATCACTCTTGCCTGACTTCCACCCAATTGGATGGACAACTTTTAGTGCTTTTGTTTTTAAAAACATGCCTTAGAAAGCTGGATTTGTGAGGAAGTGGGAGTACTTCCCTAATGTACTATGATCAGGTAATGTATATTAAGAAGAAAGTCAACAGTGCATGCCAGTCAACAGCTTTCAATAATGTCCTGAATAGAACAGTTATGACTGAATGCAAGACTCTCAGAGATGGTTCTTATCTTATATGCTGATATCTTCAAGACATGTATCTGATCTCGAGATCTAATTATGCCAAACGAATCACCCCCTTACTGTAATTTCTGCATGCTTTCAATTTTCTGCATGCTTTCAATAGCAAAACATAATTACTTTTTTTTTCTATCAACAAAAAAAAAACATACAAAAATATTTCATTCAGTGTCCCAAAAAACCCAAATGAAAAATCAAGTCCAAGCAACCACACTGGTCACCCACACATGATATTAAGCTACCCTTTTAGTCACAAAGCAAAGTAATCACACTTTAGATGTAAATCAATGACTGAAAACTTACGTTACTTGCCTTTTAGTCACAAAGCAAAGTAATCACACTTTAGATGTAAATCAATGACTGAAAACTTACATTACTTGCCTAGTTTGTCTCATTATTTCAGTCCACAAGAAAATGCAAGCATACTGAAAAACACAACTTATCTCTTACCATCATCTACCACCCACGAAAGTGTGCATAAATACAGCTCAGATAAGTTGCAGAATTTGTTATTAAGTAAAACAAACTGAAAATAGATTGGACAAATCTTGGTTGTAATTTTCTACAAAGTTAAAGGATCAGCATATTTCAGTGACCTACTTTTATGATGAGGGAGTAGTAATCATCAAGATGCATCCGCTCACCAAGTTTCAAGAGTCTAGATATAAGAGTATATATTCCAGGTGCAAAATACCTATTTGGTCACAAGCTAAATGCAAAAACTTAACCTAAGCCAGTAAAATGTGACATTCTTTTGTGATAAGGGTGTGGTACCAACAGAGATGCATACAATCATCTAGTTTAATGATTCTAGCATGAACAGAGCTTGAGAAATAAACTTAAAACACATAATTTAACCAAAGTCTGTGAAGTATGAAATATAGGTCACTGAAATAATTTTGTAATGAGGGCGTAGTACTCATCAAGATGCATCTCCGCACCAAGTTCCATGAATCTAGGTTTAGCATTATATATTATAACATTATATATACAGGGTGCAAAAAAAAACTATTTGGTCATAAGCTAAATGCAAAAACATAAACTAAGCCAGTAAAATGTGAAATGCAGGTCACAGTGACCTTCTTTTGTGGTAAGCATGTAGTTCCAATAGAGATGCATACAATCATATAGTTTGATCATCTAGCATCATTTGATGATTCTAGCATGAAAATAGCTTGAGAAATAAACTGAAACCACACAAATTAATCAAAGTCAGTGAAGTGTGAAATATAAGGCATAGTAGCCAACTTTTGTGATGAGGGTGTACTCACTACGATGCATCCCCTAACCAAGTTTCATTATTCCAGGTATAACAATATTTATATAGTGTGCAAAAAGCCTCAGCAAAATGCAAAACCTTAACCAAGAATGTACATGTATGTGCAAGGTTAGCCCCCTCCTCTGAGGGTAAGTGCTCAGAGCTCGAAATTGACACTAGCTAACTAGAATTTTGTTAGTTACAAATCCTGATATGCCAGTAAATTGCTAATTGAATAAAAATACACAAGAAGTTTCTTGATACTCATATTTTGCTCATATTAAAAAAGTTCATTTCGAGCTCTGGATGTTATGAAACCCACTCCAAGCTGATGCCTAAGACTTAAGAAGAAAGAATGGTTGAGATGCAGTGAGGGTGAACAGATGTATATGCTTTTATCTATGCAAATGCTGGAGGTTGTACAATAGCTTCTTACCTCTACTTCGAAGAGGTGTGGTAAAATGGCATCAGGTCCAACTGGGAAGAAGTTACCACTATGTTTAAAACTGACTTAAAAGTTGCTTGAAACACCTAGCGATCCTCTTTGTAGAAAAGCCAGGAAGTAATGTTCACTGCTGCTATATCCTTATTTAGGCTTGGGACTTCCACATGGTAAGAGGTAATAGTCCAAATGTGTCTTACACCGGCAAGTGCAGAACAACTCCAGCAGCTGACTTTCTATGAAAAAGGCTTGGCAATTACTAGGGTCAAATATTTTTTCCAACAAATGGTTGACAATCTTCTTAATCTTAAAGGATTAAGGCAGCAGATGGATGGAGGGATGATCAACTTCATCATCCACATCTACTAATGCTTTGACATGGTACACCTGACCTGAAGATGCTGGAGGAGGGAATTTAAAAGGTATGATTCCATAGATCTCTTCAATTACTGCCTTAAAACTGACCACAGTGAATTCCATGGTAAGATCTGGGTTTTGTGTTTGAATACACTGATACAAAACAGCAACAACAAAAATATGAATATGAAAATGTAATGATAATTTCCATAAATCACCCATATCCATATTAGACACATAGTTACAAATGTAATGATAATTTCCATAAATCACCCATATCCATATTAGACACATAGTTACAAATGTAATGATAATTTCCATAAATCACGGATATCCATATTAGACACATAGTTACAAATGTTGAACATGTTGAACACTCACCTATACACTGTCCCTAGCTGTATATTATGATAGGAGTCCATCTTCATCAGTAAACCCTGATAAAAGAAATAACACAAATACAAATTAAAACAAGTTTTGTATGGTTTGGTTTGGTGCTTTATGGCACAGCAACACAAATGGGTTATTTAGTGCCAAGGCAATTGGAGTAAAGTGCCTTGCCCATGGACACACAACAGTAGATGACCCAGTCTGGTTCAATGGTAGGATTTGAACCTGCACCCTTTAAGTCATGAGTCTGGCACGCTAACCACTGAGCCACTGCAGCTTCCAGTATTCTATGGAATATGGTGTCTTGCTCTGAACAGCATTATGACAATGCAGACAAGACACCTGGAATTTCTAGGTACAAATTTTAGACATACAGATTATATTATCCCAAAGTTGTAAAAGATATGTGATCTTCAAAACATTAACATAAGACCTTCACATAAATACTATTGTTGATACCACTGCCATCAAATTTGGAAACGTAATAACTACATTTCACCATTTACTGGTGAAACAAAAATGAATAATGAAAAAATTAAGCAAACAAATTTTAATTAAATGTAAATTCTTTGCAAATTTTACCTAAAAGGTTTTGATCAAGGGAGATAATCAATCCAGAGTAATATGAACTGAGTAACACATTCAAATATCTAAAGTCATACCTCATTTAAAATGCTAAGTGTATAAATTGAAATAATTATTTGATGGAAGTGTAAATAGAAAGACAGACTGAATGAATTATTTGTTGGCACCATAAGGGTATTCAATATTTCATGATTTCTAGCTACATTACCTGTACAATAAGTGAGTATTTAAAATAAAACTGACTTGTGTCTTTCACTAACTGACAAATATAAACTGCCTTTAAAAATGTTTATTATCAGTAAGTCAAAAAAAGTTTTAAATACACCTCAGGATATTAATGCAGAGTGAAATCCAAGGTAAATTAACTGCATATATATAGGTTCTCCAAACTATGTTTGTGACAAGCTACCTCCCCTCGACTGTCAGCTTATGTCACTAGTACCATGAACTAACAGTCCATGAAATAGAACTGTTAGCTTAGTACCATGAACAGTCCATGAAATAGGACTGTTAGCCTAGTACCATGAACAGTCCATGAAATAGGACTGTTAGCCTAGTACCATGAACAGTCCATCAAAAGAACTGTTATCCAGCACCATGAACAGTCTATGATATAGAACTGTTAGCCTAGTACCATGAACAGTCCATGAAATAGGATTGTTAGCCTAGTACCATGAGCTAACAGTCCATGAAATAGGATTGTTAGCCTAGTACCATGAACCGTCCATGATATAGGACTGTTAGCCTAGTACCATGAACTAACAGTCCATCAAACAGGACTGTTAGCCTAGTACCATGAACTAATAGTCCCTAAAACAGAACTGTTAGCCTAGTACCATGAACTAACAGTCCATCAAACAGGTCTGTTAGCCTAGTACCATGAACAGTCCATCAAACAGGACTGTTAGCCTAGTACCATGAACAAACAGTCCATCAAACAGAACTGTTAGCCTAGTAATATGGAATTGCTGCTTAAAATTATCCTTACTGAACACACCCATATGCATACTCTTTTTTAAGGAGTTAAAGGTTAAAGTACTTGTACTTTTATACTAAAATGGACACAGGTGAAAAAATACTTTGTACTTCAGAGTGCATACTGGAGAACAAGAGAAATTCAGGCCATTACAGTTGTAAGCCTTTCCTCCCTTGAATTTTAAGTTAAAAAATAAAGTTGATACATGCACTAAATTAATAATAGAGGAAATGGAAAATGTAGGCTTTGCATAATTCTCAAAGACGATTATCTTCTCTTCTTGAGAGACCTTTATTTGTGAACCTAGAAAGAACCATATTCCCAGGATGTAGTGGAAAAGACCAGTGTTTAATCTCATATTTCTCTGGGAAACCATGCACATGTGTGGACCCAATATACATGTAATTTATCTCGTAAAAATGAGGTTTAAACACAGAACCCATTGATATTATAAAGGGTTCCCACAACTTTTAAAAACAAGCAATTCCAGGTCTTTCCCGTAGTTTTTTTCCTGGATGAAATTGATTGTTTTCAAGGATCATCAATGGTCCCCAATGAATGAAATCAACAACATTTTGGAACATAGTAGTATGTATTTTCTTAATGAAATCATTTTTAATTTGAGACCCACCTCTTCAACATCCCAAGTTCCAACCTGAATTAGACATCTTTTCAAGCACGAAAACACAGGACATATTACTAGAAACAATTGAAGCTGTATTGAACTTCATATAACAGTACATAAGCATCATCTAAATTGTACAGGATTCAATTTTTACTTTTTAACATTCTATTTAACTGCATCCTATCTATTATGAACAAATAATAAGTAATTAACAACTGAAATAGTTATTGTTTTCTTTCTAAAACTTTTAATTCCAATTAAGTTAGAATGATTGTTTGGTTTTGGCATTTTACGGCACAGCAACACACAAGACAAATAGGTTATTTACTGCTGAGGATATTGGAGTAAAGTGTCTAGCACAAGGAAACACAATGGTAGCCAAACCAATCTGATCAAACCCACACAATTTCAGTCACATGTCCAGCATGCCATCCACTGAGCCTCCATGGCTCCTGCACCAATTTGTTGCATTTTACAACATGCAAGAGAAAGGTTCAGGCCTACTCTACATCCCTGAGCCCATAGGAGGTAAATAAGAATAATCAGTTAGAATGATCAGATATACCATATATACTCATGTATAAGCCGGGTGTTACGACTAGGGGTAAATGTAACAAAAGAAAGAACGACTCAAACAAGCTTTCCCAATTTCTAAAATACAAATTTAATTTCCTAATATATAAAATATTTTAAACAAACAAAGTGAAAGAATTAAAAATAACTTACAGTTTCGAATTTCCTTAATTAGTCCTAAATTGTCCTATACATTCCAACAATCAAGAAGTTAATCCAAAATATTCCGAATTAATGAATGTTTCGAGTTAATGAATGTTCTGAATGAAAGATTGTTCAAAATGAATGGGTCTTGAATGTTATTATATACCAATGCTTTTCAGTTCTAAATCCAAAATATCAATAATCCCAGGTAAACTCCTGTGAATGTAGAGTATTGTTAAGTTCCTTAAACAACAGTACTTAAATCCAAATTGTACTATGTAGAATAGATTTTCCACTAAGCTGAATCTCAAACAATAAATAATTCTCCTCTCTCTTTCTATCTGCTGTAACTGTATAAGAATGTGGAACGCAGTGACCAAATATTATTATATAGCCTGTTACTGCGTATGAGAGAATAACCCTCGACTCGGAAACTACATTCTAGCACTATCCAGTAAACAAGTTATTCTAACCAATCAGAAACCAGGTCACGCATGATACCAATGAGTCAATCGCATTATCACAATGTTATGTTGAACTCACCGACATAATTATTGATTTTCCCTGGACATAAACACTGACTCATTGTTGATGTACATGTGTATTTTACAATAGTGTAGGCTACTGAATTAAGGAATTATAATACAATGGTTATAAACCCAAATGAAAACTATAATAATTTAAAAGATGATACATAATTCCGTAACACCAAGTCAAAATGCAAACAACACAGACCCTGATCTGACATCGCATTATGTGCCGGCAGATCTGGGTCTATGCTGTTTGCATTTGGTATCAGCAGATCTGGGTCTATGCAGTTTGCAGTTGGTATAGGCTTATATGTGAGTGTATACAGTAAATCAAGACAGCAATATGAGGAACTTGGGCTATCATGTTTACAAAAACTTTGCAAACATTTACACAACTGACAGTATGCTGAAGGATCCCACTTAAATGAAGGTCTGCTGGCTCATCAAAATGTACCAAAACAATGACTTCATAAGCACTGAAAGTTGTGATTAGACAAGTAACTTCTCATCTTATTTAATCAAGAATATGCTTACTTTGAGCTAAAAGTCCATAGACAAATACAACACAACTACATAAAACTTCAGCCACAAAGTATAGACATAGGGAACAGACTAGTCTGGTTGACAACTCAGCTAGGTCCGAAGTACACAATACTGTTCTAGATTTCTTTTGTGTTATCAACAATTTTAACTTGCATTAGCTGCCAAAGTCAAAGTGGAATATGTTGGCCACATTATAAGACTCACCGGTCGATGTTTAGATCAATGCTTTTCCAGCTCATAAATCCAAACATGAATGTCTTTTCTGACATACACCCAGGATGACATGAACACAGGCTACTGCAAAAATAGTAACAACACTGCCTCTACAGAAAACAAAGTGCTTCAAACTGGAATTCATCACAAGCTGTTATAATAGCATATGATCTACATACAAAGTTGAACAGGAAAGGCAATGTTATATAACTATAAACAACAAATTGTTCTCTGCTACTTTTTTACTATTATTTTCCCACATTAACTGGCTGTGGCAGAGAATAAATGTGTAATGACAAATTCATTGGTGGAAAGTCTGCATCCAAGCATTAAGGCAGTTTGCACTGGAGCTCAACAACCGCTGGAATGATTGGTGGTCAACTTTGAGAAGGAGTGCTATTTAACAGTGAGTCTTTGGACAGATTGTATACCACGGATCAATAGAAGAGGGATTGAACTTGCTATCTATATACAAAGGTCAGTCTACATACTCAAATTCATTAGCTGCCTAAAATTCAAAATTTCTACAGGTCAATTGGTCAATCAATCTGGGTAAGTATGATGCTACCTGATGGTTTATATATTTATATATTTTTTAGCAATGGCAGCTGTATTATGCCAGGATGCTTTCTGTTAACCAGTTTTTGAGAAGCTGTTTTAAGGTTTTCCTGTTTTCAGTAACAATGACCATACCTAATAGTGGATCAGCATTATTTGTGCAAAATTTAAAAGGCCTTCATGCTAGAATGCTTTATGTCACATATGGTCAAATTCTGTTGAACAAGTTTTTAGAAGTTATTTTAAGTATTGCTTTTTATTCTTTTAATAATATGGCCAAATTTGATGGATGATTGGTATCATTTGTACAAACTTATAAGGCCTTTGTAAAAAAAAAAAAGAAAGGTCTTGATGACAGTACACTTTCTGTCAAATGGTCAAAATATGTTCAGCAGTTTGGAAGAAGTCATTTATATGTGATGGCAGATGAACATAATTTGCATAAAACTGAAAGGCTTTTATGCCAGTATGCTCTGTGCCAAGTTATATATATATATATATATATATATATATATATATATATATATATATATATATATGCCATGCTTCCCCAATAATACTTACCCAATCACATCATTAACATTGGGATTAATCTCTGCTACCTCTGAATCCAGCCCTCCCTGAATGACAAAAAAATGTTTTTCCATCTATATAACATATAGACAAAGGGAAGCAACTCTCACAGGTTAACTCCTCCTACTCCTGCCAGGTGGCTTACCAGTGTCCTGGATGTAACCAGTTTAAACTTGATTGAAACCTTTAACAGGATGCTCACATTGCGGGGAAGGGTGGGAGGAAATTTCTAAAAATGTGATTGGGTAAGTATTATCGGAGAAACAATTTACAAAAAATCTGCTTTTCACAAAAAGACTTCTTACAATATCTAGTTGGTCCAAAAATGAAAAAAGTGCTAATATCAAATACACTACCCAATCACATTAACAAAAAATGGCCAAGTCATGTCCAGCTCTGGGGTTGTGCTTTCATGGACAGGGAATGGTAACTAACTGGGCATCTACCAGTGTCCCGATGAGATTCAGCTCACTCCTTTGTGAGGCCATGTCACGTAAGTAGAACGCTGAGAAAGTAGACTGGGCATGCTAGCCAACTGATTCTACAATGTCTCGAATTGAGACGTTGTGGAGTCAGTTGGCAGGCTCATAGAAGTAGCTCATATTTCATGAGCTGAAATTTTCATTAGTCATACCTGATTCTGTGAGAGTTCAGAGTACCCTGATTTAATAATTCCCATTGGGGTTGTCTTACTTTCCTGCCTTAAGCGGTAGGAATAGTCTTTTACGGCTGCTACAAATATTCTCTGTGTACCTCAGATAGCATCTGATGGCATGTATGAGATCTTGCAGCTTTGCTTCTCTCGATGAATCGAACAAGGAGAGAGCGAATAGTTGTTTGTTGGTTGCATAGTGAGAGCAGCCAGTTCAGTGAAAGGAATCCAGGTTGCATCATTAAAACAACTGAGCTGTTGGAATGGAACTGCATGTAGTTCTGATCCATGGACAGCTCACTCACATTACATGATAAAGCTAGCATTATCAGGAAGCTTATTTTGTATGATAGCTGCTTCAGTGAGGTGGAAGACAGGGTCGAGTTGAGCCATGTACGGCCCAGGAGAGGTTCCATTTTGGAAAAAAGGTGAGTGAGTGTGGTCGGGATATGTCAAAATTGGACAGAAGTCAGAAAGGTCCTTGTTGCGGCCAATATAATCTCTTCCATGATGTCACAACATGTCTAAAATCATGGAGCAGTATCCCTTGATAGTGGTTGGGGCTAACTTCTTGTCCTTGAAGTGAAATAGAAAGAAGGTTTGCAGTTGGGGAATGGAGGTGGAGAGTGGTGGAACATCACTGACTTGACACCTGTCATTAAAACTTGCCATTTCTCATCATGGACGGCCTTCTAGCTGCTGTGTTCCTCTTCATGACTTATGCTCTGAATTCCTTTTCACACAGGACTTCCCTGACAAGAGCCAGGCATGAAGGAGGAGTTTCTCCTGAACACAGATGGAATAGTGGTGACCTCAGCTGCTTTAGCAGCATGGGGGTCACTATGATTTGTCTGGGTACATATGCCGCTAAATCGCGCAGATCATTGTCCTATCGTAGGGGGCAATCAGAGCTATATTGCATTCTGCACCCCTCATTTTCTGAATTATCTCAGAATCTGAACTGATGAAGAGAAGGTGTATGCCCACATTCCCTCCCTATCTGATTGAAAAAGCGTTGACAGCCTATGCTTAATACTTTTGGGTTAAGAAATGGGGAGACAAAAATTGGCAGTTTGTTGTTCCATCTCATCATAAAAAGGTCTACCATCAGTTGGCCCCATAATGCACAGACTCGATGGAAGATTGACGGATGGAGAGACCACTCCATATGAAACAGTTGGCCTCTCCTTAATAATGAGTTGGCCAGGACGTTGAGCCTGCCCGGGACGTGTTGGACTTAAATATTTATCTGATATTGGGAACACCAATGAAGGTATTCCCATACCAGGAGGCAAAGGTCTGGTGATTTCATCCCACCATAGTTTGAAGAGATACGTCACTATGACTGAGTTGTCCTACATTATTAGGACCATCTTTCCTTGGAATCGTTCCACCCAAGAATGGGAGGCACTGAAAATGGACTTCCATTTCCAAGAGGTTGATATGAAGAGCCTTCTCTTGAAGCATCCACTTGCTGCTGACCATCACAAAGTCAGGTAGCAAGTGTGCTTTCCAAACCGACAAACTGGCATCCGAACATCCCATCCGAAACTGGCATCAAATCACTAGCCATTCCCTGTCTTGGCACTGCAGAAGGGAGAGTTTGATCTTGGTTGAGATAATATGGTGATCTAGACAACCTGAGATCTGGCACCACTGTCTCTGAAGGGACATTTGCTGAGGGTGCATGTAAGGCGGATGAGGCATAACAGGTCCCTGCCACACTGAATAGGCTGAGGAGTTGAAGAAACTCCCTTGCCAAAATGAAGGTCTTGGTTGACGCCTTCTCTAATGCAGGAACAATACTTTCAATGCATTTGGGAGGAAGACATACTAAGTTGACATGTGTTAAGAACTCCATAAGTAGATGAACAAAATGTTGAGAAGGAATAAGGTCTGACTTCTCTACATTGGTCATCCATCCTAGACTGCAGATTAAGGTGAGAAGGTTGTTAATGTTGTGAACCAAAACCATACTTACCAAATGTTTTTGTAGTATGTCATCCAAGTATGCCACCATCGCCATGAAGGAGGGCATCCTGAACAGGGATATAACACAGTCCAATGTCCTGGTGAAGGCCCAAGGACTTCAATTGAATGGAAAGGCATGGAATTGGTATTCCACCCCATGGTACGCGAATCAAAGATATTTGCATGATGCCATATGAATCAGTATATGGAAGCACATATTGGCCAGATCGAGACTGATCACATACTCATCGCGTTGCACTGAAAGACAGACAGACTTTGCCATCTCCAACTTGAATTTTAGGGCAGAAATAAATTGACTGAGCCTGTTTAAATCTATCCCGGGTCTCAATTTGCTGACGGACTTCATAACCAGAAATATTCTGGAGTAGAAGCCCGGGTATGCAGTTTTATGAACAAAAGCTCAACCTCCTTCTGTAGGACATCTGTATACATTGGATCACTTTAGAGTTCCACCATGAAGCAGGACGACAAAAGCGAGGATGGGGTCCAGATGAACGAGATCTAGAGATCCTCTGAAATGACATGGATCATCCAATCATTTTCCAGAATAGGTTGATCCAAGTCTGATAAAAAAGGAATCTGGCACCATAGGTAGGTCAAAAGCAGACAGGAGGAATGGCGAGTCACTGACGGTTTTCAGGTGGCTTGGGGGAAGTGAAACTTTGTTTTCTCTCCCACCTCCCTGCCTGCCTGCAAAAGTTAGGGCATATGGCCACCTAATAATTCGCTTCGATAGGAACAATCTGTCATTGCTGAGGCCTGTTCCTACAACCTCTCTGGCATCGATCATCCCTTTCTCTGGTACTTTCCCTCATGGAGTCGTGCACAGATACAGGCTTGCACTGACAGCTGGAGTGGTAACTTTTGTGCCACTTGATTTCTCACCTCCTCAATTCGACCCCCGAACAGAAGGGAAAAACCAAAAGGGAGGGAACACAGGGTTGCCGCATGATGTGGCTTGAGAGAGGACAAATACAGGAGTGCATCTCTTCTAACCAAATCCATATTAAAGGAAGCCATAAGGACATTTGCCATCATATGGTGAGCCACCCTATCGACCACCTTGGCAATAATGCCCACTGAATCCCAGGCATGACCACTTCCAGCCTTTTCAGCTAGATGAAAGATCACCAGAGATGTGAGGTCAAGTAGGGAGGAAGTCACCATGATGTTCCAGACCAACTTGGACATAACATTAAACACTTGTCTGTCCACTTTACAGCATAGTGGAGCAGACATGCTGTAAGCAGAAATATTCTTGTCTAAACTTAGGAAATCTGGATAATACGCATCAGAATGCAATTTGTACCTGTGAGGTGTGAAAGTTGCAGTTAAGTGACTCACCAAGAAAAAGGCTCTGGAATTACCAGAGTCATGAATTTTATCCAAGAGACACCCAGTACTTTCAGCAATCTTTGCTAACTGTGGCAAGATTTTGAACGATGGATTGTCGTCATCATCATCTATGTCCACACAGGTCTTGACTTTATAGGCAGGATTGATTGCCAGTGGGGGCCATTCCTATGGAGGCAAAATCCTGTAGATTTCCTCAATCCCTGCCTTGAAGCTAAATTCCGCCCCTTCCATGGTCACATCAGAATAGTCATCAATGGGGGGGAATTGACCTCCTCCTGTACACTCTGGGTATAGGGATATAACATGCCATAGGGCAATGAAGACCTGGTTGCCAGTCCAAGATGACAGAAGAGTGACCGCTAAAGCTGTACATGGAATGTCTGAATGGCTGGACTGGTTGGTTGGCAGCTGGGACAATGTACCGGCAAAGTCAAATGGTAATCTGGCACGCCTGGCTCCACTATTTTGCAATCCATGCACAGGTGGGGAAAAAGTTTTATACCCAATGGGATGCCAATTTATATTTTCATCAAACTCACTCATCAACATCTTCAATGATAATGCCTGTTGCAGAATATGAATCATTCTTGATTCCAATAACAAGACTTTCAAGATGGCCACCATTGTGATCATATTAAATGTCTCCAATGCACTATTTTCATTTGGTAACAACCAGATAAGAAGTATTTTCAGTGAAAACACCATGACGATACAACCAGCCATTGATGAGTAATAATACCAAGATTTATAAGGCGGCTGCTACGGTGGCCATAATGGATATCAGAGGGGCACCATTTTGTTTATGACCGATTAGACCTTGGGATGAATGTGTTTGTAAAGTTTTTGTTGCAATTCTTCCAGTAGTTTAGGAGGAGAAGTGGTGACAAACTTGTGCTAACAGGCAATGGACAACAAATGAAAGGACATCGCATAAACTCTTCTAGACTATGACCATTAGAGCTAATAAAAAGTGAACAACTTGTTGGACTAACTCAAGATTCATTTTCACCTGACCGTTATGGGTAGAAACATGCTTCTAAAGAAAATCTGTGTGCTAGGAAAAGGTGACTTTCAATTGAACCTAATACAAAAGGTTTACCACTTTATAAAATGGTTTGAAACTTTCCACATGTACTGTTCCTAGTACCACTGCCAGAGTTTCCTTGACTGTCATTTATGCAATATAATTCAAAAATTTCTGTTGGCATTACTGACATTACATATCGTTTTGTTGTTAATTGCTGCTCAGTGCTTAGAGACAATCATTTGGACATGTGTCTTAAAGACAAGTGTGCAGTTTCCAAAATATTTGTTGACTGGACAATGTGCTGACTGAGACCTGCAAATACAGTCTGTATGTAGTAGCCTTTTAAAGCACCTGAGCGCAATAGTGGCTCAATGGTGTCAACAAAATGTAAAGTTAAAAAACGTAAGACCCATACAGCAACTTGTACAGCAAATGTACATCAAATTACTGATTGAGTTCAACAGCTTACAAAAATTCCATTAATTTTAGTCAACAATTTATCTTGCAATCAGTTAAATTATGATTTATTACAGTTTTTTGTCGCAACTAATATAGTGGCTGAAAATTCATGCATTTTTTATTCTCTTGACTAGGACATTTTTTCAAAATTACAGGGTTTTCCCAGTCAGGAAAAATCCTATTCTTATTCCTGATTTTTCCCATTTTCTGATAGCATGGGAACCCTAATTATATCAATGGACTTGACCAGAATGTTAATCCCTTCTTTGTCTTAGCCATTAGTGTCATTTTATCTCATTGGGAAACTGCAGCATGTGATTCCAGTATTTTCAAAGCACAATGTATTCAACATTAAACCAAAATGTGTTTGTCTTCTGTTTTATTTTAATCCAGTTTTAAATATATGTGTGTTTATCTCACTAAACAGTAAACACATGTACAGATGCTGATGTCCTGCACAATCACTCACTCATTACCTCTACTTTTCAAAGTCTTTCCTCGAGTACAGTCAAAAATATAAAATTATAACTTTAGCAGTTTCAGTCTAATATTAAGATAGCACAAATATAGGTACATGCTATAATACTTAGGATTTAATTTAACTCTATCCTTGGTCTTTTCAACTACATATTCTTGAACATAATGGTTATTATATGAACCCAATTTGAATAAATGTTTGCTTTGTTTTAGTTGGTTTTGGTTTGGTTTGGTTTGGTACTTTATGGCACAACAACACAAGCAGGTTATTTAGTGCCAAGGCAATCGGAGTAAAGTGCCTTGCCCAAGGACACACCAAGGTAGCTGACCCAGGCTGGTCTGATGGTAGGATCCGAACCCGCACCCTTTCGGTCATGAGTCAGCACACTAACCACTGAACCACGATTTAGTTGGTAATCATATGGCTTGCAACATAAAAAGTAACTTTTATAAAACAAACTTATGCTTATAAAAAAGTAACTGGTATATGGTGCAATATGATGTGATTTTGTTTTCTCTTTTCTCCAAACTGTACTGTGTCAGGCTTTTGAATTCCAAAGAAAAATTTCAAAAGTACTCCATTTGAGTCATGGAAGCTCAGATGGTAGAACGCAGGACTTGTAATCCAAGAGTCATGAATTCAATGCTCCCTAGGCCAGCACAGGTCAGCTGCCTCAGTGTGTCCTTGAGAAAGGCACTAAACTCCCATTTCCTCAGCATGATATAGACAATAATGTCGTAAAAGTGTCATTAAAAACCAACCAACCAACCAGCTGTGCTCATGACTACTTTTTAAAAAGTACTCAGACTTATACTCCAAATGATGAAAACCAGTAGTATTTGTACCCATATTCCATCTTAATATAACAAAAGTACTCATACTCATACCTGAGTACTTTAAAAAATACTCAGTACTTGTACTCCAAATAAGGAATACCAGTAGTACTTGTACCCATACTCATACTCCATCTTAACAGAACAAAAGTACCTGTACTTGTATTTGAGTGTTTAAAAAGTACTCTGCTCCAACAACATGTATGAAATGTTTGTGTTCTACATTTGACAATACTTCAAACAGGGAGAAGTATGGATTTCAAACCCCATTTTATACTCGATGCCAACAGTTACATAACCCATCCTAAACTTATTTAATCTCCTTTGCTTTTGAGCTTCAGAAGAAAGTAATGTATACACTCACGTACAAGCGGAGTCCAACTGCATACAACTTAGACACTGATATAATATAGCATAATGCTTGGAGTCTATGTTGTTTGTTCTACTGATTATTCCTAACAAACTGCTGAGACCCAGATCTGCTGGCACAATATGCAACGGCAGATCTGAGTCTGTGCTGTTTGCAGTTGGACTTGACTAATAAGCAAGTATATATGATAACTGATAACTCTTGGAACACAGAAACTACATGAATGCACTATAGTTACCTTCCTGACATCATAGAGAAGACCTCTTACAGCAAACCCTGGGTTGAACTCACAGTCCAAAATTTCATCAGGGTACTGAAATCATATTTTTGTGATTAAGCTCATACATATGATGTTTAAGTTTTGTATGTACAATGTTTACAATGTTTAAATTTTGTATGTACAATGTTTAAATTTTGTATGTACAATGTTTAAATTTTGTATGTACAATGTTTACAGTGTTTAAATTTTGTATGTACAATGTTTAAACTTTTTATGTACAATGTTTAAATTTTGTATGTACAATGTTAAATTTTGTAAGTACAATGTTTACAATGTTTATATTTTGTATGTACAATGTTTACATTTTGTATGTACAATACAATGTTAAATTTTGTATGTACAATGTTAAATTTTGTATGTACAATGTTTACAATGTTTAAATTTTGTATGTACAATGTTTACATTTTTTATGTACAATGTTTAAATTTTGTATTTACAATGTTAAATATTGTATGTACAATGTTAAATTTGGCATGTACAATGTTAAATTTGGTATGTACAATGTTAAATTTTGTATGTACAATGTTTGATTGATCATTTATAATCAGGGCAAGAAAAATATCCTCAATATTAGGTCTGCTGTCTCAATACTAGGTTTGCTGTCTCAATACTAGGTCTGCTGTCTCAATACTAGGTTTGCTGTCTCAATACTAGGTCTGCTGTGGGTTTTCTTAAGCATAATTATTTTGCAGTTTATGTGTCAGCCGATGCATGCTTAAGATGATTATATAAAACTAATTACAACTGATTTAAAATCACTTATTTCATCTGTCACTTTTGTTAGGGCTATGGGTCATTGGATATGAAAGACAACGCCTAGCTAAACTGTATCAGTAAAGTTCTCCGAAAAAAGAAAGAAATGAAAACAGATTAAAATGCCAAGTATTGTACTGTACCCAACGTGCAGTAAATATATTGTGCTATACTGGAATATGCATGCCTAAATTATAATTATTTGTATCTTATTAGAAACTTTGATCTGACAGATGCTAACGTTTTTTGTATTATTCATATCTCAAATTGTTATATACAATGATTTGCATGCAAAGTAATGTATCATGTACTTGTCAATTAAACTTTGCATTCAGAATAAAGGATGAATAATGTATTATATATATCACAATTCTTTATATAGCTAATTAAGTCTGATACAACAATCTCTCTCTCCATACCCATAATAATCCCAGAGATAAATTTTCTGGGCTTACCTAAATCTTTTCTTCTCTCCCTTCACTGCACAATCAAAGAGGGCAGATGAATTATACACTAATCTCAATGATTTTTACCTCCTTCAATCACTCCCTGGCTATCAAAATATACTAATGTGTTGCCACTAAAGAATTAAAAACAATAATACCACTGAACATTTTTGGACATCCAATATTTAAGACTGGGACTTCTAAAAATGATATCCATGAAAGTCCCAGACTTCATATTTCAGGAAATTAATAGAATCCTTGTCATTATCATTGTTTTTCCTTAGACTGATTTTAATGTAGAACAAAGTATGAACCATTCATAATGAAACAAAAGATCACTCGCCTGGCTGACATCATCCCAAATGCCAAACTTAATAATGGTGGCCATATTTGATGGTGAATTCAGCATCATTTGTACAGACTTTAAAGGTCTTCATGCCAGGATGCTTTATGACAACTCTGGTCAAATTATATTCAGTGGTTTCAGAGAAGTTATGTAATGGTTTTTCTAAGTTTAGTAATGGTGGCCATCTTTGAAGACAGATCTTCATCACCTGATTAAAACTGAAAGTTCTAACTGCCAGAATGCTTTCTCTTTCATATGATCAAAGTATAAAAACAGTTTTGAGAAGAAGTAGTTTAAACATTTTTTTTTCTTCTATTTTTAGTAACACTGGCCAAATCTGATGGCAGGTGCATAATTTGCACAAATGTGAAAAACCTCATCCCAGGGTGCTCTCTGCTAAATTTGGTCTGGTGGATTTTGAGAAGTTTCAAATAGCAATTGCTGACAGACACACAATGGATGCAGGTCCATACCATAATCATACTTCGCCTTGTGGCCAGGCGAGCGAATAAACTGAAATTTAACTTACTGTATATTTAGTAACAAGGGTTTCTCTTGCTAGTTTGTATAGGAGATGGTACAGCCCTGGCTTGTAGGTTGCCAGTGTATAATCATAGTCAAACCCATAGACATGGACATTGGCCAGTCTCACTTCATTGTTGGCAAAAATAGTACTGGCATTAATATTTCGTGGAAGTGGCAAAGCTGAAATTACAATATACACATGATCAGTAGTAAAATGTGTACAGAGAAATGAAGAATATCATAATTTTATTTCAAATATTTGAAAATGTTTCCACAAATTTTCAGGAACATTACTTGAATAATCCTTCTAGAACAAGCATTAAGTCTCCAATTCTGTCTGGACATGTACTCATGTAATTGATATTTATACTTACGGTGTGCTCAACTACTTGTGGTGGTTCTCTGCTCTGTAAATATTTGTAGCTAACCCCAGTTGTTTTTGTTTCTTTAAGTTTTATCTCCGTCTTATTTCTTAATTAATACAGCATGTAAATGCACGCCTTTTTTATAGCATGCTTATGTATATCTGCCAACATTTTAGACGATATTGAGGGGTTTGTCAGACTTATTTGGGGAATTTTGTGGTTGCATGTGCTTCAGGTAAGTGACATGTCATTATATATACAAAATATCTAATTAAAACAAATAATCTAATTAATATATTATTTAGCTCTAGTATCCACTTTATTTTGTAGCAATTTTAAATGTAGAGTGAAAAAAAATGATAAAGATAAATAATTTGTTGATACTCTAAAATCAAATGATTCTTACCTTTACATGATGATAAAAGGGCAAAATAATAAAGAAGCTATGACTCTATCAATCCAAATATACTCTGTATTTTTATTTTATCTTGTTCATTCTTATCAATATAACTTTATGAAAAACACCGACATGCCTGATGTTTATATTTTATCTTATTCAGTTTTTTTATTCAATATTTAAAAAAAGAAATGACTCAATTTTAGTACCAGATATCAATTCCCGATATTTTCTGTGATGCTCCTCTTTAACCAATACACAATTTAAAACTGTGTTCCGATTACTTTCCCTTAAATTTGACTGGTTTCCCAACCTGACATTTTTTCCAACATACATGTGATGATTCCCGATGTCCCTGGAAATTCCTAAGTTTAAATCATGATTCCAACATGGTTTTTTTTTAAACCATAAATTCTCATTTTTTAGCCTTAAAAATGAGTTTTTATAAAAAAAAGAATCTCACCCAGCAGTGTATCTAGAAAGCCAGTTTTCTATTATTGAGCATATATTGAGCCTTAAAACTAGCTCAAAAGCTGTTAATTATCTCTCACAATCAAAACTCCATTACTGCAAACCTCACTCTGGCTATTTCTCTTTATTTCTGAAGGTGCATTTTATCCATTGATAATCTGTGACCAGGATGCCTCCATTGTAATAATGACTGGAGTTACTACACTGCTTCACTCAAGGGAGATTTAGTAATAGTGTTCAATACCCGAGGCAAAATAACATCTCAGATATCCATTATCTAATTTCTACACTATATTCAGGACATAAATTCATGGTCCAATTGATGTATACCAGCAGCCATTTTACCTCCTGTTGCTGTAGTATACACCTACCATTTGATTAACACCACTTGGGAGTACTGTATATACTCACTTATAAGTTGAGTTCAACTACAAACTGCACAGACCCAGATCTTCTATCACATAATGCACCAGCAGATCTGGGTCTATGCAGTTTGTTAGACCCTGATCTGGTGGTGCATTATGTGATGGCAGAACAGGGTCTATGCAGTTTACCTCCTGTTGCTGTTTGTTAGACCCTGATCTGGTGGTGCATTATGTGATGGCAGAACAGGGTCTATGCTGTTTGTTAGACCCTGATCTGGTGGTGCATTATGTGATGTCAGAACAGGGTCTATGCTGTTTGTTAGACCTTGATCTGGTGGTGCATTATGTGATGGCAGAACAGGGTCTATGCTGTTTGTTAGACCCTGATCTGGTGGTGCATTATGTGATGGCAGAACAGGGTCTATGCTGTTTGCAGTTGGTCTTGACTTATAGGCAAGTATATATGTCATATCTGAATATTCAAAATCTTTGCAAAACTCTGACTGACACAACCATAAAATGATTCTTCACAAAAATACATTGAATTATTATTGTCTTTAAGTGTAATGTCTCTTTATATAAAAATACATGAACAAAATATTAAAACTATTAAATAATGGAAGTTGGTTAGCACAAATGCAAATCTACATCTAGCTTAATACATAAAACTTCTCGCACAATATAGATTCTACTTTTTGTGCAAAAAATAAAAGAAATCTCAAAGAATTGTGTTGTATCTAATAATTATGTGGCAGCTCTAGTTACCATGCTGGACACCTAGGCAGCAGTTCTGGGTTTTAATTCCCAGATCAGGTCTGGTTGGCTGCTGTGTTGTACCCTTTGGCAAGACCATTTACAATAATTGCCCAACAAAACTATATACATGTACTCACAATTTCTGAGAAGATAAATCATCTTCCTATCGAATTCATGCAGTAATAGCTCGATGAAAGGTCATTTAACTTTGCTAGGCCCAGTTGGAAGCAGCTACCCCATGCCACCAGCATGTAGTTTCAGCAAATTTCAACTTTTTGAGAGGCGATGCTCTCTGACCTCACACAAAAATGACAAATTATCTTCAATGGATGGCAAAGGTCAGAGAAACCTCGGACCAAGATGTTGTTGATCTTAATCCCTTTAGGAATTTAGGCTCAAGGTTAATTTTATCAAAATCCATTTACAGCTCCTCAAGATGGTATTTGGGAAAATTGTATACAGTGTACACTTGACACTTGGGCTGAAACGGTAAGTAAAGCCCTTAACCGCTTAACCATAATACATTTTTCAAACCGTTACCAGTAAATCACAGTCAAAAACACCTCTTTTACAGAGTGTGAACTGGCAAGAATTACAGTATACTCAAAGCTTCCAATTTTTTAAATTTAGTCAAACTTACATGTTACACTTGCTTACAGAAAGATATTTCCTGCTTGTTTTACAAGAGTTCTAAGTATACATTCCACCTTTATTTATTTTGTCATATTCTCCGCTATTTCATGCAGCAATCAGTACCAATCAGGCCAATTGTCAGGATCACTTAAACGCAAAGTGGAAAACTTGTGCATCACTAACGTTAAAATGGTTTACATGCAAAACCGTAAGACACCTGAAATGTCAAAGGAAGAAAACAGGGTTCATGTGTTTGCGAATGTGTGCATGTGTGTATGTGTTTGCATAAAGTAAGAGTGACGATGGAAGTAATATTATTCTGTATCATATCTTAGAATAGCACATCACGGTGTATGTACAGCATTTGGCTGCAACTGGTGCACAGGTATTACAACGTTTCAATTCACGTTCAAAGTTTGTTTTGAAAAGACTGGGAGTGAGACATTTTATTCACAATTTCAATTTTCGCATAAATTTGTTCAGCTTACTATATATGCTTGGTGTTATAAGGCAGTGTAGTGGGGAGGGGGCAAAGTCAGTTAACAAATTACCACAAATGCTCGAACCGTCATTGATTATCCAGGTAATTATTATAGCCTCGAACCATCAATGATTATCCAGGTAATCATTATAGCCTCGAACCGTCATTGATTATCCAGGTAATCATTATAGCCTCGAACCGTCAATGATTATCCAGGTAATCATTATAGCCTCCATGATATGATTAGCATTGTAACTAATTACAACATTGGTATGAAAGTCTACATACAATAGTCATGTGATCATATCAAAACTGGGTATAGCCTGTCTCACATTGTGAAAATAATGAGTGATGTTGTGCAAAATGCTGCAAATTGATACATTTTACTTCCAAAGAACTCCAATGTAAGTACGAGATCCTGGCCATGGCAAGCATGTCAAGCTCACCCCAAGCTTTTGGTGTTGTCAATATCAATATGTATCTGCATACCAAGTAATATCAGGGTTCTCCATAGAATTTTTAAAGTTGCAATCCAGGACTCCTTCTTTAAAAAAAGTAGGAGTCTCAATAATGATACTTTAATTTTTCCTTTGCAATAATTCAGAACATTATGCGTATATTGTTGACTTACGAATATATATGACATCAGATTGCTAATGCTTATTCATCGTGAAATATTTAGTACACCGCTCCCTCAATAACTCGCGAACCTGCTTATAACGCGGGGTCAGGCATGGATCCCATTTTTTTAAACTAAAAAATAACAAAAAAATTTAAAAATTAATAAAAATGGCCTCTATTTGTTGAAGGTGAAAAAAATCTCAATCAAAATTAGTAAATGAAACCTTGATATATCGCTCGTTTTATCGTCAAAAACAGTGGTTAGTACCCAGAAATTGAATCAACATCATGAAATTTTCAACTTTTAATAAGAAGTCATAATTTTGTTCAATTTTCTTTCCAAACAACATCCTCAGTACACTATAAATAAAAATATTCGACAAAATTTTGATCAATGAAAATGTCACCTACTGGTGGCAACACTTTAAAAATAAATACCAATTAAATAAGTTTTGTCAAGTGAAATTTGTGTTTAAGTTCTATCTTTTAATTTGGTTTCAGTGCAATCATCATAAATGCAATATGCCCTCTTGTATTCAAACGTGAAAAATATAATTCAACTGACCCAGCTATCGCCGCGAGCGTTTCCGTTTGAACCTAATCAAGTGCCGACCATTTTTTTTATTTCCGACTTGCGGAAGTATTTGTTGTGTTATTACACTAAAGTAATAGCACACATGCTTTGTATTATCACGTTCATTACGTCTTTTGTATCAAATCAAAGAAAGGAGGTGGAATAAAAGAAAAGTTAAAAGACGTGCAAATCCTGCCTGCATAAGAGCTAGCGGTCACGGCTATGTGTCAGGTCAACTCATTTCAATTGATCAATCGAACACTGTTATAAGTATTATTATGTAAGTAATATAATCAAACTACCTTAAATTAGCCTACTCATTCACAAATGTAATCAAAGATAGTAAGGCAACCAAGCCAAATGAGTACTTTGAGAATAAAAAGCTTTGTTTTACAGATACGGTTCATTCCAGAGAAGTTCGTTCCAGAGTTTATATTGAACCTAAAGTATTGAACTTTAAATTTCTAACTTGCTACTCAGGTATTTCCTAAAGGATGAGACGAAGTTTCACTGTTACTTGACACTAAATCAGAGCATCCATATTTTATTAATAGAACAATAAATAAATAGAGTTTTGACACTGACAGTTGTTTCACGAAATAAATGTCCCTAGTTTTTAAAAAAAGGAATCTTGTTTAGCTGTGAATCGACAACAACAAAATGCAGTGATGTAATACACAATGTTTTCACGTACACATGTTGTTGAAACTGCTTGAACTAATGTTGTTAATGATCTTTCAGAGGTTTGGTATCTTGAAAATAAAGGTAATTTGTACAGAAAGGTAAACAACTACATTAGAAAAAAGCTCTTTATTGACAATTATTCCCAATGTAATTTTTAAACGAGTATTCAGTCATTAAACAGCCCCGTTACCCTCCGCCACTGCGGTTTTTTTGATGTCCAGCGGGGATGGCATCCCCTTCTTATGTTTTTTTAGGTCCCTTGGTAACTCATGCCCTCGCTTATTGTGAGGTCTATGTTTTTGGACCCCGTTGTGCATGAGTTATCGAGGGAGAGGTGTATTATAGTAAAGGATGAAAAAGTAAGGAAATTAAGAACTGTGATAATTTGTAATGTAACAGCTAGAAGTTTGTGATGTAACAGCTAGAAGGAATCAGGGAAGAGGTAAAAGTTTCTTTTATATATTAATTTATTTACTTAGCATAATTACATTTCAAATCAATAAATTTGCCAAGAGACTGGAAGAAGAAACAAATGACCATATTCCCTTCACGTTTTTTTCATTTCGTCTTTAAGCAACATACTACATTCACTTTTTCTTAAACAAACTTTAACAAACTTCTCCACAGCAAGTTTAGGATCAAAATCCTTAAGTTCTGGACCTTCCTCCATCACCCTCATCAATGTTGTAACAGTTTATTGTTTAAAACGTCCACAGCCCTTTGTCCTAATGTGATTATGTGATGAGAAACCTCTTTCACAAGGCACTGACATTATAGGTAAAACCAGCAACACTTCATCTAAAACAGCAAAATCTGGAAACAAGTCTGAGTACATAAAGTTAATAATGTTCCATTGTTTTTGTCATTTTGCAGTTACTGGAAATGTCCTATTCCATGATTCCTTCCATGAATCTCTCAATCTTTGACATTCTGTTTTCTTTATCAAAACTAGATGCATTAAATACTTTCTGTTGGCCAGTCTCACGAGAATCAGGCTCATCTACAGCCTTGTGCTTGGCACTAAAGAAATTATGTAAAGTTGCCATCAGAAGAGTATACACGTGATAATCACTCAAAAATGAAAGTGTATCTGTACATGACACAGAAAAACAGCTTATTTTGATTTATGATGATTAACATAAGAGTTCATATTCCTCCAACAAAGAAAATAAGTCCCAAAATCTTGACATTATTTTTCTAAAAACAGTTTTGGATAAAATGCAAGTGTTCCAAACATCAATCCCTTTACAATCACTTGAATTTTGTTTGATAGCTGCACACTACATGACTGATAATTCCTTTGTACATATGGACCAAATAAAAGATAAGTTTGCTGACAAAAAAGCCAGTGTACCGAGGATTTGGCTGTTGGAATTTTCATGTGTCCAAAATTAAAAGTAACTATATTTTTACACAGATTTTGGTGTCACGGAGAACCCTGAAGCTTGACACTGTGATCAACTGTACTTGAGAAACTGATCACATAAAAACTTGAACACTGAGGTTAATCTAGGGTGTAGAGAGATGTATTGATGGACATATGGACACGCACACCAAAGTAATCACTATGTAGTTTCCCCATGAGTGGGCAAACAAAAATCACAAATCAAAATTTTATAAGCAGTCCCTTAAAATGTTGTAAACCAGTGGAAATTTTAAAACGGACTATATCCAGTTCTGACCACATGACCAGACTTGCATGTGTTAAAAATGTCAGTAGTTCAGGGTGAGGGTGTTATTTCAGTTTGGGAATTAGCTAAGAAGTTAGAATAACTTTGAAATCTGAAAGAATCTGTGAGAAGAATGTATCACCTAACAAAAACTTTCGGTGTTCTTAAGGGACTTTTGTACCAGCATTGAAATCAGTTCAAAATCTAACTGGGGCCAAACATGCATAATTTTCCCATATACACTCTCTGTACGAACGGTTATGGGATTTCTACATAGGTGAACAACAAAACTCCAGTAAAAATAACCCGAGCATAAATCCATGTCGTGACCATCTTGCTCTTAAACTCGGTTTAATAAGGCCAATGCTATTTGTTAAAATCGTGCCGAGTATCGACTCGATTGACCAAGGTCATTATAACTTCCAAATATGACCCTGCGCCCTTGACAAAGACCAGCCTTAAACAATAATAAACAAGTACTAATGCTTAAAATGGATACAAAAAAGAGTAGGCCAAATGTGTTGTAAAAAAAAAACAATGCGATGGATACTTATGGAGTAATATGGAAAGTCATGTTTTAAACATAGCGAATTTACGTTATACATTGCTGACCACAGTACCTTTCAATTGCTCCTTTCTATCATGATAAACTTTTGCCCAATCTTTACCCCTGAAATGACTGGTTGTACTAAATTGACAGCGTTTGTGAGGAAAATGAGAACATAACGGAGAATTTAAGTCTAATTTACAACAAGTTATGTTTCTGAGATTAATGCGAATTATATTTGCAGCCATATTGCAATTGGAGCATATCGGGGCTTTTTCTCACCGATCATTTATGGAAAAACTGAGGGTTGTCCGATTGAGTCATATTGTTGTTGTTGTAAAACTTCTCTGTTTTCTATTTCGAGCACCCAAGTTCACTTGGTCAATGTTAAATATTTTTGAGACTTACTACAAACAGTTAACTTAAACTGTCTAGTGACTAAATATACTAGTATGGTGAAGGATTTGCTTAAATCTAGAGGGCACGTGAAGGTAGTATATTGTGCAGCTCCATGGTTGCAGAGAACTAAATCGAAGTTAAACAGCAAAATTTTGGCACCACAAATGCACAGTTATGAACACATGTACATCACATAGGTGGTAAATGTTTTTCGTTAGTCTCTTGTTCTACGTCATGATTTATAAAACAGGTATGGTTACACGTCGTTTCCTGATTAACATGGAATCTCAGATATATTACATATATGTAAACACCGGTGGGTTTCTCATTTGGTCTTAGGAAAGGAATGAAACCAATGCTGAAAGAAATGTATGAATCATACCTTGTGTTCATTTGAAAACTTTTGGTCTGGAATCATTGAGTCAAGAAAAGATACATTTATAAAGCTCAAAGTATAATTGTACCATTATGGAGATTCAAACACACAGTAATCACCCAGAATGTGTGCCTACTTTGGGTATCATTTGCTTCTTTGTTTTATCTGGTTGGCTGAGGAACGAAGCCTTCTTGAGGCAGGGAATCGTCCTAGAAATTATGTGGTATACTTGCGCGATGTAGCGATAAAGAAAAGCAATAGGTAAATTCTATTGGCAAATGGTAAAATACAATCTAACTATGACATCTCTTGCTGTTTATTTTACAAAAACATACTGTAAATCAATAATATAATGCATCTTGATGAGTAGTTATATGGGGTAGTTGGGGGTCAAACTGGAATTAACATTACGCCACGGGTTTACATGGAAATGGCACTTAGGGGTCAAACGGGAATTTATCATGGAAAAATGAATAGGTTCAAAGGGGAATTTAACGTGGAGATGGCACTTGGTGCTCAAATGGGAATTTAACATGGGAATGGTACTGTGGGGTCATAACGGGAAATGTAATATTAACATATTTTTACCGCCCCCCCCCCCCCCGACCATCCATCAACCGGCTTTTCGATTACAATCCAACACACACAACCGTCCATCGATCAGCCGGCTTTTTTTATTACAATCCAACACTCACACCTACTATCTAACGAAAAGGGTAGGAGTGTTTATACACACATTATACTTAAAAACACACAAGGATAGTATCACACAAAAGGAGGTAGGATGTAAAAGAATGGGGATGAAATATACACACTCTCACACACAAGCAAAGGATATTAGTGTTTATAAACACACTATACCCTGACATATACATACTATATTATCATACAAGGGTAGAAGTGTTTATAAACACAATATACCGTCACACAAGCATACTATCACATCTAAGCAAGGGTTTAAGGGGTTTTAAGTTTTAGTTGTAAACATAACATAGACATACACAAAACATACACAAACATAAAACAAAAATCGGCAATATTTTTTAGTAGTATCTCTCTTTTGTAGAGATATTGGTGGCCCTGAATACGGCCGTTTTGTTTTCTGCTCATTACTCCTCCCCTCAGTGGTCGCATTTCCCTGGTCGGGCACCGCAGGCCCCACATCGTTGACGCCAATATGCTTTCGTGGAGACCACCAGCTTAAAACCAATTTTTTTTTTTTTACCTCCTCGTCATCATCAGGGATCCAGTCTTTATGCCCCGCTGGCGCATTTTCTCCAGTACACTCATCCAGTTTGAGGCGCTGGAATTCTCGCTCCCTCTTTATTCGCTCATTTTCCCGATTTTCCTCCGCCCAGGTTGCCTCAATCTTTGCCACTTCTTTCTCCATTACTTCTCTCACAAACCTCTTGGCTGTTTTAAGTAAGGTCTTCTCCCTGTTGACATGACTTTGGTTGGGGTAATACCCCATTTCCTCTATCTAGTCTAGGAGGTTCTCCACTCATCAAACTGATGGCTTCGCTCAACTCCTCTACTTGGCAATGTTGGGAGGTTGTCATACTTCTTTCTTCTTGATTCTGACAGGATCGACGACGAATGTCACGACTGAGTAAGCGAGTTTGAATTACAGTCGCGTGCGGTCAGTTGAGCATATGCGACTGATAACATGTACGCACAGCGCACTATTTAATCATTAGTGAGTTGAAGTGTGCCCACGTCCGGATCAGGCCAAGTTTGGAATGGACAAGCGGCAACGGAAATGAATTTGACCTACGTATAATCTAATTCTGCCCAGTTAACTAAGTCGGACTGTCCCTAACAACCACTTATGTACTAGCCGCATATTTTAATTGCGACAATCAAACTAGTTACAAATTTATTTATTTACATTCAGATTTGAATTTGTGTACGTAGTGTACATAATATTTCCGAAAATATAACTAATCTGTGAGTAAAAGTTACCAATCTCAGTTTAGTGATCTAGTCATTTTTTCTGCTAGTTCACAGTTGTATTTTTAGACGGTGGATCGAAAAGAGTCAAATTTTAATTTAAAAAGCGACATCGAAGGGTTTTTAACAATACAAATGGAAAACTCCATTCAGTCAGGCAGTTTCGATTAGTTTGCCGCTGGAGAGTTCTGCTCTGGAGGGGTCTTTAGACTTCTCTCCCTGGCTTCCGTCTTCTGGCAGGCTATCTCTACTCCAGCAGTATTGTGTGCAGCAATCCCTGAGTATTCCGCTCACTGTGAGGTGGTTGTCGATGTTTTCTATCGCCATCCTACGGGCCTCTTCTCCCGGCCTGCAGCACGCCTGGCATCCGCTGCGTCTGGTTACTTTGCGCAGGTTCTCCCAGTGGTCTAATTTAACTCCGGTCCTTCCACTTGTAATCCTAGACTTCTGTGTGGGAGTAGGTTGGTCATCTACTGTGCCATGTTGTCTCTTACAAGCCGATAAGCCAGGTGAACGCAACGCTGTATATGGTATAAACACGAAAGCGAAGGAACACATCCATCCAAAGTAGAGACTCAGACGTGAATGAAAACATTTTCAGGCTTACTACAGAATACAAAATCAAAAGAAATCACGCTGACCTAAAAGAAACTATTATTTTCATTTTTCCACACAACGCCCTATTTTCATTGATAATGAGAAATGTATGAGAAACAAGGGTAGAAAGTGTTTATACATACACTATACCCACAAACACGCACTATCACACTGGGATAGGGGTTTAAGTTTTAGTTGTGAACATAGACATACGCAAACAAACAAACATACAACATATGGTTGGCAAATGATGAGAATCTCTCTTTTTCTAGAGATTTGGGTGGCCCTAAAAAGGACCTTTTTTTTTTTCTTTTCTTTTTTTTGTACACCTAGTGTCCACACCTCCCGGATCTTGCTCCGCAGGCAGCACAGCTTCCATCCCAAGGATTGATGGAGACAGGTGGAGGTGAGGGGGTGATTTGCCTCACTTTCCCAATCCTCTGTTTGAGGGACTATGGTCGGCTGCCTTTGTTGTTGTGCTTGTTATTGCTGTTGGTGCTGTTGTTGCTGATACTGCTGATGTTCCCTCCACTTTTCTTTCTCCCACTTCTTCTTGTCCTCTACCACTTATTCATCAAACATTGAAAGGACTAGTTGATTTGGTAATTTCAAATGCATCATGGTCCTCTGGAACAGTCTCCTGTCTGTCTGGAGCTCCTTGACTTGATCCAGGAGGCGATGAACATACTCTAGGTGTACTAAAGTTTGACTAAGCTTTCCTGCCGTATTTCTGCTCCTTTTTTCTACTTTGTCAAGTCAACGACGGGTTGCAATACTGTTTGTTTGTTTAATAGAATTAGAGACGTGTTCGGCCATTCGGCCATGTACGTCTATATACCCCCAGTGCGCGCACTGCGCGCAGTTCCGGGGGGTTAGTTTTGTGCAATGCACATAATTAATTATTCGTCAGAGGGCTGGTCGAACTGTGAGCCCATCCGAAGTTTTACTGCGTGCACTGCACGCTTGTTGACCAATGTCCGGGAGTGGCAAAGGAAGAAAAGGTCCAGGAGGAGGCGCCTCATCGTCTCCGGATGGCTCTAAGTGGTCCAGGATTGAATTTTGATTTGATTTATTTGTCAAAAAATGAATGTTGTCGTCTTGTTTCTTATCTAATGTTAATTTTTGATGAGATACTCTGTACTATTGGCTGATTGCCTACGTCGGTTAATTAAGGTTGTTACAGAAGAAAAGGGAACTGGTTGCCCTCTAAGCCCGATTTAGTTCATGGAGTACGATTATATGTTTGTAAGCACAGTCGCCTATTATTATTGGGTTTTTGTTGTTGAGTTCACCTTGTGTGGCTGGGATGTTACCACCTTATATTGACTAATTTATGTATATGTCCATAGTTTTTCTATCGGCGCCTGTGCGTAATCGAATATTTGGGTACGTATTTTGAGGAGTCAGTTATCACATTGTGCGGTGGGACCCTGATGGTCTGGACTTTGGACCACCTTATACTCTTAATTGTGTTGGGGTCAGTTAAGCGGGCCTCTAATAATTCTGAATTTCAAATCAATGCCACTTTGTGCGGCTGGGTCTGATGGTCTGGGCTTATAACCACCTTATGCTATATTAATTGTAATTGAGGTTCATGTTAAGTTATATAAGACTCCTTGGTGCCTAAAGAGTTTGATATATACAAGTAGACATAGATTATATCTATGTTAATGAGAGGTCACAGGCTTGGCTGTTAGTGACTTTGTTTAGAATTTAGTGAGTTCGGGATTGGAAAAACGTAGGGTTAGTTTGAGAGTTAAGATGATGTAGTTGATATGGGGGGGGGGGATAAATGTAACTTTTTAATCATTTTTAATTTCGAATTCTATGTCTGAATCTTTTATCGGTAACTATCCCAAGTTTATTTGCTTCATATTTTCCAATTTTTATTTTGTATTTTATTTTGGCTTGCCTCTCAGTCCCATCATTGAAGTGGAGTCTCTCCCGCTTAAGAGGGCAGGGATTGGCCGGCTCTGCGTACCACGGCATCCTAGCATCCTAGCAATCCTGATATATCAATCCCTTACCCCCTTGTGCGGGGCCCCTCCTCTCCCGCCCTAGAATGATCGGGGTTTGCCATAGTAATTTATATTCTAATTTAATTTCTTGTGTTTTTGTTGTTTGTTTTTTGTTTTTTGTTGTTGTTGTATTTATCTTTCTTAACCAAGGATTATTGTTCCCTCTCTTCCCAATGTCGATAATGAATCCCAGTATGTTTGAGAACACCGAATTTATGTTATTATTTCCTATTTTAAGGAACTCCGGGTAGCTATCTGGGATATTTAGTTTCGTCTGATCTTCCTGGAATTTTTCCCTTTCTTGGGTATATTTGCGGCATTTGTTAAAAATGTGGCATAATGTTTCAGGGATGGGAAAATGTGGGCAATTTATTCCTGCTTCTTTTATGCTTGGCACAAATCTTCCAAAGCTACTCGCTAATAGTGTTCTTCCAGTTTTAATCCTATTTATAACTTTGGTATCATCGGGGTTTGCCAGGTTTGGGGTGATTACTTTTCTGCAGACCTGCTTTTGTAAGTTATAGAGTTTAAGCCCTTTTTGCGTATCTTCCCATTCCCTCGACCATTTATGATCTATTTTTGCCTAATCATACTGTAGAACTCCTGGACACTGTAAGTAAACTGGTAGATGTCTTGATCGATTAATTTGATTTTAGCTTCTTTATCTGCCCTTTTGTTTCCAGGGATGTTGATATGGGATGGTACGCACATGAATTTTACAGTATGTTTTTGGGATCCAGGTTTTTAAGTCTGAAGTAAACTTCTCGTGTCATGTTATCTCTGCTGGCAGAATTACCGGACTCCAGAGTCCGTAGCACACTGAGGGAGTCGCTTGTATCCATTTTAATTGCTTGGATTATAGCCCAAAATTCAACAGTATAAATGGAGCAGTAATCTGGTAGCCTCGCCCCCAGTGTGATGTTTTTCTCCGGGATGACGGCTGCTGCTGCAGTACGTCTTGGGTCAGTGGATTTTGATCCATTCGTATAGATTTGGATGTACCCCACATACCTACGTTCTATTTTAGAGAGGATTTTGGCCCTTATTTCCTCTGGATTTTCTTGTTTATTACCGTAAGTTAGTGCTGGCTGACGACGAATGTCTTCTTCACGCATAGGTATACAACTTGTCTTCATCGCTATTCTCAACACTTTTAACACAATGAGTATTTCGTGCACATATAAAGTTTTGGTGCTCGTGTCTTTGCTGCATGTACTGTTCATAAATTGTCCACAACAATCTGCTGGTAAACGAAATCCGAGAAAAGTGGTCACTAACACACACACCACTCGGCGTCCAAAATTCAATGGAATCGTATGTGGAATCAGTTCTGTTAACAGTTCTTGGTAATCCACTAAGTCTTGATCACTGTAATTGACTTCCTTCCATGGAATTTGATGTAACACTGAGGACAAAAGTCGTGGCATGGCAAACTTGATATTTTGTTTTAGGAAATAGTTATACTTTTGCCAATCGTAATTTGCTGGTAAATCATATCGAAGAAATTTTCCAGCCATTAAATCGGCACACACTACACGTCGTGAAGAAGTGGCGTCTTGAGGTAATACTTCTTTTAAAAGTTTGTTGTAATTCTGTCAGTCTTTGTCCTCTTGAATTCTGTGTAGTATTCCAGTCTTGTAGGTAGAAGTCGTGGCATCGAAACTCTTTTTAGCTGTGGGTAGTTGATCAATGTTTGACCATTTGAACACTTTCAAAGTAATCAACCCTTTTATAGCATTCAGATACCAATGATTTAAAAGTCTTTGTTGTTTCGGATGCAATAATTATTTGCGTTTCACTTGAATCTTGACAAACTCTCCGTAAATGCATTCTTGCAGTTCCAAAGGTAGATTCTGGGTGTGCTCTTCTAAACTAGTCATTTACAGAAATGCCTTTCTTTTTGAGGAAATAGTCACACTTTTGCCAAACGGTATCTAGTGGTAAATTATATCGAACCAGATCAGTCACTAACTCACACCACACATCTTGAAGAAGTCTATTCTTGAGGCAACACTTTTTTTAATTTAAAAAAAAAATCCTCTAAGTCTTTGTCCTCTGAAATTATGTGTATCACTCCAACATTGTCAATTGAAGTCGTGGCATCGAAACTCTTCTGAGTTATGGGTAGTTCATCAATGTCTGACCATTGGAACACTTTCAAAATAATCAAGCCTCTGACAGCATTCAGGTACCAGTGATTTAAAAGTCTATGTCGTAAAGGATGCAATTGTTTCTTGCGTTTCACTTGAATCTGTACAAGCTCTTTGTAAATGTGTTCTCGCAGCTCAGGAGGTAAACTACGAATTGTCTCTTCTAAGGTATCCATGTGAATAATAATCATACCCCACCAAGGAAAGGTAGTGACAGCATGGAGACCATCTGGCATGTTCCAGGAAAGCTGAATCTTTATACTCCCATTCGTGGATCTTCATACCACAACTGAAACAGTGTTCTTCGTCTCCTCGTCACGAGTAAATACATCCTGTTCTGTCTAAAGGTTTGGAAGTGGGTAATCCATCCAGATATTTGGGCCATTTTTTGAACGTCAATCGACTTTCAAAGTCGCAATAGCCAGGCAAAGCCATAGGAAACGTGCATTCTTCTTTGATTTGTAAATCTCGATGAGCTAAGGGTATCCAGAATGGTTTGCAAGTGCATGGATGACATCGATATGTAGGCATACGCACGGCATCACTTTTGCCATTAAAGCAGAAAGGTCGTGCTGCATCGCTTTCGCTCGTACTAAGTAGAGCGGCAAGGCACACGAACGGCATCACTTTCGATAGTAGACGAGCGGCAAGGTCGTGCTACATCGCTGATGTCGCAGAGAACGGCATCACTCTGGTCGCAAGGAACAGTATCGCACTCGAGTTCATTGAATTTGAAATCTGCAGTGGGTCCCTCACTTGGTTGCTGTATCAAATTCGTCGTTATCGGTGAAAGTGTGTTGTACTCAGAATTGAACGTGGAGTCTACAATGGGTCCCTCACTCAGCTGCTGTGTTGAATTCATCTTTCTATGTTAGCCTTTGTATTCACAATGAACTTTCTTTATTTTGTTGGAATTTTTTTATACTGGAGATCGGTGTGTCCGTAAGGTCAGGTGTTGTTGTCTAGAAATCGTATTCGTTTCTGGTAGACAATCTGATACATCTTTTCGAAAGGTCGACTGATGATTTGGTGATTTTGAAAACGTACAATTTTGTGTGGATTAAACGTTTTCACGTGAAAGGTTCGACCTTGCCCGGATTGTAAAGCTTCCTTTAACACGTCAAAGTTCACCACTTGACTCGAACGATAGTTCAGTGTCAATCCTTTGACTTTGTATTTGGTATGGATTTGTCGGTCTCTGTATTGGCATCCGTAATTATTAGGTCCTACACTGGAAAAAATTAAAATAATGTCTTTTGGATGTTCGTCGGTCTATGCTCCTAAACGGTCGTCTAAAATGTATGGATGATTGCTACGAAGGCGATCGATGTACATACAACTGTCGGTGTCTCGATCTCCTAAAAGTTGCAAGGCAGCATACAATTTTAAACGGGTATTGGCTGCCACGTATAATGCAGTGATGACATTTCCAAACTCCTCGGTGTGCGTAGACTCTGTCACCTCTTCGTAATTCACCAAGATTAAATCTTCACAGATGATTTCCACGTGTTTTATGAGTTTTCCTTTGTCGTCCAGAAGTTGAAAGTAGCAACTTGGATCTGCCAAGTATTCCGTCTTGGGTAATATTGGACCATGTGCTAATTTGTCCCACAAACAATTCAGCATGACTTTAGCAAACGATCGTCTTCCTTCGTTCTTTTCCACGTGTTCCAAAGTGATGCCTTCTTGAGTTTTGTATTGTTCTTTGAATGTCTCTTTGTCTTATGGAGTATGACACCAAGATTGATAGCCGCTAGCTTCTTGGGTCAATTTTAGAAATTCGTTGACGTGTCGGGAAAAAAACCTGGACTCGAATCGTCGTTCTTTCGATATTGTTCTGTGGTAGGAAAGTGCCAAATTTGGTATACTTTTAACAAGCGGTATCCGCGATCCAGAGCATGAAACAATTCATCTCTCACCCACGTTCATGTCAAGTCTCGATCTTAATCATTGTGCCGACAATGCTGGTCTTGATTACACGTCTCAACACACGCACGACATAAAGGAAACATAAATTTTCCTTGGCAATGATGTGGTAAAACAGAATGATACAGGTTCGTCGGTGGAAACACTTTGCATTTGATCAAACCTTCGTATTGACCAATGTGTTCCACGTTAATGTGTTCTGTCAGCATTTTAAAGTGACCGGTGAGGAAACGAGCATATTTGCACACCCAAAGATACAATGAACACACATCGATGCATTTGATTTGCTCTCCTTGAGATTCGCCCACATCGTACAGCAATCGTGTCGGATTGGTTCGTCCTCCAAACAAACTGTCGCGTGGATTCAAAGGTTCGATATCCACTACGTCGTAATTGGTTTTGAATCGTAATCGTGTTCCCATATTTCTATAACTTGGTATCTTTGACTTTCTAAACTTAGGCGTCGTTGGTATATTTGTTCGTACAACTCTTCCATGGTGAACTCAGATAAAGGACTTTTCAGGTCTCGTTAATGAAAACAAGTGGGGCATCTCTGAAATAAACATACCTGGAGTTAGTACACCGTCTGGGGTTTTTCTAAATCCCAACCATCCACAGAAAGAGTTTCAATTTTCTTTTCTCTACCGTTTCTAGCACGTTGTATCCATTTGTCTTCATTTCACACAAATAATGGAGTCAGTGCAAAGCTTTGGCGGAATATCGACGGCTTATAGAGAGATAGTATTGAGGTTGTATGATAGCTAGTTTGTTCTCGAGCATGAACTTTTTTTGATAGACTAATCTAAGGGCTTTAGCAATGGGCGAAGCTTCCTTAAGGGATCGATACCAGAATTTGTCGAAATTCTCCACAACATCTTCATAAAATTTCCTCATCAGATCGCCAACATTTAAACATTTCTTCTTGAAAGTCAAACGGGTCTGAAGGGTAAAGTTGGTACTAGGCGTAGAATGCTTCTCGTTTTTCTGTGTGCACTTCAGACTTCAACTCTTTAAATGTCATTCTCTAAGTGTAAGCGGTCGTTCGAAATTTTCTGGAAGTCACTTTTTGAGTCTCTCAAATGTGAAAATAATCTTCGGGAGCTACCGAATTACTTTCTTTCTTAGTTGATCTTGACTTGCACACTTTGTATCATGGAGGGATTTCAGATTTTTAGTCCTACTCCTGCTGATGGTGTTGCTGCTTTGGTAGTGGTAATAGTAACTGCTGCTGACGTCTCAGTGGCGGTGAGAATGGATGTAGTCATAGAAGGTTTAAAAGTCTTGGATCGTCAAAGTCTTGATCGTCAAAGTCTCTTTCTCTTGGGTTGAGCTAAAGAAGTCTGATATATTTCTCTCAAGTACTTTAACTACGCCACAATGTCTTGTAACAGACTCACCGTTTTGTTTTCACTCTCTTCCTTCTGTTCACTGTTCAAAGTTTGCCTCTTCCCTTCTTCTCGCTTAATTTTCCCGCTTCTTGTTGCTGTTGAATAAATACTTGTTATTCTTCTTTCTGACGTTGAAAAAAAACTCTCCAATTCTTCCTTCTGTTCCTTTCTGAAATCATCAGCCACTGGTAATGATGTAGAAGGAGGTGAAGGTAGTACTACCGTCGCAGGCAAAAATTCTTGCGGAGATCAGGAAATCAGCCAAAGCCAAATTGAAGTCCTCCTCTTCTGGAAGAAGACTATTGGCTACATCAGCAGCAGTAGTAGTAGTAGTCATTGTACTATCACTCCGATATGTATTCTTTGCAGGAGAACCCCGATACATTGTCTTCGTTTTTTCAGCCATAGGTATTGTACTTGAACTGTTCCGCAATGGTAAATCGTATGAATGCTCGTGCGCATATATATTGGAAGTGACGTCACCCGTCCACTGTCTTCTGATCGGAAGAGAGACAACATACGCTGACTGAATTATGTTACGCGCGTTCTGATTTGTGGAACATTTCAATTCGTTTCAATCCGGTCCTAAACTATATATACAAGTGCATTGTCCATTTTTTTTACCTATTCTCAAGACAAGATGTGAGCAAACGTTAAATCCTCTACCATCATTTCAAGCATGCTGTTTTATCCTGAGTACCCCATGTATGTGAAGTCATCATGTGCGATCACCAAGATCACAGACACGGCTATCTGGAAGAGAAGAGCGTATGTGAAAAGGCAGGGGTGTCTGAAGAGAGTATTGGTGTATGGACCGGCAGTACGAAGAAGCTTGAGGGAAAGAAGAGTAAAACGGCGTTGTATGTGTTAACTCTCTTCTTTGGTTGACAACCCCAACGGCCCATTTCATGGCCACCCAGATCTCTAGAAAAGAGAGATACTACTCAAAATTATTGCCGATTTTTGTTTTATGTTTGTGCATGTTTTGTAAAACTTAAAACCCCTTAAACTCTTGCTTGTGTGTGATCGTATGTTTGTGTGACGGTATAGTGTATTTATAAACACTTCTACCTTTGTGTGATACTACAGTATGTTTTTTTTGTGTCAGGGTATAGTGTGTTTATAAACACTCATGCATTTTGTTTGTGTGTGAGAGTGTGTGTATATTTCATCACTCTTCTTTTACATCTTACCTCCTCTTTTGTGATAGCATCTTTGTGTGTTTTTAAGTATAATGTGTGTATAAACACTCCTACTCTTTTCTTTAAATAGTAGGTGTGTGTGTTGGATTGTAATAAAAAGCGGGTTGATGGATAGTCGGGTGTGGGGGAGTTGGGGGGTTGGATTGTAATCAAAATATGTTAGCATTACATTTCCCGTTATGACTCCACAGTACCATTCCCATGTTAAATTCACGTTTGACTTGTCAGTGTCATCTCCACGTTCAATTCCCGTTTGACCGTATAAGTAGTATAGGGTGGGTAAATAGGCCATGGTGGCACTATAGGTACAATGGGATTCTTAACATGGCGGGTGGCACTTGGGGTACAGTGGGAAATTAACATGGCGGGTGGCACGATAGGTACAATGGGATTTTAACATTGGGGGCACTTAGGGTACAATGGGATTTTAACATTGGGGGTACTTGGGGTACAATGGGAATTTAACATTGGGGGGACTCTGGGGCAGTGGGGATCAAAAGTATCGGGAGAGGGACACACACACACAATACCATCCAACACGCCGTGTGTAGTGACGAATACAACGTCATATACCATCCAAACACTCCACACTATACCATCCAACACGCCGTGTTGGTGTGACGAATACAACGTCATATACCATCCAAAATCTCCACACTATACCATCGACACCCCGTGTGTAGTGACGAATACAACGTCATCTACTATCCAAACACCCCACACTACACTATCCAACACGCCGTGTGTAGCGACCAATACCCCGTAATCTATGCTATCCAAAACCCCACATATACTCTCCAACACGCCATGTGTAGTGACCTTCTGCCTAGTGGCTATATCTATATAGCCTAGAGTTATATATAAAGCATTACCTATACCTCAGATCATGTTGGAGGTATCAGTAAATTTGCATATATTGTACCTATGTTATAAATAGCTTTTATCAAGGGAACCAACTTATAATAACACTAAAATGGACGTGACTAAAAGTTGTATTAAACTTCGGGAACCGTCACGGACTTTAGCGTTGACTAGAACAAATCCGGAACATTAGATTATAATGGCCTAGACTAAAAGTAACATTAAAATTCCGAAATTGTACCGGACGTTAGCGGAGACTGAAAATAATCCGGATTTTTTTTTTTTTAACTTGGCTGAGACTAAAAGTAGCACTAAACTTCCGAAATTGTACCGGACGTTAGCGGAGACTGAAAATAATCCGGAAAAAAATGGAAAAAAATTGGCTGACTAAAAATAGTACTAAAATTTCGTAACTCATTTTAATTTTTTTTTTTTATCTTTTATTTTTTTTAATCAAACACAAACACACCACACAACCTTTTCTAAAAATGTTGTATTTTTATTTTAAAAAAACCCCACAAACACACTCTATACAAACAAACCACACAACCATTTTTAAATTTTTTACTTTTTATTTTTTTTAATCTAACACAAAACACACACCACACAACCAGTTTAAAAAATTTTTATATTTATTTTTTATAAAACACAAACACACACCACACAACCTTTTTTAAAATTTTGCATTTTGTATTTTTTTAAAAACATAAAAAAACACAAACACACTCCACACAACCATTTCTAATTTTTTTATTTTTATTTTTAAATCAAACACAAACACACACAACATCTTTTTAATTTTAAATTTTAAATTTTTTATCAAACACAAACACACCCTACATACAAAAGTTTTTATTTTTATTTTTTATCCAACACATATACCACACCATCCATTGTTTGAGAAAAGTTTTTTATTTCTATTTTTAAATCAAACACAAACACACACAACACAACCCTTTTTAAACTTTTTTATCAATCACACACCACAAACACACACTCTCTATACAAACATTTTTTATTTTTTGGGGGAAAGGGAATTTTTTTGAAGTGGGTAAAGACAAAACACACAAACATACAAACATGGTTTTTGTGTAAGAGTGAGTGAATGTGTGCGTACGTGCGTCCATACTCTAAAATAACAACACAAAGACACTTACTTTTTTTCCATTCTGGTCTATTCTCTTTTTTTAAACAGTGAACATAACACCACACTCAAAAAAAAGTTCATCGTTCACTGTCTGTCTCTCTTGTTCTTGAATTTCTTCACAGGGATCAAGGGTTCTTTTTCTTCTTCTTTGTCACTGTCTTCCAGTCGTCTAGCTTTCTTGCTTTTCTTGACGACGGGGATGAGTTCTTCTTCTTCTGGGACTGAAGATCCCACTGCTTCCTCTCTCTCTGGTAGATTTTCTTGATTCTGAGGACACTCCGAAGACCAATGTCCTTTTTCTTGACAATGATAACAGGTATCTTTCCCTCTGTCTCTCTTCTTTTCTTTTTCTTGACATTGTGGACATTCTGGAGCCCAATGTCCTTTCTCTTGGCAGATATAACAAGTATCTTGACTTTTATCTCGAGAGGCAATATAGGAGTAGTCCTTTGTCTTACTGGTATACTTTCCAAGGACTCTCTGTAAAATTCTGATAGCCACAGACGTCTGTTGTGCTAAATCTCTGACCAGAAGGGCAAGCTTTTCTGACTTCTTCTCTTCCATTTTCACTGTTTGAAAGTGGAATCACGAATAGTGATTCTGAGGATAGGAAGGTCTCTCTATATATAGGGAGAGACCCCGTGTTAAACTTATGACAATTAAAACATACATCCCTTAACTCCAACAAAAAAGGTAGCCACTAAACCCTGATATACAACCATACTATACAATCACGCACACGTAGGCAAGGGCACACTACTATACCCTCACAGAAACATAACTATCACAAGAGAAAGGGTTTTAAGTTTTAGTGTACAACACAGACAAAGACATACACAAACATAAAAATATTGGCAATGATGCAAGGTTGAAAACGTTGTAACGTAAGACTAGAGCTCCATTCCGTGGGCACAGTGTCATTTTATCATCAATGGTCACTACTTTTCTGAGCTAACGAAAATAGATAACCATAATGTTCACAAAATCACTTTGTTATTGACCTTTATCCTGACTCGTGGACTATTTTGACTTTCTACTGTGAGCATAGTGCACAGAAAGTAGCATCACTTGAACATTCTTATACAATATCAAAGATAAACATTAATTTCAATACATTGACTTACTAAAAGCTAGTAGTGGCTAAAGTTTACAAGCCTGCTTACACGCCATTTCGTACTGATTGACCTAGTCACGCGAACGTCTTTTAGCTACTGTGAGCAGTGTACACAATGAAATATTGTCAAATGAACGCAGTAATAATTTTTAAAAACCTATGGTTTGCCTCAAACAGAGAGAAGGTTACTCTTTCTTTGAGTTTCTGAAGACAAGGGTAAATTCTGTGATAGAAATGTTCATTGGCAAAATTGTTTTCATTCATCAGTTTTTTTAAAAAGTCGTGTTACATACAATTCTTGTCGAATGATTGCAGTAGCATTTGTTGTATGCCTCCCAAATATTTAAGATATGTTATGTTTCTTGCTGCACACGCCTTGCGGCTACAAACAATGTTACAACATTTCCCAAAACCGAAGACGGGAGAACAGTAAAAACACGTCTTGTTCGATTGGCAGTCTAAAATGGACTGACTGAAAATAGGGCATACATTGTTACAGTTTTACTGAACGCATGTTTGGGCTCAAGAATGAGAGTGTAGAATAGGACGGGTTATAGAGCGCAGAATTGGATCGGTCATACTCGAGTCATTCTTATATCGTAAAGCTATGTGCTTGTTTTTTTTTTTTTTTGGTTTCCTTCGGAAAACGGTAGATCTAGAATTTTTTTTTCGTGACACATTGCAGTGCCAAAATAGGAACAAAGCTAAGATACCTGACATGCACAAGGACAACTAAACTCAAGATTTTATATAATCCAACGATTGATCTATGGAAGAAAAATCGTTGTACAATTTTTAAGGGGTGCAAGTTTTTGAAAAATTTACAAAACTAACGCCACATTTCACATAATCATTGTGACTACTGCCAACATTTGTGGAGAGGCATCTTAAAAACGGGAACAGATACCATGATCATTTCAATCGAAATCATTGTATAAGAAATTTAGAGTGTGTTTGTGAAACAGAGAGAATTGACATTACGATGGAGAGAGAGAGAGAATATTTTATTCTTTCTTTTTAAAATATCACGACACTTATTTGTGGAGAGGCATCTTAAAAACGGGAACAGATACCATGATAATTTCAATCGAAATCATTGTATAAGAAACTTAGTGTGTGTTTGTGAAACAGAGAGAATTGACATTACGACGGAGAGAGAGAGAGAGAGAGAAAGAGAGAGAGAGAGAGAGAGAGAGAGAGAGAGAGAGAGAATATGTTATTCCTACTTTTAAAAATATCACGACACTTACGTTTTTTATGGTATATTTTTCCTTAAGAAATTTCAAAAACACACATTCCATTAAAAAATCACATCGATAGGAAAAAATCCTCTTTTTTCGGTAAAATATCACAAGATTGCATTGGAGACATTGTCTACTAAAATCCTTCTTTTGAAAACGTAGATGTAAAATTCTCACAAAATATTACATCCAAACGTTCCGTGATGTATTTTGACTTAAGGCTGATACAATTTCCATTTATCCTAAATTATATGATGGGTTGTGCGTTAGCTTTTATTTTGTAAAGAGACTAACGATCAGGCACAGGAAAGAAAAAAAACACGTCTATTCTTCTCACTGTGTCAATAGCAAGTGAGGGCGATTCAAAGCGAACGCGGTAAGAAAATATTTGTAGTCAATGAAATTACTTATAATGAGTGACGAAGTATTTTGTTATAGATTCCAGACTGGCAGTGTGGCAAAATAATGCCTTTGGCCTGGTTTTTTACGATTGCGGCGCAGACAGACTAGAGGGAATTTGCAATCATGTTAAGAATTCGTGTCTTGTAACATTTTTTTCTCGCCACGCTAAATACTGAACTGTAACATTATTGGCTCGGGTTTTGAAACTGAAAAAAAAATGTTGTCACTGAGTCATTTTGACACACACACACACACATAGGTAGAGAGAGAGAGAAGGGCTACACTATTTAGTTGTCGTTTTTTTTCTCTTCAAACTAGTGAATTTGGAGACTTGTATGAAGTTACGATTTCTGGTACAGTTACAAGTTTGTGTGTTTGGAAAAAGGGCAAACATCGGATAGACATTTGTGTCGTGACACATGTAAAGTTGAGAGTCTGTGCTAGTTTCAAAAACCACAAATCAATAACTGCATCTTCAAAGAATCAACATAGAACGAACTCCGACAACAGCAATAACAACTTTATTAACAAACCAAAACTAACTCTCAAATGCAAGCAAGATAACAAACACATCACTCCTTGATCTCATGCTACAACCATTCCTAACCTGATATAGAACAACACCCAAATTTCGATATAGTTTTCAATCACGTCCGCTCAAAAACTGATTTCAATCCTACATGAAGCACTAAGTTACAGACAGAGCATTCCACCCCAATTCCGATATAGTTTTCAATCACGTCTGCGCAAAAATTAATTTCAATCCCTTTCCACGCCACAAGATATACATACAACACAGAACCAACTCAAGGGGCTTTTAACATGGGGCCTCTACAGCCTCAAACGGGAATGGAACAGGGTGGGGCCTCTACAGCCTCAAGGGAAATTTAACATGGTGGGGCCTCTACAGACTCAAACGGGGAAAAATAGAGAGGGAGAGAGAAGTAGGGCAATGATGGAAAATTCATCTTTTCTTGTGAAATGTGTGGCCCTGAAAAGGGCCATTGGAGGAGGATTACTTTTTCCTACAACATTGAGTGAAGAAGCCTAGGAAGGTGGTGGTCTTTTTCTTTTTCTTTGGGAGTGGTGGTGAATTGGGCAGCCAGTCGGGATGTTCCATGCGTCTGAACTTATCCTGGATTTTCATCCAGTTTAAATTCAGGCGATGAAATTCCTTTTCTTTCCTGGCTTGCTCCTTTTGACTTCTTTCGAGAGCCCACAAGATCTTAATGTGGCCTACTTCTTGCTCCAAAACTTTTTTTAATAATAACTTTGTCATGTGAAGATTTATCTCTTCACGCCTGACGTTACTGGGGGATGGATACAACCACCAATCTTCCTTCACTTGGTGTAGGAAGCATTCCACTCCATCCAGTAAGTCGAGGGCTAACTTGATAAATCCCACACGACAAGGAGCCGAAGAAGTCTTTAAGGATTCCTCCACCAAGACATCGTTTCACCAGCCTCCTCGCTGAAGTTAGAGCCGCTAGTTGACTGGTGACGTATGGCTTGGGGGCAGGATATCTCCACCACCACTCCATCCTTTCCACCAAACTCTCCACACCCACCATCACATCCCAGGCTTCCTGCAATAATTCTACTGTATTCATTCTTCAGTGAAGTGTGAATGGTGCGACTGCGGAAGGCGCCGCTTTATATGCTGGAAGCACGGACGTGAAGGAAAACATCCCTTTTCCAAAGATAATTTTTTTATCAAACACAAACAAACACACACCACACCATCCATTTTTTTATTTTTTAAAAATCAAAACACACACCATACCATCCATTTTTTTTATTTTTTTATCAAACACAAACACACAATCCTTTTTTAATCAAACACACACCATACTATCCTTTTTTATATTTTTTATAAAACACAAACACACACTCTCTATACAAACATTATTTTTGGGGGAAAGGGATTTTTGTTTTTGGAGTGGGTACAGACAAACACACATATATGGCAATCCTATGAAAATTAATCTTTTCTTGATTAATGGGTGGCCCTGAAAAGGACCGTTGGGGTTAAGAAGTTATGTTTAACTTCTAGTAGCAGTAGCAGCAGCAGTAGCAGCCGCAGCAGGGCGGCCACGTTTAGCCACAGGTCTCGTGGCTGCTGTTGGACAAGCTCTCTTTCTGGTAAAAGAGAAGGCAAACTCCTTGCAATCTATTTTGCAGCTGACTTCTCCGTCTGGTACTTTCATCGACTGCAAGAGTTGGAGCTGTTGTTGTTGTTGTTGTTGTTGTATTTGCTGCTGCTGCTGCTGCAGTCTTTGTCTCTCCTCCCATTCCGTTCTGTCCCTGATGATTTCTTCTCTTAGGACTTCTTCCACCAGATCATGAGCCATTTGTAGGAAGATCATTGTCTTTCTCTCAGGGTTGGTCTCCATCAAATGATGCTTTACCCTTTGCATATTTACCATAGCGTCATTCAACTTGCTAATCTTGGCTGCTGCCATATTCTTGAAGTGTTGTTGAGATCTTGACGAGTCAACGAGAGTGACTACACTGATGATGATGATGATGCTTGAATTAACGTCGTGTGCGCCCATTCGGGCATGTACGACGATTTACCCCCATTGCGTGCGAAGCACGCAATGAAGGGTTAGACTGTGTGCTACGCACACTTATTATTTTCGTCCAGTGGGTTACAGAGCTGAAATCCACTAGACGGAATTTATGCGTGTATGGACGCTATTTTCGTACGCTACATGGTTTCCCCAATAAGGGGGTTCATTGGAGGAGTGATATGGAGGGGTGCGTGTATATAAATTCTAAGTTTTTGAATATTTTTCTTGTTCATAGGAATAGAACCGCAATGTTTACAGGATTACTTATTTGTTGCGATGACTCTGTCAGGGCGCGGCAAAGGAGGCAAGGGTCGGCTGGCTGAGCCGTCGCGTCTCAGGGGGCTCCGGCTGGTCCAGGGTTATTTAACGTTTAATAATTTTTATAATTTTGGCCGAAAGAAGAAAGTATTTGTTGAAGTATAACAAATTTTGAAGATTATGTTTATACCATATGGCTGTTGTTATTGGTTAGTGGAGAGAGAGAGAGAGAGAGAGAGAGAGAGAGAGAGAGAGAGAGAGAGAGAGAGAGAGAGAGAGAGAGAGAGAGAGAGAGAAAAAAAAATCGCTTTGTTTTAAATTTTGTGAGTTGCCACTTTGTGTAGCTGGGCCTGATGGTCCGGGATTTAGAACAACCTTATATTGCTGATTTAGTTGTACAGGTACTTTAATATTAAAAACGTTTCAGAAATTTAGTAACCGCTTTGTGCAGTTTGGGCCTGATGGTTTGGACTTGGAACCACCTTATGCGTTTAATTTACGTGTGGTTTTTATTTCTAACTATATTCTTAAGTTAAATTATCCAATTTGGTGCCACCTTGTGCGGCTGGGTCTGATGATCAGGGTTTATGACCCCCTTATATTGTTAATATTTTGGGGTATAGTTGTTACATTTAATATACCGTCCTTATATTAATTAGTTTATTTTGATCTTTTTCCAATCGAGTGCCACATTGTGAGGCAGGGCCTGATGATCAGGGTTTATGACCACCTTATTGTTGTGACAGTTTAGGGTTGGGAAAATGTAGTTTTCATTCTATTGTGAGTAACAAAAAAAAAATTTATGCTTAAATAAAAGAAAAAAGAGAGACTGACTATCTCAGGACTAGTCTTCCGGCCCCAGCAAGGATTCAGTCCTGGCATGCCCGTATGTTTCCAGGCACCAGTTCTTTGGGTAGCAGAAAATCCTACGATCACTCCCACCTTGAGGATACGCAGGGATTCCTCCCAGGTGAATGCTAGTATGGCACCTAGCACCTGTTTAAAAGCGTGACCGAAAATCTCGCATCAGAACAGAGCCCAATCCGTACGACAGAGGTTAAGATTTTCCCGGTGCTAGGTCTGTTTATGTTTTCTTTGATTTATATCCCCTAGTCTTTTATTAATGTTTGTATTTATTAATTTAAGTTTACAGTCAATTTATGGTAAAGGTCTATGTTCTGAGACTAATTTAGATTTGTTAGACTTGACCCCAGATCTTATCCATGGGAGTGGAGATTCTCCTTCCCTGGGGGGCTGAGATTGCTTCGTCTACGCGTACCTGTAGCCCTAATGGCTCGGCATCACAATCCCTTCCTCCCTAGGTAGGGACCCTCCTCTCCTGCCCCGGACCTGGGGTTTTGCCTTTATATGAGATTTTTTAGTATTTAGTTTTCTCTATGTGTATAGGGTGTTGAATTTCCCTATTTGATTCTTTTATTGTATATTGAGAGTTTTATTTTTGTATCATTATATTTTGCCTCTTTTCCCTATTTCTGAGATATACCCCACTATTTTTGTGTATACCGATTTCATGTTTTTATTACCTTCTTTGAGGAAATCCGGATAGGTAGTTGGGGATTTTAGCTTTGTTTGATTTTCTTGGAATGTTTTCCTTTCATTATTGTATTTATGGCAAATGTTAAAGACATGTTCCAAGGTTTCAGGTGTGGGGCAGTGTGGGCAGTTAATTCCTGCTGTGTTTAGTCCCGACACGTATTTTCCAAATCTATTTGCTAGGAGTGTTTTATCCGCTTTTATCCTATTTATAATTTTGTAATCGTGCGGATTTGCCAGGGTTGGTTGTTCAATATTTCTGTTTAATAGCTTATGCAGATCGTAAAGTCTGCGCCATTTGTTAGATTTGTCTCATTCCGACTGCCATTTTAGATTAAATTTTTTCCTAATAATGCTATAAATTTCCTGGACGCTATAGTCCAGCTTTTGAATTACGGGCTCGTTTAGTTTGTTTTTAGCTTCTCTATTGGCCCTCTCATTTCCAGGGATGTTTATATGAGAGGGTACCCACATAAATTCCACCGTTTGGAGATTTTGATCTAATATTTTGAGTTTAAGGTTAACTTCTCGAAGTATGTTCTCCCTGCTGGTGGAATTCCCCGATTCCAGGGAGCGCAGCACACTAAGGGAGTCGCTAATGATAACCGTTTTTTGTTGTTTGGTTTCTAGGGTCCATTCAATAGCTTGTTTTATGGCCCAGAATTCCGTTGTATAGATAGAGCAGAGATCAGGTAGTCTCGCCCCTAGTGTGATGCCCTCCCCAGGAATAACCACTGCCGCTGCAGTGCGTTCTGGGTCGGGGGATTTTGAGCCATCTGTATATATGGCGGTGTATCCTTCGTATTTATTTTCTATTTCTTCAAGAATTTTTGCCCTCATTTCATTCGGTTGTTCATTTTTGTTTCCATATTTTAATGCGTTTAAATTTATTATGGGGGGTGGGGGGGCTTATTTGTCCAGGGGGCGCTGTCTGGGTATTTTGTAATTTCCGCCTGGAGATTTTGCATGTTTAGTTCTTTCTTTAATTCTTGAATTCTTTTTCCTCCTGGTAGGTTTTTTAGTAGTTTGTGCCGGAATGATTTCTCGCATTTGTTTAGGGCTTTTGGGTAAGGAGAGTTTCGGGGTGAACAGAGATCCTGGCGTTGTATCTCAGTAGAAGTTCCTCCCGTCTCAGATTTAGGGGGGGGGGGTCTCCTGTTAGGACATTTAGCTCTTCCCCGGATATGTTCCGGAGAGCTCCGCTGCATACAATTAGGGCTTTTCGTTTTATCATGTCTAATTTTTTTAGACTATTTGGGCGAGCTGAAATGTACGCTTGACACCCATAGTCTAATTTGGACCTAGTTAAGGTTTTATAAAGGATGAGGAGGGTTGCGGGGTCCGTCCCCCAATCGGAGCCTTTGAGGTTCCGGAGGAGGTTTAGGTCCTGTCTGCATCGTCTCCCTAATTCTTCAATATGTTTTTCCCAGGTCAGATGCTCGTCAAAGAGCATGCCTAGGAATTTTGCATATTTTTAAAATTTGATTTGGGCCCCATTTAGATATAATTTTGGGGGTTCCTGTCGGAATTTGGTTTTTGGGGAAAACATGACGCCTACCGTTTTGCCGGGGGACATTTTGAAACCCCACCTGTTGGCCCATCGACCGATCCTGTCCAGTCCCATCTGTAGCTTCCCGGCCACAGCTTCGCTGTCGGGGTTTCCCCCTTTCCAGATCCCGCTGTCGTCGGCAAACTGAGATAGGTCCAGACAGGATGGGTCGATTGATTTCTCCAGGTCATTTATCATTATATTGAACAGGGTCGGACTCAGGACGCTTCCCTGGGGGGTGCCATTTTCTAGATTGTGGCATTCTGAGTATTTGTTGTCGACCCTGATTTGGATAGTTCGACCTGTAAGAAACTCCGCTATCCACTTGTGTGTTCGGCCTGATATTCCGTAATGGTTAAGCTTTGCTATCAACCCTTTGGTCCACATTAGATCGTAAGCCTTCTCTAGATCTAAGAAGATCGCGATTAGGTTACGGTCTCTTTTTCTTTTGGTATTGAATGCGAGTCTAATGCTGGACTCCAGTCGCATTATCTGGTCCAATGTGGATCGTTTATTACGGAAGCCGCTTTGATTGTGGGATAGCAAACCTTTGCTTTCCAGGTGGTATTTAACCCTATTGTTTATCATGGTCTCCATGATTTTGCAGAGACTGTTTGTTAGGGATATAGGCCTGTATGAGTTTACATCTGCCGGGCTCTTTCCTGGTTTCGGTATTGCGACAACTATTGAGTGTTTCCATTTTGGGGGGATTTGTCCCGTCCTCCATGAGGCATTCAGCATGCATAAAACCATCAAGGCATTTTTTTCAGGGAGATTTTTGTAAATGTCATATCCTAGCGTGTCTTCCCCGGGTGCTGTGGATTTGCTTTTCCTATTTATTGCCTTTTTCCATTCACTTATATTAAATTCCAGGTTTATGGGGTTTGATTTGTCTCCCTTATCCGTGAATAAGTGGGGATGTTTTTCCTCCATCATTTTGCGGTGTTTGTTGAAGTTTACGGAATGGTTAGTGTTACTGCTCATATTGGCAAAGTGTTGGGCTAATTTTTCGGCTTTTTCAGAGTCAGTGGTAAGCCCTGCAAGTTTTGGGGACGTTCTTACTCCTTTTCCCTTAAGTCTTTTGATCTTATCCCAAACTTGTTTTGAATTTGTTTTGTAATTTAACGATGAGCAGAATGACTTCCATGATTGTTGTTTTGCTTGTTTAATGGTGTTTTTGGTGTGTTGTTCTTTTTCTTTGTAAGCAAGAAAGTCAATGGAGTTTTTGGTATGCCTAAACCTATTTAGGGCTTTCTTTTTCTCCTTTATAGCTTGCTTACAGTCGTTATTCCACCATGGTACGGACTGTTTGCCGGCCCCTCCTCCCGTTTTCGGTATACACCGCTCGGCCGCTGATGACAATGCATCTATTATATTTTGATTAAAGGTATCGATGTTCTCACTGTACAGCCGAGCGTATGTAATCTCTTCACAGAGAGAACGGAACGACTCCCAGTCCGCCTTGTCATATCTCCATTTGTGAGTACTAGTCTTGTTGTTTTTGTGTATTTTTGTGTGAAAGGTGGTCACTCCCTAGGGTCCCTGATTGATCTACCTCCCAGTCGGTAGTTTCCGCGATCTTGGGTGTGCATATGGTAAGATCAATGGCTGATATCTTCCCGTTTGTCGGGTTGACTCTTGTGTCGTTTCCATCGTTTAGGATAACCAAATTGGAGGTCGAGATCCACTTTTCAATAATTGCGCCCCTCCGATCCAATTGGTACCTCCCCACCGTTCGCTGTGGGCGTTGAAATCCCCAAATATTATGATGTTGTCCCCTAGATTTTGGGTAATTAATTTAAAGGTTTCAATTTCAGTGTATTGCTCCCCACCTGGGTCATACATGTTCACTATGAATAACGGAGTGTTCCCTGTGTTTATTTTGATTATTTGATGTTCGAGGGCAATGTTCTCGTTTGTGGTTGGTGGAGTGCTCTCAACGGACTCACTCGAGATGGCGTCGCTAACATAGATAGCTAGGCCTCCGCCTTTTTTTTCCCCCTGGTCTATGCTTACAATAGTTCATTGAGTACCAAGGGATTTTTGGTAAGTTTTTTGATTTATCGTTCAGGAGCGTCTCCTGCAAGCACACCACGTTCGGTTTATTATTTTCTTTTATGACTTTAATGGCAAAATCACCGGCATTTAGACTAATGCCTCTGCAGTTCCATTGCCATATATTTATTGATGTTTTTGTATTCATATTTATTGTTGTATATTCACGTTTATAATTTTTGTAAGTACTTATGTTGACTTCCTGTGTTACATGTTTTATTCCCTATTTTCCCCCATTACGCTCTAACTGGGGTTCTCAGTTTGTTCACGATGGCGACGATCTTATTACAAAGATTGTCTACTGATATTTCTTTGCTTTTAGTTAGGCTTAGTGTCTCGTTAATATCTTTAATTAGTATGAGCACCTGATCTATTGAGATCATTGCTACATTGCCTACTTTTGTTTTTAATGGATTGTTTTCGGGGATTATTTTTGGTTTAGCCTGGGGTTTTTCCCCCTGCATTCCCGATTTTTTACGGGCAGGTGTTGGTTGCCTTGTTTGAGATTTTTGTTGTTATGGGCATTATTTCTGTGTTTTTGTAATGGGTGGTGTTGGTGTGACCTTTTTGCTGTTCGGTGTCTGATTTTTAGTATTGGCTGGATTTATGTTGTCTTTTTTATTTACGACTGGGGACTGACTCCTTTGATATTCCTTGTTGTTTATTTCCCTACTATGGGCTTTTTGTTTAGAGGTATGTTTGTGGTTGGTTGCTTCTGCTTGTTGATTTTTGGAGGTGACTATCATTTTGGCGTCTAAGTATGTTATTTCTTAATTTGTCATGTACTCAACGATTTTTTTTCCCCTGATAGCTAAAGGGCAATCCATTGAGTTGGCCATGTGTTGGTGTTTGTAGTTTGCACATTTAGGTTTTTGGAGACTGCATTGTCCAGTGTGGTTCCCTCCACATTTGATGCATCGTCTTGGTGACCTGCATATTGTGGAGAAGTGGCCCGAACTTTGGCATTTGGTACAGAAACGAGCTTTATTCTGGAATTTCTCCAGTCGGTACCAACTTCCGTAATGCCCTAGTCTGACCATTTTTGAGGTGTCTGGTTTTTTCCTGTAATGTAATAAGACTACCAGAGATTTGTTCCCCTTTTTATTGTTAAAGCGGATAGCCTGGTTTATCTCATGTCCTTGATTTTGAAGTTGTTGAGTAATAGTTTTTGGATCCAAGGCTCTGTAGATTTTAACTATGTATTTAAATGATGTTGGGTGGCTTGGTTTACCCTTTGCTTGCGTGTTATGATTTATGCCCTTGTGACTTGAGATTGTAACTCTGAAACGCCCAATTTGTGTGACCTCAAGGAATTTTGCTAATTGTGTTGTGGTGCTGCATTTAATTACGATGTATTTTTTTCCTGGTCTGGGCGACGGTGAACTCTCCACCGTGGTGTTTAAGTAGCTCATTGGTTACGCTTTTGGAGCTGATTTTATTTATGTTGAATTTTGAGCTTTTCAGAAAGGCAGTCAGCTCTTTTGGGTGGTAAGGTTTTTGATGCAGTTTTCCTTTTTCCCTTTCCTGTTGTTTTTGATGGCTCTTTGAATCATTATTGTTGTTTTTGTTGTTGATGTCGTTGTTTTTGTTGTTAGTCATTTTTTTTGTTTTGTGGTCTCTGACATGTTTCAGTAGGTTTAATCCCGGAGTTTTTGTATGTTACTTTCCCTTTGAGAGGGCGTTTTCCTTTTCCTTGGATTGGGTTGTTTTGTGTTTCCTTTTTTGGGGGTGTTTTGGGGGTCTTAACAGGTGCTGGACATAACAGATCTTTTTCTGTCAGCTGTTTTGATGGGCCCGCTGTTTGGCTGCTATGTATTATTGTCTTTTGTTTGGTTGGTTTTGGCTGTGTTGATTTTAGATTGGTTTTTATAGAACGGTTCAGGACTTTAGCATACGATCCCTTGTTGAGTCCTTCATTAGTCACTGTGACTGATTTTACATTTTTATACTTAGTGTGGTTTGTGGAGTCAGAACTCCCATTTATCCCCTTCTCCTGATTTTTTTATTCAATATTTGGAGCGTTTATTGACCTTTTTCCTTTGTTTTATTTTCCCCCTGGCTTTCTACTTGTTTGGAGGGGCCTATTTCAATCAGGATTTTCAATGGCTGTTTGGTGGGTGAGTTAAAAGGAATTTTGGGATTTTCAGGGTAGGTACTATTAGGGTCTACGTAACTGTCACCCTCGGAGTTTGTGCCCCTAAACTGTACTGACCGATCGAGGATGTTTGACGAGTTTAGCCCATTTGATTCAATTGGAGGGGAGTTTATTGCTGGTGCCGGAATTCTGTTGGGGGTTGCCCCACTATTAGTCGACTCAATAGCCGAAATATCCAATATATTTGGTTTGCTTGGGGTTGTTTTGTTTTGTTGTCCATTGAAATCTAGTGTTTTTATCACAACTCCCTTTCCTACTGGGATACTCCCCGTGTATAGTGCTGGAGGAGTCGACATCCCCCTTGTCCCTATGTTTGTCAGGGTTTTGTTGATTGATCTATTCATTTTTGCTTAGAAATTTTTGTTGTTGTTGTTGTTGTTGTTTTTGTTTTTTTTTAGAGGAATTTAATGATACTTAGTTATGTTAAAAATGAGTATTTCTATTGGCTAGTATTAGTATTTTGTTATTTAGGAGTTATTAGATACAGATTCAGAGGAACGATATTGGTAAGTAGAAAAATTTCCTAAGTTCGCCAAATGGTATAAAATAAAGAATAATGCCCGTAGGTTTATATCTAATGATTCTTTCTTACCCTAACAATTTTAAATTTTTTCCTACTGGCTGGCTGGCTGGCTGGACAGGCTGGCTGGAACGGCAGGATAGCTGGAGCGGCGGGAACGGCTGGCTCGCAATGGCGGGAATGCCGGGAAGCTAGTTTACTGTACGGTGGTTACAAATTTGTTGAAATCTACCGCTGCCTGCAAGAAGAACTCTTCAAGTCGTCGCTGCTTAGGGGTGGGCCAACAAGCCCGGCTTGATGGTGCTCCCACGGTCCTAAGCGGTCAGCGGATTTTATTGTGAGGAATGTATGTTTGATAAAAGTTTTTAAAAAGGTGTTTCTTTTAGGTCCGCGCGCTGGGTCTGTGTTTTTGGGGTAAGGGTCATGGAGTGCATAATCCGCGAAGCCTAGAATGACGTCATAATGATGACGTCAGACGCTGGTAGTGGGGGTGATGTTTTTTTTAGGTGTAATGGATGTTTTCCTTCACGTCCGCGCTTCTAGTATATTAAAACAACGCCTTCCATACTCGAGTATGTCGACCTATCCCCCCGCCAACAGCCGACCACATGGAGCAGCAAATTAGCGAGCTACCAAGGGGGCGCTGCGTTAAAGAGAGAGCCAGCATGGCAGATAGACAGAGCTTCTCTACCGGGGATCACCTGCAGAAGAATAATAGTCCTTCTAAGGGCTAAACAGTCCTTCTAAGGGCTAATTCATTGCCTGAATCAATGGGGTTTTCAATTTGGCTTTTTTTCGAAAACCCCTTTTGATTATACTCTTTAAAAACACAAATTTGATCAATTTCGAACCACCGTCTAAAATATTACAACTTACAATTGTAGTGTGCGTGAAACGAAAAAGATATGAGTAATTCTTACTCAAAGATTGGTAATGTATTTTTTGTGCAAATAATATGTACACTTTGTACACAAAATTTTACCAACTAAAAACATACGCGTTAAATGGAAAATTCTTTGTAACTCGTAGTATTGTCATAATTGAATAAGTGGCTTACACTTTATTGGTATTAGGGACAGCCCGACTTAGCTCAACTGGGCAGAATTTGATCATGTATGTACGTTACTGGCGTTTCAGCTTCCGTCACTCTTCGCGCCTTCGCTTGCTTAGTCCGTGCCGCCTTTTCACTCCTGACTGCATACTTCAAACAATTGTACCAACAACGTGCGCTACAACGCGCACATATATACCTGTAAACATTGTGGTTCTAGTCCTATGTACAGGTATAAAGGTACACACTCTCATATAGCGCACATTCATTTAACCCCCTTAATTGTGGGGAACCATGTTGCGCTGGGGAGGTGTACTCAGAAATAATTTACACATCCCTCTGGGATGTGTAGACGGTACTCATCCTCCAATAGCGCGCAATCATTTAACCCCCTTAATTGTGGGGAATCGTGCAGCGCTGGAGGGGAGTACTGAAAATAGAGTCAGGTGGTTGCAATCTGTCAACACACCCGACCACTCAACCCCCCTATGCGTGCTTCGCACGCTGTGGGGGTATATAGTCGCACATGCCCGAATGGGCGAATGCGACTCTAATGCAAGAACAACAAATACTCGAGTACCATTCATTTTTCATTCAGGCAGCAGCAGGTGGAGAGAGCAGACGTGTGGCAGACGTTTCACGGTAGAGGGAGACGTAGTGGACGAGGAGGGAAGGAGGCAGTCTTGGCAGCCTTGCAGCAGCTATGGAGCACCCAACTACAACTACAAGACCGCCTCTTGAAGTATGGAAGTATGGGGCCTAGCTGCTGTGCTGACCAATTGAGTAATGTCGACCTATCCCCCCGCCAACAGCCGACCACATGGAGCAGCATGTTGAACATAGCAGGCTACCAAGGGGGCGCTGCGTTAAAGAGAGAGCCGGCACGGCAGACAGACAGAGCTTCTCTACCGGGGATCACCTGCTGTTAACAATAGTCCTTCTAAGGGCTATCACATTTCCTGAATTAATGGGGTTTTCAATTTGGCTTTTTTTCGAAAACCCCTTTTGATTATACTCTTTGAAAACACAAATTTGAACAATTTCGAACCACCGTCTAAAAAATTACAACTCACAATTGTAGTGTGCATGATACGAAAAAGATATGAGTAATTCTTACTCAAAGATTGGTATTGTTTTTTGCAAATAATATGTACACTTTGTACACAAAATTTTCATAACTAATATTTCGCGTTAAATGGAAAATTCTTTGTAACTTGTAGTATTGTCATAATTGAATAAGTGGCTTACACTTTATTGGTATTAGGGACAACCCGACTTAGTTAACTGGGCAGAATTTGATCATGTATGTACGTTCCTGGTGTTTCAGCTTCCGTCACGCTTCGCGCTTTCGCTTGCCTAGTCCGTGCCGCCTGTGCCACTCCTGACTGAGTACTTGAAGCAATTCAATCAACAACGTGCGCTACAACCTGTAAACATTGTGAAATCTAGTCCTATGTACAGGTATAATAATAATACTCACCTCACAATATCATGCCTTCAATGAACCCTCTTTGTAGTGAAACCATGCATTGATGGTGGGGTGTGTTAAATGTACACACTCTCCAATAGCGCGCATGTCATTTTAACCCCCTTAATTGTGGGGAACCCTGCTGCGCTGGAAGGGTGTACACAGTAAAGTCAGGTGTGTTGCAAACTGTCAACACACCTGACGCTAATATAAGTGTGTTAAATCACACATTTAATCCCCGTAAGCGTGCTTCGCACGCTGTGGGGGTATAGTCGTACATGCCCGAAGGGCGATAAACGACTTTAATTCAAGAATAATAATAATAATAATAACAGTCGCACCATCCTTCAGGCAGCAGCAGGTGGAGCAGAGCAGACGTGTGGCAGACGTGCTAACCGGTAGAGGGAGACGCAGTGGACGAGGAGGGGAGGAGGCAGTCTTGGTCTTCCTAGCAGCAGCTATGGAACACCCAACTACAACTAGAAGTTTGGAAGTATGGGGCCAAGCTACTGTGCTGGCCAAATTGACAAAATGTCGTCGACCTACCCCTCCCGCAAACAGCCGACCACATGGAGCAGCATGTTAAGCATAGCGAGCTACCAAGGGGGCGCTGCGTTAAAGAGAGAGCGGGAAAAGCAGACAGACAGAGCTTCTCTACCGGGGACCACCTGCTGTTAACAATAGTCCTTCTAAGGGCTAAACAGTCCTTCTAAGGGCTATCACGTTGCCTGAATCAATGGGGTTTTCAATTTGCTATTTTCGAAAACCCCTTTTGATTATACTATTTTAAAACACAAATTTGATCAATTTCGAACCACCGTCTAAAAAGTATTACTCAAAATTGAAGTGTGCGTGATACGAAAATGAGATGAGTAATTCTTACTCAAAGATTGGTATTGCTTTTGGAAAATAACATGTACACTTAGTACACAAAATTTTCACAAAAACTGGAATAAGCGCGTTAAATAAAAAGATTCTTTGTAACTTGAAGCATTGTCATAATTGAACAAGTGGCTAACACTTTATTGGTATTAGGGACAGCCCGACTTAGTTAACTGGGCAGAATTTGACCTTGTACGATCCTGGCGTTTTAGTTCTTCCGTTCCGCTTCGTGTCTCCCTTGCCGAGCCCAAGCCGCCTGCCTCGCTCCTGACACTGAATAATAGCATGCTGTGCATGCATTGCATTGAAACCTGAAAACATTGAGGCTCTAATCCTATGTACAGGTTCAAAGTACATTTACACACCCTCCCATATCGCGCCTACAATGATCCCCCATAGTGGGGCAACCATGCAGCGATGGAGTGGTGTGTAATAATTAATGCGCAGGTGAATTTGCAATTGCAAATCACCTGACGAACCCCAAGCTAGTTTTACCGCACTAGTTTGGGGGCAAATTAAATAGTGCGCCGTGCGCACCTTAATTACTCGTACATGGCCGTAGGGCCGCACACGAGGATAATCCAAATCAAGTCAAAGTCGCACCATTCACACTTCACTGAAGAATGAATACAGTAGAATTATTGCAGGAAGCCTGGGATGTGATGGTGGGTGTGGACGTACAATGCCTCCAAAGCAAGCAGCGGGGAGCAAAGGTGCAAAGATTTGGTAGTTTCCCGCCAAATTGCCGGACCTTGTGCGTGAGTATCATCACACACATAAATATCTCAAATGATTCATATTTAGAAAAATAAACAAAATATCCACACAATCATACAACATTTTTAGAATATAAAACCAAATTTAAATTTTCAATTAAAATAATTTTTATTCTTTTCTATCTCACTTGACACAAACTCTAGAGACATTATAGCCCTTCTCAGGGCTTTTTAAATAGTATCTCAGATTTAATCTCACCAAACGTTCAGAAATGAACGCAGAAGAAATGCTTAAGGAGTTTTTTGACATATCTTATGAAGAGATGAGCGAGGGCACTCTCTTCAAGGCAAAGAGAGGAGAGGGGGCACAGGCCATAGACCTATCCCACCTACCCCCCAATGACAGGCCAACAGCCCCAGAAATCCTGGATGCAAAATCAACATTGATAAGATAGACTCAATGACTTTCGCCGGAAGAGGCATATATTTAATATACTCGAAAGAGAAGGAGGGGGCCCTGCCAGAGGGCGACTTCTTTGTAGGGAAGCACAAAGTAAGAGTCACACCACCACCACCTATTACAAGACTAGTCAGGAAAAAGTATATTGATATACATATCACTAGAATCCCTATAGAAATCCCAGACAAATGGGTAGCAAAAAAACTTCGAACAGAGAACCGATGCAACGCCCCACTCCATAAGATGGGAAACGTACAGAGGATATCCTAACATTAGAACAGGGAAAATAATCATACAGATCGAGGCTAAGGATATTGACAAAGTCCCAGAATTTTTTAAAATGGGAGGAATCACAGTTCAAACGTGGTACCAAGGCTGTGAGACAACACGCCCATGTGGTACCTGTGGCGCCAAGGGCCACAGAATTAAAGACTGTAGTGTGAAATATATCCCAAGAAAGTTACAAAACCCAACATGTGCACAAGCTGCATCAAAAAACCAAGAGAACATAAATACGGACCCTAATGATGAAGAGGAAGAAAAAGAACAAGATCCAGACCCGAACACTAGTATCAATGGAGAAAGCTCACAAGAAGAAATAATAGGGCCAATAAGTTCCGACGAGGAAACTATAATTCCAAATTCAGAAGAAAACACCGAAGAGGAAGAAGAAATGGAACAGGCACCATCGGAATGGAATCAAAGAAAAAGAAAAAAAGAGGAAAAGAACACATTCACACATACAGCAACAACAACAACAGAGGTAGGAACTCCTTCACCTCAACCACTAAAAAGGAGGGTTTTAAATACAGAAGAACACAAACAAATCCTGAAAGATATACCGGACAAGATCAGAGACATTTCCAATGGTCTAACGAGAAGACAGCTGGATATGGATCAACAACCACAACAACCAAATAATCAACAACAGCAACCAACAGAACAAAACTCAACCATGCAACAACAACCAACAGAACCAAAAAACCTAACAACCCAAGAACGACCACAACAAACCCCAAAACAACCACAACAACAACAACAACCAAACAAAAAACAACAAACACAGAAGAAATCACCAAACAAAAAACAAAACAACAAATCAAAATAAACAGTAAATAAAAGAACAAATATAAATAATTAAAAACATGCAAACCCTTGAATAAATAAAAATGGATCCCTTAAAAATAGTCTGTACCAACATTAATGGAATAGACTATAAAAAGGCAAAAGACCTAATAAATTTAAGTAAAAACTATGACATCACTCTACTGCAAGAAATACACAATGTAGATAATAAAATCATTACATATATAGAAGATGAACTAAAAGCAATATTTATTAATAAACAGGATGTAACAAACCGAAGATCAGGTGTAGGCATTATAATAAATGAAAAAATCCAAAACATGAATTGGGATATAATACAAGTCCCAGAATATTTTAAAGGAAGACTAGTACCTATAAATATCAATAAATTAAATGTTATGAGTGTATATGTCCCAGCCAGGAATATGCTAAAAAGAGCATTTTTGAAAAACCTGAATGAATATCTAAAAAACTTCAGTACAGACAAATTAATAATAGGAGGAGACTTTAACTCAATGACAGATGATATAGATAAAAGACACATACAGGGAAAAAAATGCAAACAAACAAGAATACACTTACACAAGACACAATAACCATGGCTCCAGACTAGACAAACTGTACATAAACAAAGAATACACACAATACATCAAACAAGCACAAATTCTAACAACAAGAATAGCAGACCACAATGCGATAGACCTAATATACGAGAATATAGATCCATACAAGTGGGGAAGAGGAGAATGGAAACTAAATAACAACCTATTAAGGGACAAAGAATATCAAAACAAAGTGACACAAATTTTAGAAGAATATTTTGAAGATGACAAAGGACCCTTAGAAGCATGGGAAAAATCAAAACAACCATCAAAAGAATCTCCATACAATTTGCTATAACACAGGCAGAAGTGAAAAAATGCAGGAAAAAGAATGTATATGGACCATACAAAAGGACAGAATAGAAGAAAATCAAGAACAGAAAGAAAAAGCAAAAGAACACCTAAAAAGAATCCAAGACATCCAAAACAAAGGGATACAGATGAGAGCTGGAAAATTTGACCACATATATATGCAAGGAAAGAATATATACAGAAGAGAAGAGATAAGGAGAGGAAGTGAAAGAAGTATAACAAAACTACAAACAGATCAAGGAATCACAGAAGATAAAAACAGAAGAAAAAAAAGAAATCCTTGAAGAAATTACAAAATACTACACAAACCTATATACATCACAAAACATATCCCAACATGAAATAAATGAATATATAAATAAAACAAATTTTCCAGAAATAACAATGGAGAGCAAACAAATATGTGATCAATTAATATACGAAAAGGAGGTAGAAGAAACAATTAAACAATTAAATCAAAATAAATCACCTGGCTCAGATGGTCTGACAACTGAATTTTATAAAACATTCCAAACAACATTAACACCTATTCTAACAAACCTATACAACTAAATATTTTATAATGGATCGATGACTAAAACAATGAAAGAGGGAATGATAATCCTACTATACAAAAATAAAGGACAAAAAACTGATTTAAAAAATTTGAGGCCTATATCCCTCCTCAATAATGACTACAAAATTTTAAGTAAAATATTGGCAAATAGAATTCAAAAAGCAATGGGAGAAATTATAAACATAAACCAAAGCTGTGGGGAAAAAGGGCGAAACATATTAAATAACACTTTATCCATAAAATCAATAATTGATTACTTAGAAACAAAAAAAGACATAGCCGCAATCATATTAATAGATCAAGAGAAGGCCTTTGATAGAATAGAACATAATTTCATTCAATCAATTCTAGAGAAATTTGGATTCCAAAAAGATTTTAAACAATGGGTCAAAATTTTATACCAGAATATAACATCATGTGTAAAAATGAATGGTACTAAAACAAAAGAATTTTCAATAAAAAGATCAGTAAAACAAGGATGTGCCTTGTCCATGCTATTATATGTAATAGGTATAGAAATACTAAACCTAAATATACAAAATAACAATAATATTAAATGAATACAAATTCCCAATCTAACTCAAGAAAGCAAAATGGTACAACATGCCGATGATTGTACAAATTTCATAAGAGAAGTAAACTCATATCCTGAACTCATGAAAGAGTATGAACATTTTAGCAAAGCATCAGGCTCCAAAATTAATCATGATAAAACAGAAATTCTTTTAATAGGACAATGGAAAGGAAGACAAAAAATCTACCTGCAGACAAAATTAAAGATCAAATAAAAACTCTAGGAATTACATATGGAAAAAATAGTAAGCACACAAATTATATGAATGTCATAAAGAAACTAAAAAAACATATACAAAATTGGAATAATAGAAATATAAATCTCTTAGACAGAATTCAAATTGCAAAGACCTACCTATATGGAAGTGTATGGTATGAACTAAGTACCATAGACTTTGACAAGTACCACTTACAACAGATAGAAAAACTAATTACAAATTTTATATGGAATAATAAAATACACCAACTAAATAAACAAACTTTATATAGAAATAAAACAGAAGGAGGAGCCAACTTACCTAGCTTAGTATACAAACAAGAAGCAATCCAAATAAATAGATTAAGAAATATCAATCATCAGAATCAACATCCATGGAAGGCTTTATATAAATACTGGTTCGGTTTGATGCTACATAACCAACCAAATATATACCACAATAATAAGATTACAAAAGTTCTAAAACCACCACACAGATTTTTCCAAATAGCAAGAACCATAAAAAACAATAAAAATGACCCAAAAGTGTGGGAAATAGATGATGATGAAAAAATATATCAATACATACTAATCAAAAACACAAAGAAATACAAACCCCAAGTTGAAAAAGAAAACCCACAACTTAACTGGAAGCAAATTTGGAATAATATAGAAATAATAAAAAAAAACAAAATTACAAACAAGGTTACTACTGTACTTACACGATGCATGGTGGACTGGGGAAAGAGCCTATATAAGAAAAATAATTCAATGGCTACCCCCATGTACAATATGCAAAACAGAAATAGACGACAAAAAGCACCTCATACTAAAATGTAAAGCCACAGAAAAAGAAAGAAATAAAGTTCTGCAAGAAATACGACAAGAAGATGAAACCTTATTAAATAAAACACACACCTTAATGTACACAGCAAACATAAAGACAAAATAAAGCTACCAAAAACTAATAAATTACATAAATTTCATAATAGAGACGAGACAAAAAAACATATGGACACACAATAAATGAGCATGTTTCAAAAGTAAAAAGCAATGACCCTGTGGGGCCATATTATGTGGCGCCACGCGAGATAATCAGGCCCATGGGAGAGCCAATGAAAGCTTGAACATGTCCAACACATCACATCACACTTCAAAACAAAAACACAAAAAATACACAAATCTACAACACTAAACAGAGAAATGAAGGAACCCCCTCCTTCCCTTAAAAACAAACATAACAACAACAAAAAACAAAAAACTTAAATAAACTAACAAATAGACTTATTATATAATAAAACACTAGCGGGATAGAGGCGAAGGACATATTCCCTCTTAAAGGGAGTGCCTTTAAGGAGCTGGACCCTCTATCCCTGAAAAGTGTAAAACAGAACAAAAATAAACCAAAAAAAAAAATCTTTAGACACCAAATATATACATAATAATTAATATTATTTAAGAAATACACATCTATAATCGAAAGAACAATACATTCTAAGAAAAATTGCAAAAATTTTCAAAATACATATAATAAATTTTTAAATATTAATCGCAGAAGATTTCAAAACCACCCATCTTAACTATTTTATCAAGTACAAAACACTAGCGGGAAGATGGAAAGGACATTTACTCGTACAAGGCCGTAGGGCCGCACGCGAGGATAATCCAAATCAAGCAAGGGAAAGGACATCAAAATATCAAGAGTTCTTGATTCAAAATTATAGAACAACGTGCAAAACGTCAACAAAATTTTGGCTTAAAATAAATCCTGGATCGATGGAGCCGTCCGGTGACGCTGCGCTCCTCCTATGCCGTTCCTGACTCCGCCTCTGCCACCTCCAGACACAAGACATGAATAATTAAGTAGTGTGCCTTGCACACATTAAAGCGTTGAATGGGTTGCAGCTCGGTAACCCATTGACGATTAATTAAGTAGGGCGCTTTGCGCCCATTAACTCGACGTAAATGGCCGAATGGCCGCACACGTCGTTAATCAAACGAACGGGAAAGGACATATTCCCTCTTAAAGGGAGTACCTCAAAAGGGCTGGACCCTCAACCCTGAAGGTGTATTCAATTTCAAACTATTTTACACCTTTGGATTTATTTTTAAAAAAAATAAAAACAAGAAATAAAGGCAACTTGAGAAATATTCTTCTCGAAGTGTTTCTTTTCTTTTTTTTTTTTTTTTTCTCTCAATTTACATTTCAGATAAAAAAAACAGCTCTCCAAGAACCAGCAACAGAAGTGCTAAAACAGATGCCATATACGAGGATAACTATACAAAAACTTTTTCTTTTGGACAAAACTAGTCGCTCAGACAATGCAAAAATAACAAATTAGACCAAGACTAAATGAAACATTTAAATGAATGTTTTCAATCACGTCCGCGTGACAGATAATTTCAATCCCTTTATACTCAAGACACAACCAAATTTAACAATTTGACAAAAGCAATAAATAACTTGGAATGTTTTCAATCACGTCCGCCTCTATCCAAATTTCAATCCCTTTTTTAGAGCAAGCTCAAGCAGAAACCAAAACTCACAACAAGCCAAAGCAACTATAAGAATGTTTTCAATCACGTCCGTGCATTCAACAATTTCAATCCCATCACTGATTTGAAACAAAACTATGAACAACCAAAAGAGAGAGAGAAGAAGAAAGAGAGAAAAACAAACACGCACGCAAAAACAAAAACAAACGCATTGTAAACACCTTATTATTTTTCTTTCCTGATTTATAAATAAATAAACATTTTTAAAGAACCTTATTCTCATAAATAAAAAACTTTTATTTAAATTTTATTACTTTTATTTAAGAACATAGATAGAAAAAGAAACTACAAAGAATATGATCTAGATAGGCCCGTCCCTAACATAGAAATGGGTCGATATATACAACTCAATAAACAACAAACACACACTTATAGCGCCACACAAGGGACAAAAAATAACTTAACCTCAAGGGCAGAGGTAACAAATGATTATAAAAAATCAAAAAGGGGAAATGGCAAGGACCTCCGCCCTAAGGATAATATGCCTATAGGGAGGACAGTACGAGCCAAAGTTCTCATATATAAAAGGAAATTAAAGAAACTCGAAAATTTGATAGAACAAACAAAAATCAACCTTGTGCAAAAAAAAATAAAATAATAAAACTAACATTTTCTCTTTTATTCGTTTTGTACACAAAAACACACAAAAAAAAAGGATGGACAGGAAAAACAACACAATAAAAAACAATTACTATTAGAAATCACAAGGTGACATCTCTAAGTCTTAACCAGCTATATATGCTGGGATGGGGCTAAGGGGTGCCGACATAACGGTGTGGAGAGTTTGGTGGAAAGGATGGAGTGTTGGTGGAGATATCCTGCCCCCAAGCCATACGTCACCAGCCAACCAGCGGCTCTAACTTCAGCGAGGAGGCTGGTGAACGATGTCTTGGTGGAGGAATCCTTAAAGACTTCTTCGGCTCCTTGTCGTGTGGGATTTATCAAGTTAGCCCTCGACTTACTGGATGGAGTGGAATACTTCCTACACCAAGTGAAGGAAGATTGGTGGTTGTATCCATCCCCCAGTAACGTCAGGCGTGAAGAGATAAATCTTCACATGACAAAGTTATTATTAAAAAAAGTTTTGGAGCAAGAAGTAGGCCACATTAAGATCTTGTGGGCTCTCGAAAGAAGTCAAAAGGAGCAAGCCAGGAAAGAAAAGGAATTTCATCGCCTGAATTTAAACTGGATGAAAATCCAGGATAAGTTCAGACGCATGGAACATCCCGACTGGCTGCCCAATTCACCACCACTCCCAAAGAAAAAGAAAAAGACCACCACCTTCCTAGGCTTCTTCACTCAATGTTGGAGGAAAAAGTAATCTTCCTCCAATGGCCCTTTTCAGGGCCACACATTTCACAAGAAAAGATGAATTTTCCATCATTGCCCTACTTCTCTCTCTCTCTCTCTCTCTCTGTTTTTCCCCGTTTGAGTCTGTAGAGGCCCCACCATGTTAAATTAACCTTGAGGCTGTAGAGGCCCCACCATGTTCCATTCCCGTTTGAGGCTGTAGAGGCCACACCATGTTAAATTTCCCTTGAGGCTGTAGAGGCCCCACCCTGTTCCATTCCCGTCTGAGGCTGTAGAGGCCCCATGTTAAAATCCCCTTGAGTTGGTTCTGTGTTGTATGTATATCTTGTGGCGTGGAAAGGGATTGAAATTAATTTTTGCGCAGACGTGATTGAAAACTATATCGGAATTGGGGTGGAATGCTCTGTAACTTGGTGCTTCATGTAGGATTGAAATCAGTTTTTGAGCGGACGTGATTGAAAACTATATCGGAATTTGGGTGTTGTTCTATATCAGGTTAGGAATGGTTGTAGCATGAGATCAAGGAGTGATGTGTTTGTTATCTTGCTTGCATTTGAGAGTTAGTTTTGGTTTGTTAATAAAGTTGTTATTGCTGTTGTCGGAGTTCGTTCTATGTCGATTCTTTGAAGATGCAGTTATTGATTTGTGGTTTTTGAAACTAGCACAGACTCTCAACTTTACATGTGTCACGACACAAATCTCTATCCGATGTTTGCCCTTTTTCCAAACACACAAACTTGTAACTGTACCAGAAATCGTAACTTCATACAAGTCTCCAAATTCACTAGTTTGAAGAAGAAAAAAACGACCCCTAAATAGTATAGCCCTTCTCTCTCTCTCTCTCTACCTATGTGTGTGTGTGTGTCAAAATGACTCCGTGACAACATTTTTTTTCAGTTTCAAAACCCGAGCCAATAATGTTACAGTTCAGTATTTAGCGTGGCGAGAAAAAAATGTTACAAGACACGAATTCTTAACATGATTGCAAATTCCCTCTAGTCTGTCTGCACCGCAATCGTAAAAAACCAGGCCATAGGCATTATTTTGCCACACTGCCAGTCTGGAATCTATAACAAAATACTTCGTCACTCATTATATGTAATTTCATTGACTACAAATATTTTCTTACCGCGTTCGCTTTGAATCGCCCTCACTTGCTATTGACACAGTGAGAAGAATAGACGTGTTTTTTTTTTTTTTTTCTGTGCCTGATCGTTAGACTCTTTACAAAATAAAAGCTAACGCACAACCCATCATATAATTTAGGATAAATGGAAATTGTATCAGCCTTAAGTCAAAATACATCACGGAACGTTTGGATGTAATATTTTGTGAGAATTTTACATCTACGTTTTCAAAAGAAGGATTTTAGTAGACAATGTCTCCAATGCAATCTTGTGATATTTTACCGAAAAAAGATTTTTTCCTATCGATGTGATTTTTTAATGGAATGAGTGTTTTTGAAATTTCTTAAGGAAAAATATACCATAAAAACGTAAGTGTCGTGATATTTTTAAAAGTAGGAATAACATATTCTCTCTCTCTCTCTCTCTCTCTCTCTCTCTCTCTCTCTCTCTCTCTCTCTCCGTCGTAATGTCAATTCTCCTTGTTTCACAAACACACACTAAGTTTCTTATACAATGATTTCGATTGAAATGATCATGGTATCTGTTCCCGTTTTTAAGATGCCTCTCCACAAATAAGTGTCGTGATATTTTAAAAAGTAGGAATAAAATATTCTCTCTCTCTCTCCGTCGTAATGTCAATTCTCCTTGTTTCACAAACACACTCTAAATTTCTTATACAATGATTTCGATTGAAATGATCATGGTATCTGTTCCCGTTTTTAAGATGCCTCTCCACAAATGTTGGCAGTAGTCACAATGATTATGTGAAATGTGGCGTTAGTTTTGTAAATTTTTCAAAAACTTGCACCCCTTAAAAATTGTACAACGAGTTTTCTTCCATAGATCAATCGTTGGATTATATAAAATCTTGAGTTTAGTTGTTCTTGTGCATGTCAGGTATCTTAGCTTTGTTCCTATTTTGGAACTGCAATGTGTAAACGAAAAAAAAATTCTAGATCTACCGTTTTCCGAAGGAAACCAAAAAAAAAAAAAAACAAGCACATAGCTTTACGATATAAGAATGACTGATCCAATTCTGCGCTCTATAACCCGTCCTATTCTACACTCTCATTCTTGAGCCCAAACATGCGTTCAGTAAAACTGTAACAATGTATGCCCTATTTTCAGTCAGTCCATTTTAGACTGCCAATCGAACAAGACGTGTTTTTACTGTTCTCCCGTCTTCGGTTTTGGGAAATGTTGTAACATTGTTTGTAGCCGCAAGGCGTGTGCAGCAAAAAACATAACATATCTTAAATATTTGGGAGGCATACAACAAATGCTACTGCAATCATTCGACAAGAATTGTATGTAACACGACTTTTTAAAAAACTGATGAATGAAAACAATTTTGCCAATGAACATTTCTATCACAGAATTTACCCTTGTCTTCAGAAACTCAAAGAAAGAGTAACCTTCTCTCTGTTTGAGGCAAACCATAGGTTTTTAAAAATTATTACTGCGTTCATTTGACAATATTTCATTGTGTACACTGCTCACAGTAGCTAAAAGACGTTCGCGTGACTAGGTCAATCAGTACGAAACGGCGTGTATGCAGGCTAGTAAACTTTAGCCACTACTAGCTTTTAGTAAGTCTGTGTATTGAAATTAATGTTTATCTTTGATATTGTATAAGAATGTTCAAGTGATGCTACTTTCTGTGCACTATGCTCACAGTAGAAAGTCAAAATAGTCCACGAGTCAGGATAAAGGTCAATAACAAAGTGATTTTGTGAACATTATGGTTATCTATTTTCGTTAGCTCAGAAAAGTAGTGACCATTGATGATAAAATGACACTGTGCCAACGGAATAGAGCTCTAGTCTTACGTTACAACGTTTTCAACCTTGCATCATTGCCAATATTTTTATGTTTGTGTATGTCTTTGTCTGTGTTGTACACTAAAACTTAAAACCCTTTCTCTTGTGATAGTTATGTTTGTGTGAGGGTATAGTAGTGTGCCCTTGCCTACGTGTGCGTGATTGTATAGTATGGTTGTATATCAGGGTTTAGTGGCTACCCTTTTTTGTTGGAGTTAAGGGGTGTATGTTTTAATTGTCATAAGTTTAACACGGGGTCTCTCCCTATATATAGAGAGACCTTCCTATTCTCAGAATCACTATTCGTGATTCCACTTTCAAACAGTGAAAATGGAAGAGAAGAAGTCAGAAAAGCTTCCCCTTCTGGTCAGAGATTTAGCACAACAGACGTCTGTGGCTATCAGAATTTTACAGAGAGTCCTTGGAAAGTATACCAGTAAGACAAAGGACTACTCCTCCATTGCCTCTCGAGATAAAAGTCAAGATACTTGTTATATCTGCCAAGAGAAAGGACATTGGGCTCCAGAATGTCCACAACGTCAAGAAAAAGAAAAGAAGAGAGACAAAGGGAAAGATACCTGTTATCATTGTCAAGAAAAAGGACATTGGTCTTCGGAGTGTCCTCAGAAACAAGAAAATCTACCAGAGAGGGAGGAAGCAGAGGGATCTTCAGTCCCAGAAGAAGAAGAACTCATCCCCGTCGTCAAGAAAAGCAAGAAAGCTAGACGACTGGAAGACAGTGACAAAGAAGAAGAAAAAGAACTCTTGATCCCTGTGAAGAAATTCAAGAACAAGAGAGACAGACAGTGAACGATGAACTTTTTTTTGAGTGTGGTGTTATGTTCACTGTTTAAAAAAAGAGAATAGACCAGAATGGAAAAAAAGTAAGTGTCTTTGTGTTGTTATTTTAGAGTATGGACGCACGTACGCACACACTCACTCACTCTTACACAAAAACCATGTTTGTATGTTTGTGTGTTTTGTCTTTACCCACTTCAAAAAAATTCCCTTTCCCCCCAAAAATAAAAAATGTTTGTATAGAGAGTGTGTGTTTGTGGTGTGTGATTGATAAAAAAGTTTAAAAAGGGTTGTGTTGCGTGTGTTTGTGTTTGATTTAAAAATAGAAATAAAAAACTTTTCTCAAACAATGGATGGTGTGGTATATGTGTTGGATAAAAAATAAAAATAAAAACTTTTGTATGTAGGGTGTGTTTGTGTTTGATAAAAAATTTAAAATTTAAAATTAAAAAGGTGTTGTGTGTGTTTGTGTTTGATTTAAAAATAAAAAATAAAAAAATTAAAAATGGTTGTGTGGAGTGTGTTTGTGTTTTTTTTTTTTTAAAAAAATACAATATATAAAATTTTAAAAAAGGTTGTGTGGTGTGTGTTTGTGTTTTATAAAAAATAAATATAAAAAAATTTTAAAATGGTTGTGTGGTGTGTGTTTGTGCTAGATTAAAAAAAATAAAAAGTAAAAAATTTAAAAATGGTTGTGTGATGTGTTTGTATAGAGTGTGTTTGTGTTTTTTTTTTAAAATAAAAAATACAACATTTTTAAAAAAGGTTGTGTGGTGTGTTTGTGTTTGATTAAAAAAAATAAAAGATAAAAAAAAAATTAAAATGAGTTACGAAATTTTAGTACTATTTTTAGTCAGCCATTTTTTTTTCCCATTTTCTTCCGGATTATTTTCAGTCTCCGCTAACGTCCGGTACAATTTCGGAAGTTTAGTGCTACTTTTAGTCTCAGCCAATTTTTAAGAAAAAAAAAATCCGGATTATTTTCAGTCTCCGCTAACGTCCGGTACAATTTCGGAATTTTAGTGTTACTTTTAGTCTAGGCCATTATAATCTAATGTTCCGGATTTGTTCTAGTCAACGCTAAAGTCCGTGACGGTTCCCGAAGTTTAATACAACTTTTAGTCACGTCCATTTTAGTGTTATTATAAGTTGGTTCCCTTGATAAAAGCTATTTATAACATAGGTACAATATATGCAAATTTACTGATACCTCCAACATGATCTGAGGTATAGGTAATGCTTTATATATAACTCTAGGCTATATAGATATAGCCACTAGGCAGAAGGTCACTACACATTGCGTGTTGGAGAGTATATGTGGGGTTTTGGATAGCATAGATTACGGGGTATTGGTCGCTACACACGGCGTGTTGGATAATATAGTGTGGAGTGTTTTGGATGGTAGATGACGTTGTATTCGTCACACCAACACGGCGTGTTGGATGGTATAGTGTGGAGTGTTTGGATGGTATATGACGTTGTATTCGTCACTACACACGGCGTGTTGGATGGTATAGTGTGTGTGTGTGTGTGTGTCCCTCTCCCAATACTTCTGACCCCCACTGCCCCAGACTGCCCCCAACTGCCCCAGAGTACCACCAATGTTAAATTCCCATTGTACCCCAAGTACCCCCAATGTTAAAATCCCATTGTACCCCAAGTGCCCCCAATGTTAAAATCCCATTGTACCTATAGTGCCACCCGCCATGTTAATTTCCCATTGTACCTATAGTGCCACCATGGTCTATTTACCCACCCTATACTACTCCTATACATTTGTCCCATGTTAAATTCCCGTTTGACACCAAAGTGCCATTTCCGTGTAAACTTGTGGTGTAATGTTAATTATCGTTTGACCCCCCCCCCCCAACTATCCCATATAACTAACATCATAAAAAAATGCATGTTGATAATAATGCGAAGTCAGAAAGTTAAAATAATAAAATAAATTTGCAAAAATAATCTAAGAATTTTGTATTCAGTATATTCGCCAGGGTGTTTTGATTAAAGTTGTCAGCTTTGATCACATGAAAAAATGCCCCCAATCTAAGTTTAACATTTGACTGTGATTAAACATTCACTTCAGGATATATGGTAATCATTCTATTTATTTGAAAATAAAATGATGCTGTCAGCGTTATTTACAGGGAAGATTTAACTAATTTCCTGTTTAATTTTGGCATGGCAATTGAACACGTGCTCTGCCATTGATTATACATAGGTGTATATATGGTGTGTATATAAATACGGTCAAGAGGATTAAGTGAAAAACAATAAGATCTGCTGACAAAAGCTTCATATGCAATGAACACTATAAATACGATTGAAAATTTGTGCGCTGCACAGTACTGCAATCATGTCTATGTGTAAATAAGTTCGGTGTAATCACCTGATGAGGAAAAGTGTAAAATTCTTGGACTTCCTGATTCTGAGGATGCGCCGACAAGAGACTGTAAAGAAAAGAGGATGCGCCGACAAGAGACTGTAAATAAGCATAGTTGAAGTTATCAAGAGAGATAATCAATAATCACCGGATTCAAAATCCGAGTAGAAATCACTGTGAAGTATCTCGCGTTTTTCACATTATTTTCTATCTATTTTTGAACACAATTTTTTTCCTAAATTACTTTTTCAGAGCTTGCTATTGATAAATTTATAGATTGGTCTCATTTTGCGTCATCACCTCGAAAATCAGAATGGCCATTTATACATTTATTTTGTATTTACTTTTTGGTCCACCTAGCCGAATGTCATCTGAGCTTCTGGTATGACCTGTATTCGTGTGCGTTGTTCATTAACACTTGCTTCTTGCTATCCATGACACTTTATGAACATATTTCAATTAAACTTATTATGTGAGCTTTTATCAGCAAGATCTAGGAAGTCTTTGAAAATCTGCTACATAGGCACATATTAACAAGGTGATATGAGTTGTGGCTGGCTGACTTTGTTGCGTCCCTATAAGCATAAAAAGATTTTTATCAAACGGCATGTGCGATTATATTGACTAGATCCTGATCGGGTTAGATTATCAGCAATATGGGTGTATATTCATGAGATTTGTTTGCTCTGATTGGTTTATCATAACAATGCCCTAGGTATTTTGTAATGATTCGATTGTGATGAAATTGATAAAATAGTTTATATTATAACGATCTAAGATGATAGTAATATTAAAATGATATGCAGATACAAGTGATGCGATATGAGTTCTCTGCCAGGTTAGCGATAGCAGATACACATGGGCATCTTGTTGATTTATATTTCTGCCTTTTCTTAAGTCTGATTTCTTCGGCTGATAGCTTCGGCCATAGTATTGTATTCTCAGGAAAAATTATTGTTGTTTTTTTACATGTACGTAACCCACACTCACACTCCCCACCCGCTGATCATAGGCCTCATTTCACAAAAGATCAAAAAACTAAAATCTATCATAAGTTTTACTAGTTGTAACTTAATTTACCACAAATATTAGTTACGTTTTAATTTGTTATTTGTGTGAAACATGACTTTGTGGCTATCCCCTGAGTCGTTTGAGATGGTAGTTGATTACCTCGTGTGTGGCTAAAGATGTATTCGTTTATACGAGCACATTCTGTTTAACAAAGACGCTTTCTGTCTGTCTGATCAAATCCAAAATTCAGTGGCAGAGGTTTTCAACCGTCATAAAACATGTGTATATTGGAGTCCCCATGTCTACCCTTTCATTCATGCGTCTGTCTGTTTCTTTGTCCTTTATAGATATTTGACTAATATCGATGTTCTTTACTAGTATTCCAGTTTTTGTTCTGAATTTGGAAGACAGTATTACCATTTGGAAATGTTTCATATCGTGCTCCACTGAATTTGCCAGACCTACGACATTTTTTTTCTTCGAATAGATATGATAATTCTTGCATGTGAGTCTTGCTATTTTTATACTTTTGGAACTACATAGGTATAAAGAGCAACGAAATAAAATGTATATATTGTTTAGCTTCTGGTCGTTGATTTGATAACCGCCCAGCCCATCCCTGGTCTGCTGCTTTGGTAAGTTCCTTTGTGAAAGGTGCTTACATGTAACTCCTATTTCTTCTGCTGATACAGTCAACAATGTATTAAAAGTGCTGCAAAAACCAACCAACAAGCCATTTATACTCTAATGACTTTCTCTACTCCTTAGAAGAGAGCTACTGAACTACCCATGTTGTCTGTGTTCGCTAATGAAAAGCACATTTAATATTTCTGTTCAACAACGTGTTTGCATTCACCAGCCATAATGAAATGTCAGATAACGATTACATACGTACGAGGCTATATTTTGTTTTAAATGCCAAAAGATCAAAGATAAAAGCCAAGCACACTCAGCCATGAACAAGTTTGTCATTGCTTTTATATAACATAAACACTTATAAAATAATTTAAATGATTCCTAACAATAAGAAAGATCATAAGATGCTAAATGTCCTTGTCAATACTTGCTTTGGACAAGCCAGACTCAATACAATTTGAGTTATTTGTAGTTCCATCAGAAAACTTAAAGTTTGCATACAGTTATCATCGCATGAATCTTTCATATGTTTTGCTCTCAAGTCGATAATGTTGTCCATGTTATACAATATTTCACCATGTCATACACACAGGAGTCGATAATGTTGTCCATGTTATACAATATTTCACTAGGTCATAAACACAGGAGGCGATAATGTTGTCCATATTATACAATATTTCACTAGGTCATAAACACAGGAGTCGATAATGTTGTCCATGTTTTACAATATTTCACTAGGTCATACACACAAGAGTCGATAATGTTGTCCATGTTATACAATATTTCACTAGGTCATACACACAGGAGTCGATAATGTTGTCCATGTTATACAATATTTCACTAGGTCATACACACAGGAGTCGATAATGTTGTCCATGTTATACAATATTTCACTAGGTCATACACACAGGAGTCGATAATGTTGTCCATATTATACAATATTTCACTAGGTCATACACACAGGAGTCGATAATGTTGTCCATATTATACAATATTTCACTAGGTCATAAACACAGGAGTCGATAATGTTGTCCATATTATACAATATTTCACTAGGTCATACACACAAGAGTCGATAATGTTGTCCATGTTATACAATATTTCACTAGGTCATACACACAGGAGTCGATAATGTTGTCCATATTATACAATATGTCACTAGGTCATACACACAGGAGTCGATAATGTTGTCCATATTATACAATATTTCACTAGGTCATACACACAGGAGCCGATAATGTTGTCCATATTATACAATATTTCACTAGGTCATACACACAGGAGTCGATAATGTTGTCCATATTATACAATATTTCACTAGGTCATACACACAGGAGCCGATAATGTTGTCCATATTATACAATATTTCACTAGGTCATACACACAGGAGCCCAAGGTTAATGTCTTTGCGAGTTTTGTTTAAATAGGTTACTCGTATACAATAAAACAGTATCCTCAGGTGCCTGGGATTGAACTCATCTATGCTTGATGCACTTGTTGCCTTGCAGCTTAAAGTCAAGGTCAATCAGTAATCAACGTCAACAAAGTGCTTTTCAATAACATCGAAGGAATGGGAGCTTGTAAGTGTTGAAGATTCACCAGTATGGAATGTTCCATTACTTTTATTCAAAATAGGCTAGTGTCAATCAGAAATTGTGTCGAGTGGGAAAAGGCTACTTAATATTAGTTTAATAGCAGTAATTCAATATCTGTAACTATTGCCTTGCTTACCTCTTCCGGAACGTAAGTCCCCTAGTCCATGCTCATAATTCCTTCCTCCTATTAGTAGAAAAGTTCTAGAACAGAAAGAACATAGACCCAGTGAAAATTCTCTCATGAAGAATTGCCTTCGTTTTGTGTACTAAAGACATTTTGGCATTTCAGTCTAATTTTCCGTATTGATTGAGTGATAATCCCCTCAGTCCTTGCAAAAATTTAGTGTTATTATAGCTCTCTTGCACCGTCTTTAGCAAACGGTGCTCATTTAAACTTGTCACTTTTCCCCCTATCAGGTGATAAAGCAAGTATTTGCTCCCTTATTTTAGTTCCAGAATTATATTTTATAGTACTCTCAGTAGTACAAATATAAATTGTTGCATAGTGTAAGTATCGCTACCCCTTGTGTAGTTCCGTAATTTTATTTCCACTTTTCAGTTAATTGTTGCATTAAACTATTACATTAAACTATTATATAAGTACTGTTTCGACAGTACCGTTAATAATTGTTGCATTAGACTATTATGATAAGTATTCGCTTCAGTATTCTAAATTAGAATATTTTTATATTAGTTTTCATTTCAGAGGTACTTGCTTCGGCAGTACATATTTTTCATTTCAGTGTGAAATGTTCCAGAGTGTGGGAAAATGTGGGCACAAAAAGGCCCCGTGGGATAATCACCTCACCTGTTTAGCATGTACCAAATGTGTCCGCACGGACGGTGTTTATGGTCTGATGAAATTGTGACCTTGCCGAGAGTCGGCATACTGATAAGGAAAGGAAGAATGTCCCTCTTTCCTCCTCATCTCCTTGATCCAAGACGGGTATGTGATCTTTTTCTCCTCCATCTCAGGAGAGTATAGGATCTCTCTCTCTCTCTCTCTCTCTCTCTCTCTCTCTCTCTCTCTCTCTCTCTCTCTCTCTCTCTCTCTCTCTCTCTCTCTCTCTCTCTCTGGGACTCGGAAAAAGACTCCTCGATCGCAGGAGGGTATGGGATCTTTCTATGTGTTAGAGAAAAGTAACAAGTCCTGCGGGATTCGGTATAAGGCCCAAGGATTCTTGACGGTCGTTCTGACGCAGTCCGTGTCTAATTGGGATCGACCTTGGGTCCCTCACAAAAAAGGAAAAACACCAGAAGGAATTGAGTGCGCCCCTCTCCCCCGGCTAAAGTGTGAGCAGCACCATCTCAAAGAAGGAAAGAAGTCAGTGACCCGGTAATCTTGCTCTATTTCTTCTGATGTGAGCCGTACCATCAGATGGTGTTGTTGCTTGACTGGTCACTGGTCTTCCAGAACCAGTCACCGGTCCATGGATTCCGATCATCGTTCTGGAGACAGGAATCAAGTCGCTACCCTCCCCGTCTCTATGGTACCAATCAATCCCGATGGGATTGAGAGTTTACATGAATCCGTCCGACTAAGGATGGGGATAGGATAGGTCCAACTCCCTATGTCCCTTTCAATTCATTCATAACGCCATAGATGCCTATGCCATGGCCTTAAAGCAGCTTGGATGTCGCAGATCGCTGACTTTGTCTAGTCACATGAGGGAGGGGCGGCTGGTCCTCTCCCTTGAGACGTTCTAGGAAGGATAAGAAGCGTTCTCTTCCTCCTAAAAGGTCAGCTAGTAAGGGCAGTCCCCTCATACCCCGGGAGGAGTTGATGGACGAAGCTACCCTTATTCCCAAGTCTCCTTCTCATGACACAATTTGAGATAGAAAGTCCTGCATACCCTCTGGAGCGAGCGCTGTGCTAGGACATCCTATCTTTGTTGCTGGACTTTAACGAGTGTGACTAGGAACCGGTTGAGACGCCCCAACTTGGGTTCCCTGTCTCCTCCCACATGTCGACCCAGGCGTTGGAGAAGAAAGGAATATGGACGTTTGATAAGGCAGTAAACGAGGTTAACCGCCTTCTCTCCACGAACTTGAGTCCAAAACCTTCGGGCTTGACGGACAAGAAAATCCTCTCTAGTCTGAAAAGACTCCTCGGGTCGTCAGCATCACGTTCATATCTTCTCTTAATCTCTCATTCTCAAGGGGCCAAGAGTTTGATAGGCAACATAAGGGGTGGTCTGTCCACCCCCACCCCCCACCCCCTCTGGTTTCGGCGGTCAACTATAGAGTTCACTCTCATACATGGCCCCTTAAGTGATCCCCACTCCTCACGAACGCAGGAGCGTCACTGGTGGGAATCTCAGCGGGGACATAGGCTCGCCTCTCAGTCAAAATTCTGAAGGCGCTGGAGCATAAGGCTCGCAGTCTTGTCATCATAGCCTTGCATGCCAATCTTTTTTTCGGTAGCCTCCTTCAGACTGAAGGAGGAAAATTTGTCTCAAGGGGCAGTTGAGCGCCTGATGGAGGCTGTAGCCGAAACGGCAAGGCATGCTTTGTCCATGTCCATGACGCTATTGGCGGAGTTGCTTCACCTCACAGCAGGGATGTTGCTCTCTCTTCCTGGCGTCCCCGTGGGCGCTCTTCTAGCCCTCTTTTCAGAGGTCTTGTCGGGCATCACGGAAGATGTGTTTTTTTTTACTACCATAAAGGAAGGCTACCCAATTCACTTCAGGGAACATCATCCTCTTTCACGGAGCTCCATCCTCTATCACCAGTCAAAGCTGGTTGAATTAAGGGAAGAGGTGCACACCCTTGTACAGAATGGAGCAGTAGAAAGGGGAAAAAAGACCAGTCTCAGGCTTTCTACTCCCGAATTTTCCTGGTGTCCACGAAAGGCGGAATTCAAGATGGAGACCACCGCGTCAGTCAGGAATGCCATAAAGCCATGTGACTGGATGGTCTCCATCGCCCTTCAGGATGCATACCTTTACATCCCCATTTTTCCTCTCCACAGGAAGTACCTCCGGTTTTGCCTGGAGCAGGGAGTTTTGTTTCAATTTCGAGTCCTACCGTTCGGCATAGGCTTCGCCCCCAAAGCTTTTACCTGGGTCACAGGATAAGTTGCAGTCCACCTTAGGTCTCGAGAGATCCTCATCCTCCATTACTTCGACGACTGGTTGATGCACAATGCCCTCAGAGAGGCCCTCTTGCAAGATCTGTCCCACTGTTGGTCGACAGTGACCTACGGCTTATTCCAAACCTAGAAAAATCGGATCTAATCCTTTCTCAGGATTTTGTTTATGTGGGGATTAACTTCCTCGCCAGCCTCAAGCGAGTTCATGTTCCACTGGACTTGATATCTGACGTCCGCTTTCATCACCACCTGTGTTGGTGGTCCAATCGGGACCGGTTTTTGAGTGGAGTCCCAATTCATGCCCCAGAACCCCGCTTCTATCTGTACACCAATACGTCAGATTCGGGTTGGGGCACTCACCTGGAGCCATAAGGTGTTATTCTTCTGGCCTCGTGGTCTCAGGAAGAAACTTTCTCCACATAAACAACCTGGAAATGCGGGAAGTATTTTTAGCCCTACAGGGGGTGTCAACCAATAACAAAGTGATTGTGTGATGGTCTCCTCTGACAACATGTCAGTAGTAGCGTACCTCAGGTGACTAGGATGTACACATTCTCCTTCTCTTTGCATGCATGGAGGTATAGTGTTACGACTCTATGGTCTAAGAAAAATGTAACAGAAAGAAAGTGAAACCAAAAAATCAAGTAAAAAATCAACAAGCAATTTATTACTAGATAATTAAAATGAAAAATCAAAAAGTCACTTACAGTAATGTGTTTTGAAATCCTAATAATCCAATAAGAATGATTGTTCTAATCACAAGTCCTAAATATAGAATGGAACTTTTACTTGTAAACAAAAATCAACCTTGACCTTCAAATTGAGAAAACATATTGATCAAAACAACCTAATTCAAGGACACTAGTTAAACATGTTTTTCCTGATAACATTAAGATTTAAGCAAATATTAAAGTGAAGAAACATTTATAATTTCCTAAAATATTTATAATATTATATAAACATCATACATAACACCTCCCCTCATAAAGAAAAAGAAAGATTTATATAATAAAGCTTTCTTTTGAATATACATCTAATACTACAATAACCAAAATTACATAAGAACATGTTTTATGATACTGGACTTAATTACATCAAGCAATATTACATTTCTAGGCACGTGAGAGTGCATCTGCAATTACATTGTCTTTTCCCCTGATGTGTTTGTTGTCAGTGTTATATTCTTGCAATATCAAACTCCATCTCAACAATCTCCGATTTTTATCTTTCATTTTGTTGATGAAAGTAAGGGGATTGTGATCACTGTACACAATAATTGGAGAAAGAGCTGAGGTAACATACACTTCAAAATGCTGTAAAGCCAATATCAAAGCCAAACATTCCTTCTCAATTGTGGAATAATTTTTCTGGTGCTTGTTTAGTTTTTTAGAAAAATAACACACAGGGTGATCCACACCACTTTTGTCTACCTGCATCAATACTCCACCAACCCCTACATCACTTGCATCAACAGATAATTTAAATGATTGGCTAAAATTTGGTGCAGAAAGAACTGGTGCATTCTTAAGCATGGCCTTTAACTTGTCAAAAGATTCCTGACACTTGTCAGACCAATGAAATTTGGTTTTCTTACTCAATAAACTTGTCAAAGGTTCAGCAATTTTGGAAAAATTGGAACAAAATTTCCGATAATATCCAGCCATACCTAGAAATCGCATCAGTTGCTTTTTACAAATTGGAACTTGAAATTCAGAGATAGCTTTGACCTTAGCTTCTATAGGTTTAACTTGACCTTGTCCCACAATATGTCCTAAAAATGTGACACAAGCATGGCAAAACTCACTTTTGCTCAAATTAATTGTCAGATTCGCATCGCTGAGTCGATCAAAGAATTTTCGAATGGTTTCCAAATGATCTTCCCAGGTGTTGTTGTAGATAATGACGTCATCGATATAAGCGTCACAATTATCAAGACCAAATGTTATCATGTTCATCAGACGTTGAAACGTTGCAGGCGAATTTTTCATTCCAAACGGCATGACTTTATATTGATAAAGTCCATCTGGAGTTGCAAATGCTGAAATTTCTTTTGCCCTTTCCGTCAGTGGAATTTGCCAGAATCCTTTTAAAAGGTCAAACTTGGTGACATATTCCGCATTTCCAATTTTATCAATGCAATCGTCCATTCTTGGGATTGGAAATGAATCAGTTTTGGTGACACTGTTGACTTTTCTATAGTCAGTACACATACGGAATGTATTATCTGGCTTGGGAACAAGAATACATGGTGAACTCCAGTTACTTTTACTTGGTTCTATGAAATCATTCTCCAGTAGATACTGAATTTCTTTCTTCAGATAGTTCTGTTTGAGAGGATTCATCCTATAAGGATGCTGTTTCACAGGCGCAGAATCTACAATGTCAACGTCATGATAAATTTTACTTGTTCGTGTTGGAACATCAGGAAACAAGTGCTCATAGTCATGTAATAGCTGTTTTAGTTCATTTCTTTCGTGTTGTTGTAGATGTGAAAGTTTCTGGTCTAGGTTGTTCAATATTTCTGAATTCCGAAGATTGGTTATACCAGAGTCACTATAGTCTGATCGTACTCCATCGTTGATATCTTCACTGTGTGGGACAGGTACAACTAAATTAACTAAATAATTAGCTGAGCTATCTCTGTCAAAATATTCCTTTAACATATTTATATGACAAAGTTGTTTCTGTTTCCGTCTCCCAGGAGTGTTAATGATATAATTTAAGTCATTTACTTTCTTTTCAACGGTATAAGGACCATAAAATTTAGCCTGAAGAGGATTCTGAGGTATGGGAAAGAGAGCCAGAACTTTGTCACCAGGTTTAAAACTCCTTTCCTGTGAATTTCTGTCATACCTTAATTTCATTTTTGACTGGGTAGTGTGAAGATTAGTTCTTGCTACTTCACAGGCCTTTGACAACTTGTATTTGAAATCAGAAACATAATCAAGAAGATTAATCTTTGAATCTTCATTTGAAAGAAGTTTCTCTTTCAATAATTTCAATGGTCCACGGACAGTATGACCAAAAAACTAGTTCAAAGGGACTAAAACCCAACGACTCTTGAACTGATTCCCTAACAGCAAACAACAGCAAATGAACACCCTCATCCCAATCCTTTTCTGTATCAAAGCAATATGATCGAATCATATTCTTCAAAGTTTGATGAAATCTTTCCAAAGCACCTTGACTTTCAGGGTGATAGGCAGAAGATTTAAACTGTTGGATGCCTAATTCATGCATAACTTGTTGGAAAATTCCAGACATAAAATTTGACCCTTGATCTGACTGGACAGATTTGGGAAGGCCAACAAGTGTAAAAAACTTCACCAAAGCTTTCACAATAGTTTTAGTTTTTATATTTCTCAGAGGAATTGCCTCTGGAAATCTTGTAGATGCACACATGATGGTCAACAAGTATTGGTTGCCTGACTTGGTTTTAGGTAAAGGACCAACACAGTCTACTATTATTCTACTAAATGGTTCATCAAATGCAGGAATAGGTTGTAGATGAGCCTTAGGTATCTTCTGATTGGGTTTTCCTACCATTTGACAAGTGTGACAAGATCTGCAGTATTTAGAAACATCACTTTTGAGTTTCGGCCAATAAAAATGATTCAAGATCTTGTGATAAGTCTTACGGACTCCTAAATGACCAGCCAAAGGAGTTTCATGGGCTAAATTAAGAATTTCCTGTCGATATGACTTAGGAACAACAATTTGATAGCTCACTGACCACTCGTCACCAGCGGGTACATCAGGTGGTCTCCATTTCCTCATAAGGACCCCATTTTTCACAAAGTAACACACTGGAACTTGTGTGGCTTCAGTTTCACTAATAGCCCTCTGAAACAAATAAGATATCTCGGGATCTTGCTCCTGTTCAACGACAAAGGATTGTCGTTTGTCATCCTGATTAGAACAAAGAGAATGAGTTGCCAAAAGAGGATCACTGTGATCAATACCGTTTGATTGATCAATACCTGAGGAAAAAGTGACCTCATGAAAAGACTGACCAATACATGTGTCAGCTAAAGGAATAATATCCTGATCAACATCACTCTCAAGAGCTCTTTTTGCCATAGCTCTAGTAACTGCACAAGCAGGGTACAAATCAGGGATTTCAGTTTCGACAGGATCAACTTTCTGATCCAAACAAGGCTTGTCAGTTACAAGTGGATTAACCACAACCTTATCTCCAGCTAGGTCATTGCCTAGTAATAAATGAACACCCTCTATGGGTAAAGAAGTCACTGCCCCAACAGTCACAGGTCCAGAAACTAAGTCTGATGCCAAATTTACACAATGAAGAGGAACATTTACAAAGCCGCACTCTACTCCCTGAACAAGAACACTTTCACTTGAAGAAGACTCCTCAGACAAAGGCAAAGTACCTGATAATAAAAGACTCTGAGAAGCTCCAGTGTCCCTTAATATTTTAATTGGGATAGGTTTGGCAGAATCACCAATAAGTGATATAGAACCTTCTGACATGAATGGTTCATAAGCTTCCAAAATAGAATCAGACTGGGGTTTGTTTGACCCAACAAATGTATTGCTTTCAATACAAGACCGTGACCTTGACCTCTTTGAAATAAGAGCATTTGGAAAAGCTCTGTCTTTACTCTGTTGCTTATTTTTCAACTTGAAGCAATCAGAAATAACGTGCCCTTTCGTTTTACAATAAGTGCACGTAGGAAGAGATAAGGATTTCTGATCAGTCTTATAAGATGTTTGATTCCTAACAGTTGTGCTGTTGTGAAATTTGGAAGTACTCGAATGAGATTGAAATGGTTTTTTACCAGAAAACTGCTGAGAGGACGACTTATTGCCAAATGAAATTTTGTGAGTCAAGGAATAATCATCAGCCATACGAGCAGCATTTTCCAAAGTTTCCACATTCTGCTCGTCAAGATAGGTTTTAACATCACTATGGATGCACCTCTTAAACTCTTCAATTAATACGAGCTGTCGGAGGTTATCATAACCTTGATCAACTTTCTTGGCTAAGCACCACCTATCAAATAGTCGTTCTTTTTCCCATGCAAATTCGACATAAGTTTGTCCAGTTTCTTTTCTACAATTCCTAAACCTTTGTCGATATGCCTCTGGTACCAACTCATAAGCTTTCAAGATGTACTCCTTAACCACATCATAATCAGTGCTCTGTTGTACTGACAGTGAAATGTAGACTTCACGAGCTTTGCCAAAAAGTACACTTTGTAATAACAAAGTCCAATGCTCTCTGGGCCATTTCAAGTTTTCAGCTATTTTCTCGAAATGAAGAAAGTATTTATCTACTTCTTTTTCCTGAAAAGGGGGTACTAACCTAATATATCTAGTAACATCAAAACCTGAACTTGTGTTTAAAGGAGTGGAGTGTGCTCTGTTTGCCAGTTCTAATTCTCTTAATTTAAATTGCATTTCCCTTTCTTCTCTTTGCATCTGCATGTCTCTCCTCTTTCTCTCTCTCCCTCTCCATTTGCCTCTCTTCTTTCTGCATTTGTATCTGCCTCTCTTCTTTCTCTCTCCATCTGTATCTGCCTCTCTTCTTTCTCTCCCTCCATCTGCCTCTCTTCTTTTTCTCTCTCTCTCTCTGAATCTTAAGCTTTGCTAACTCTAAATCCATCTGGTTCTTTAACTCTAATTCCCTTAATTTCCTGTCAGAACAAGATACAGGCTTTCTCTTCGAACTTAAAGCACTATTTTCAAAATTTCCCTTTCCTACTAAATACTGAATTAAAATAATCTTTATTTCCTGTTTTGTCAATGATACTTTTGCCTCAGATAGACTGTATTTTCTGGCAAGCTCGAGCAACTCATCCTTTCTCATGCACTCTAACCCCTCCTGGGTAGGTTTTGAAATGAAATTCTGAGCATTAGATGCCATTGTAAATGCTTGTTGGTTTCACACACAAATATTTCTCTATTAAAAATCTTTGCCAAAGACAAAAAAAATTCAGAGACAAAATCAATATGAATTTCAAAGATAAATTTAATATCTATAATATCCTTTAAAGAAATTCAATCCCGGAACGACGAGCCCCCAATTTCTGTTACGCCTCTATGGTCTAAGAAAAATGTAACAGAAAGAAAGTGAAACCAACAAATCAAGTAAAAAATCAACAAGCAATTTATTACTAGATAATTAAAATGAAAAATCAAAAAGTCACTTACAGTAATGTGTTTTGAAATCCTAATAATCCAATAAGAATGATTGTTCTAATCACAAGTCCTAAATATAGAATGTTCCGAATTCACGGCTGTGTCCTTGAATGTTATTATGTGCTAATGGTCTCCAAAGTCCCGATGTACTAGTAATCTTGATGTGCTGATGTCAAAATGAAGTATTCCAAAATATCTGAATAAGTTCACTTAAATTCCAAAATCATCAATTAAAAATCCAAAATCCAAAAGTTTATGAGCACTGTTATAATCCAATGAATATTTAAAATAATTCCTCTCTTAGAATTTGGAATGAATTTTCACAACTGTAATAGCTCTTTACAAGACTGATGGTAATGTCAACAAAAAAAAAACTGAATAAATGTCCACCAAACATGGCATATATAAAGATTGGTCACATGACAGAATGTTCTAGAATATGAGTCATCTTAATGGAATTTTTAATTGTAAACAAAAATCAACCTTGACCTTCAAATTGAGAAAACATATTGATCAAAACAACCTAATTCAAGGACACTAGTTAAACATGTTTTTCCTGATAACATTAAGATTTAAGCAAATATTAAAGTGAAGAAACATTTATAATTTCCTAAAATATTTATAATATTATATAAACATCATACATAACAATAGAACCTCCATTGGGCAGCCTAGGAGGGGTTCACCCTCCACATCCACCATATTCCGAGCAAGAAGAATATTCTGGCGGGCAATCCGTCGAGAGGGAGCATGGTGGTACTGAGCAAATGGCCTCTGCTTTAATCCGTAGCAGAGTCTTTGCTCAGGCTGTGGGGAAGACCATTAGTGGACTTCTTTGCGACGAGGCCGAACAACAGGCTCTTTTTTAATGTTTCCACAAGTGTGCCACAAAGTCAGATCCTACACTGCCCGGATCAATCTGGTAGCCCCTCTGTCACCCCAATGGTCATGGTTCAACAATTGACTTGAAATGTTGGTAGACGAACCAAGGAGATTAACTGAGAGGAAGGACCTTCTGTCACAGCACAGGGGACCCCTTCTCCACAGTAACCCATAGGTTTTCCACATTCACGTTTGGCTCATCTCAAGCAAACCAATCCACCAGTACAAGTTTTTAAGCAAAGTTGCCAACTGCATCATCCAGGCTAGCAGGCCGTCCACTTCTAAGGTAGACGATGCAATGTGGACAATCTTCTGTGGTTGTTGCAGTAGGAAACATGTTGATCCTAGCTGTGACTATTTGAGTACAGTGGCAGACTTTCTTCTCTTCCTTTTCGAGGAGAGAGAATGGTTGGTCTCCATCATTAATGGCTATAGGGCAGTCCTGTTTGACATTCTCAAGTTCTCTATGGGTCTGTCCTTTTGGTCGAACCCTCATCATTCTGATATTATCAAGCATTTCGAGTTACAGAGACCGGTATCTCACTCACCGATGCCAAGATAGAATCTCTCATGTGTTTTGTGGGCTTTGTCAAACCTCCTTATGAATCAATGAGTGAAGCTTCTCTTGAGAACCTTACACTTAAAACTGTCTTCCTGCTCTTATACAAGGAGAGGTGAGCTTCATGCCTTGTCTGTAGAAATGAGTCGTTCGTGGTTCAACAGTAATTATTAGTCCATTTCTCTCCTTGGCAAACCTGGGTTTCTGGCAAAGAACCAGCTTCCTTTGGTAGCTCCACTCCCTATTGAGATCCCCAGTCTCAGTCGTATATTTGCTGGGGATGATCAGGATAGGCTTCTCTGTCCAGTTAGAGCTTTACAGTTTTATTTTGCCAGTTCAAAAGGGAAAAGGAAAGGTAAGAAGCATCTCTTCCTGTCAATTACGGGCTCTGTAGATATTTTGATGTACACTATCTCTAGGTAGATTGTCGTCCCTATCAAGAGAGCTTATCAGTCCCTCAGTGTGAGGGACCTTTCTGTCACGAGAATTAAAACCCATTAAGTCAGGGCTTTCGGGACATTCTGGGCCTATCTTAATTATTCTTCATTGGAGTATGTTACGACAGCCATGTTTCAGTGGTAACACACTACTTTCTCCTTTAACGTTCAATGTTTGGTGCACCAGAGCGAAGGCATATTCTTGTTTGGCCCTAATGTGATGGTTAAAAAAAATGCCCCAACTTTCTGAAAGATTACAGTAGGAATACTACTTCCATATGGACAAGTACAAAAGCTTATATTGTTTCTTGAGGCCAATAGCCTCCCTCCAAACTGGCAAATTCAGAAAGACAATAGTGACAGGTATTGTATTACTGCTAATAAAATGTAGTTTTTTTTAGACAAGTATTACATAATAAAAATTAGTTTTAGCCTCCAAAAACAAAAAATATAGTTATGTAAGAACATTTTTCAAATGTGATATCAATATATATATATATAGCATGAAATATTGACATTTGATATTATCATACACCACTAGGTAGGTAGGTAGGTAGATTACATACATACATACATACATACAGACACATACAGACACATACATACATACATACAGACACATACATACATACATACACATACATACATCATACACATACATACATACACATACATACATATACACACACATACATACATACATACACATACATACATACACATACATACATACACATACATACATACATACATACACACATACATACATACATACATACATACATACATACATACATACATACATACATACAATATTCATCTATATCTCTTTCATATTTATTAAAATCAGAATACAAGACACGTGGGTGTATAGATAAGATTTTATTGACCTAACATCATTATCATGTACAAATATTCCATGAAGTGAGACCTCTACTATTATCAATATAATTTCAGGAACTCATAAGGGCTGTTCCATTTAATCATACATCATACCCAGGGAATGCAGTTTTGTAAAAATGTAGGCCAGGGTACTCTAATTACCTAATGAGTTCATATACAAATGATACAAAATTCTCAATTTCATCTATGGGTGACTAGTCCACATTCCAAGTGCCTTCCCTGGGTCCCCAATATATTTTACTGGAACAGCCCTAAGGCAAGCAAACCTGCCATTGGTAAAAAAAAACAAAAAAAAAAATTTCCTGACAAGTTCATCCATAATTCATTTTCAATATAATCTATGAAAAATAAAGAACTACTAGTAATGAACATTTTAAAATGTTATATCTCTGAAAGAATTTTTCCACACAAACAGTATAAGACAAAACATACAAAGAAACTTTTCCTTCATTTATACATGCAAAAAAACCAAGCAATTTAAGACATGTTTATCAACAACGATACACAAATATTTTACTATTTTCCCTTAGTAACTTTAGTTTAACTTTCATTCTCAATTTTCTTCTATCTCATTCTCCAGTCAAAAATATAGTTCACATTCATAGATTCATGAGTTATCAACCACCTCATTCTCTCACTCATATATTTTACAATATATACAAACGTTACTACCTGTTTTTCAAACAACAGTTAGCTTTGCAAAGATAACTAGATCTGCCATCATCAAATTAACTGGGTTTGTCTAAATCTTACGAGACCAATTCATGTCACATTAACTGGCTTTGTCTAAACCAGTGGTCCCCATAGGTACAAAAAGGTTGGATATCCCTGGTCTAAATCTTATGAGACCAATTCATGTCACATTAACTGGCTTTGTCTAAATCTTATGAGACCAATTCATGTCAAATTAACTGGGTTTATCTAAATCTTATGAGACCAATTCATGTCAAATTAACTGGGTTTGTCTAAATCTTATGAGACCAATTCATGTCAAATTAACTGGGTTTGTCTAAATCTTATGAGACCAATTCATGTCAAATTAACTGGGTTTGTCTAAATCTTATCAGACCAATTCATGTCACATTAACTGGATTTGTCTCAATCTTATGAGACAAATTCATGTCACATTAACTGGGTTTGTCTAAATCGTACGAGATTAATTCAATTCAAATTAACTGGGTTTGTCTAAATCTTATGAGACCAATTCATGTCACATTAACCAGACTGGACTGTCATCTATATGCTGAATTACACTGCAGTAGTTGAGATCATAGGAAGCTACAAGGAGGTCAGCTGTCTATATCATAAAAGCTCTGGTGTATATTTACATGTAACTTTATAAAGCATTTGACACAAACTCCTGTACTTGTATGCAAATTTATGCATCCTGATGGACAGCGACTTCTTCAGTACTTATCAGATCCTGGCTAAAGAAAGAAGCAAAGACTCAGAATAAAATTAAGGATGATTGCTGGTGAAATACTGAAATACTGAACCAGGCAATTGAAAATCCCAAAATAATTTATAGGTTGTGGTGTCTTTTCCAGCGTTACACTTAGTTACATACTTATCCTCTTATAAGTTTTGTTACATAGAAAAGCAAAGAAAGCAGTGCCCTGTCATCAATTCTCCATCAAGTAATAGCTGAATGAGTATTTAAAAATTCATAAATTTTGTAGTCAACAATAACAGACCACTTACCACATACATAAGAAAACGTAAATGCCTCACCCTGCAATGATGTTGCTGTAGCCCTAGTAACACATGACTATAAAACAACCCCTATGATTCTGACCTCAGACCTTTCAACCAACCTATTCCTCTGATAATGTGCAACAAATCTGACCTCAGACCTTTCAACCACCCCATTCCTCTGATAATGTGTAACAAATCTGACCTCAGACCTTTCAACCACCCCATTCCTCTGATAATGTGTAACAAATCTGACCTCAGACCTTTCAACCACCAAATTCCTCTGATAATGTGTAACAAATCTGACCTCCGACCTTTCAACCACACCATTCCTCTAATAATGTGTAACAAATCTGACCTCCGGCCTTTCAACCACCCCATTCCTCTGATAATGTGTAACAAATCTGATAATAATACATGCATGGAAACAGAAGATATAGCTCCATCATGCCACCACCACCCCTCGCAATAATATAACAATTTATCCTGTGACCTTGACATTTGATGCCTGGATCTACCATCCCTAAGAATGGCAGTGTACACTGGTGAATCTGGATGCATTAAAAAAGGCCAGCATTAAGTGGCATTAGGTCAGCACTAGGTTAACAATCTTTGTGTATGGGCTGCCTGTGAATGGTGTAAGGTGGTAAAAGCTAACATGTCTATAGAGGCAGCTCACCACAAACAATGCATGCACAGAACTGCTTGCCAACTGAGACATGTAAACAGTGGCTGAGAGAACCCAGATACATGGTTACATTATCTATAATGTCATACACTTGATGTCTATTTAGACCTATTACATGATGATATGGATTAAATAGATATTTTCTAAGGGCAAGTAATGTTTATTTGTAAATCTTGGAAGGACACAATTTTCAAATTGGAAAATTAAATGCTATGCAAATTTCCTATGAACATGTGTCTACCATACTGAAAACTCCCCTAAGAAGATAGACCATTCAGTATAGGAAAGTTACCTTGATAGACCATTCAGTATAGGAAAGTTACTTTGATAGACCATTCAGTATAGGAAAGTTACCTTGATAGACCATTCAATATAGTAAAGTTACCTTGATAGACCATTCAGCATAGGAGAGTTACTTTGATAGACCATTCAGTATAGGAAAGTTACCTTGATAGACCATTCAGCATAGGAAAGTTACTTTGATAGACCATTCAGCATAGGAAAGTTACTTTGATAGACCATTCAGTATAGGAAAGTTACCTTGATAGACCATTCAGTATACGAAAGTTACCTTGATAGACCATTCAGTATAGGAAAGTTACCTTCCATGCTATGGGTGCATGACACTATCATTACTGAACAGAGCCCTTGTTAAAAAGTATACACACAGCCCTTGTTAAACTGCCTATCAACAGACACATGATACAAATTTTCCTCCAAAGAATACAAGAACTGACCATTTTGACTTTAACCTTTGGACCTCCTCATCAGTAGCAAATATTTATATCCCATGGTGAACATCTTTACTTTGTCTGATCTCAATTCATCCATGGCGATAATAGATAGTACCACCAGATCCAAAAACTTTAACCATTTACAACCCCTATAAAATTTAAACAATTGTTCCCTGTAACTTTGACCATTTACCACACCATAAAATTTAAACAATTGCTCCCTGTAACTTTAACCATTTACCACCCCCATAAAATTTAAATAATTGCTCCCTGAAACAATATATCTTTCACTGACTTTATTAGTTTCTTTCACGTAACTACTCTTGCAATTATTAAAATTGTAAAACAACAATCATTTTGTGTCCAATCTCTCTCCAGTGTTTATAGTGCTATGTCATGCTGAGTTAAGAAGCTACATCATATAAATAATGTAACATTGCAATGATTACATCATTATGAACTGCACTGTAACAGATTTTACAGAAGTGGACATCCGTAAGGAAACAAAAAGACAAGTAAAGTTACACAATCACTGTAATTTCCAATTTCCAAAATGAAAGAATTTGTCAAATTAGGTCATTGATGCCTTCTACTAATATGCCATCAATAAATTGTTGCCATAAAATATAAAATACCTATTAAAAAAATGCAGGATATAGGATTTAAAAACTTTATAGGTAAGGCATTGAAAATTAACTGGTTAATTGATTCTTTTTCTTTCCAGTCAGTAAACTTGTTGTTTTGCTAAATGGATCTACACACCAATAATAAATGTGCATTAATAATCCTATTATAGCTTGCAGAAAGATTTTAGCAAAAAGCTAAGGTACAATATAAATGATACATAAACTTACATAAAGAATGGGTTATACCTCAGGTAGAACATAATCATACACACAGAATACTGCATGTGACATGCCTCAGGTAGAATAAAACCTTACATACAGAATAGTGACATGCCTGAATAGGTTATACCTCATGGAGAACATACCCTGACATCCAGAATACTGTGACATGCCTGAATAGGTTATACCTCAGGTAGAATATAACCATATATACAGAATACTGTGACATGCCTGAATAGGTTATACCTCAGGTAGAATATAACCATATATACAGAATACTGTGACATGCCTGAATAGGTTATACCTCAGGTAGAATATAACCATACATACAGAATACTGTATGTAACATGCCTGAATAGGTTATACCTCAGGTAGAATATCATGCAATATATGACAATATTGCTGTACTTGACTACAATCTTTCTGCAATAAAACATGATGAATAAAGTCAATATATTCTTAAGTGAGTAGTTGGTGTCATCCTGTTCCATATATAAAACTGACTTGTAAATGTAACTGACAAATTGCCATATGTGACATATCCACACATACACTTTATCATTTCATGTTGTATATTATCAGTGTTTTTCTTTTAAAAAAATAAGTTGTTGGCCTAACTAAACAACAAATTTGGAAAAATTTTTATACAATAGCTACATTTTTTTAATTAACAGAAATTTTGATTTATGATCAATATTTCACAATAATTTCATGAATGATAGTGAAGTTGCAACAATCTGCATTTATCCATGTTATATAATGAAAATTACCAAGCTGTCTAACCACCATGGCCTAAGGTTAGACAACCCAGGCAGAATTAAATAGCCCAAAATGAGATTCAGCCATCTACTGGAGTACAGATTCAATCTTACCATCCTATGTCAATTGCATTTGCATCACTTCTGGCTTTTCTGCATTAGCTTTAAATCTCAGGTGATTGAAACAATTGGTTGAAATGTTTGAAAACATCAGAGCCACTCAGACAAGAAAACTAGCTGAGATCATCTGTTAGATTCCTATTATTAAAACCACCAATTGTAGCAAAGTGTTAATACCACAGTTGTTGGCCTAATAGGTGTGTGTGACTAGACAACAAATTTGGATTTTTTTTTATACAATAGCTACATTTTTTAATTCTGTCTCATCTGTATCTAAATTGTCAAAAAGTGTCCCTCTAAACAAGAAACGCGTCCACTTCGTAACACAGCCAAGTTTGACAAAGCATTGCAATTTGTTCTGCACCTGAAACTGATCTGCCTTAAAGCCTTGAAGACATGCCACCCTATTCATCAGTGGTTCCCAAACTTTTTTGATAGCGACCCTAAATACCATATTTTGCGACCCAAAATGCAGTACCAGTATAGGCTCATTTGGGTCTTGACCGGGGGTTTGGGAACCACTGCTATTCATGAACTGATCATTCAGTACAGACAGTACCTGGGTTTTGTCAAATGCAAAGAGACTCAGTGCATACAATTTTAATTTGGAAAAAATGTTTTCTTTACCTTCATAATTAATTTTCATTATGTTTTTGTACATTGATATACACATGCAAATACAAAAGGTGTATTTTATTACACAAGATTATCATGTCAACCAGTTCATAATGTTTGTTTTTTTATTATTCTTATCAACTTTTGACATGATCCCTACAATAAATACATGCAGCATGTACTCATCTACCCTACTGACCATGACACAAAGCAATGTAGCTTTTAATACCAGGTCAGAATTGGCTATTCAGATATGGAGACTTATTCTGGATGCTCATGATGTTGGACAGAGAGAATATGGTCTGACTAAATACTAGTGGCAGACAGAGAGATTGTAGAATATGGTCTGACTAAATACTAGTGGCAGACAGAGAGATTGTAGAATATGGTCTGACTAAATACTAGTGGCAGACAGGAGGAGATTTGTGATTCATTCTTAATTAGCAGCCTGCAATTTCATGGTAACATTTGAATATGAGCATAAAGAAGGACAAGCTAAGGCTGGCAGTTCTTCCAATTTCTACTACATACAAATCCAATTAGGAACATCAAGATAACAGAAGTGCAGTGAAACTTGGCTAGACAGTAAATGCTGTAATATAAAATGCATTATTCAGATGTCATTAAATCTCCTATTTCAAAAATACCAACATACATTTCAAAGTGGTCTCACATGATTTTTAAACCAAAAGTGGACCTTGTGCATAGATTTTTAGTATGATAAATATTTTCACATGCATTATTAGTTACACAAAGTATATGCAATGCTGAGAACTTTTGTTTTCCTTAAAAAGTGAAACTATGAATTACAACAGCAATGATTTTTTTTCCGTCTAAATAATATTTCCCAGGCAATATATAACTGAACTTTGCTTTGATTGACAGTCCTATAGTTCACATTAATGCATTTTTCAGAATAATCACAGAAGGGAAGGCAATTCATCTGAAACTGGCAACACAGTCTGGACTATAATGTCACAGCAATATGTTGAAACAATCCACACAGTCTGCTTACAACTGGTGAAACAGTTCAGGATCTGATTTGATTTCCACTGGAATATACTCTTTCAGAGTAAGGTACACAGTCCATACACCTTTACAGTATTGACTACAATGCCATGTGACGCCCCTCTATACTGATGGTTACAGCCCTCTGTGACTTTAAGTTTTTCTTCTTATCAGCAAAACTCCTTACATGCTTCTCAAACCTGGTGGGTCCCTTCTTTCCAGAAGGCTGAAAAAAAAAAGGAAACAGTGAATTTTGTCCCCCAGCTGACTGTGGTGAGATCACCAAAAGTATACAGTGATGAATTCTAGATGTTGACTCTTGTATGCTCATCTGTTGCAATACTAAGTGAACATGGAAAGTAAAAAACTTTTGTGTCTCTATCTCAATGGCATTAGAATAAACATGCAGAAAAGTAGAAGACATTGATCACTGACCATATCTGCCTTGAAGATAAAACCTTGACTGTGATACACATGATGCCATTAAATAGAAAAACATGTGCACCATGGTTCATCCCTGAACCTCAAAACAGCTTTTTATGATATAAAGCAGAAACAAAACCAACTACGAAATATATACATGTGACCTTGAAACTGAAGACAGGACACTAAATGTGGAATGCAACACATCTTCTAGTGACAATAAACAAGTGCACTAAATTTCGTTAATTTATGTTAAACAGCTTGTAAGTTTTAAAATGGAAGGGAAAATGCTACTGAAACCTTAAATATTCTTGAAGCAAGGACCCCCTGTGTGGTACATGACAAATAGAGCAAATTTCACCTCTTACTCCCAAATGACAAATGTTATAGAATGGAAACTTAAGCATGAAGGAAAACTTAAAATACTGACCCATGACTTTGACCTTGAAAATAGGACCACCAATATACCTGCTAAAGATGGTGTTTAAGTTTCATCTTTTAAACTCAGTCTCTTAAATTATAGAAAGAAAGGAAAGTGTGCTGGAAAACTTAAAATATTGAGCCATGGCAATGACCCTGAAGATATGGCCACCATTGTAGAATATGAGACATTTTTTAATGATAATGTACAAAGTTCCATCCCTAAAGCTGAAAGGGTTCTTAAAGTTATAGAGTGGAAGCAAAAGTACAATGGAAAACTTCAAATACTGACCCATGACCTTGAATATAGGACCACCAATGTAGAACATCAGACACCTTTTAATGATGATATAAAAGTAAATGAAGCTTCCTTCCTTAATCTCTAACAAGTATACCAAGATGTATCCCTTAATCTCTAACAAGTATACCAAGATGTATCCCTTAATCTCTAACAGTACAAGTATACCAAGATGTATCCCTTAATCTCTAACAGTACAAGTATACCAAGATGTATCCCTTAATCTCTAACAGTACAAGTATACCAAGATGTATCCCTTAATCTCTAACAGTACAAGTATACCAAGATGTATCCCTTAATCTCTAACAGTACAAGTATACCAAGATGTATCCCTTAATCTCTAACAGTACAAGTATACCAAGATGTATCCCTTAATCTCTAACAGTACAAGTATACCAAGATGTATCCCTTAATCTCTAACAGTACAAGTATACCAAGATGTATCCCTTAATCTCTAACAGTACAAGTATACCAAGATGTATCCCTTAATCTCTAACAGTACAAGTATACCAAGATGTATCCCTTAATCTCTAACAGTACAAGTATACCAAGATGTATCCATTAATCTCTAACAGTATAAGTATACCAAGATGTATCCCTTAATCTCTAACAGTACAAGTATACCAAGATGTATCCCTTAATCTCTAACAGCTGTGAAGTTAAGGACAAGTATACCAAGATGTATTCCTTAATCTCTAACAGCTCTGAAGTTAAGGACAAGTATACCAAGATGTATTCCTTAATCTCTAACAGCTCTGAAGTTAAGGACCAAAACAAGATGTATCCCTTAATCTCTAACAGCTCTGAAGTTAAAAACAGAAATTGTAATGGAAAACTTAAAATACTGTTGTGACCTCGACCTTGAAGAGCTGATCCCCAATGCAGTAGTCAACAAACCTTCTAATGCTTATGTACAAGTATACCAAGATGTATCCCTTAATCTCAATTAGCTCTAAAGTTATTGATTGGAATGGAAGTGTAAGGGAAACGTTAAAATATTGAGCCACAAGTTTGATCTTGAATATAGGACCCCAAATATGGTTTGCAACAAAACTTTTAATGATGATAAATAAATATACAGAGTTTCATCCCTTAATCTCAAATGGTTTGAAAGTTTGAGAGTGGACAGGAAAGTGTGTGGATAAACCTAAAATATTTTGCCATGACCATGATCTTGAAGACAGGACCACCAATGAGGTATACAACACACTTTCTGACAATTATGTACAAGTATACAAAGTTTCATTCCTTAAACTCAAATGGCTTTACAGTTATAATGTGGAAACGAAAATAAGATGGATGAATGGAAGGTGGAACAGAAATGTGAATACTCTGTGCCCCACTTTTCACATAAAGGTTGGAACAAAAAGTTTTGCACAAAAAAGAAACTAGATTTTTGTTTGTAAAACATGTATGACCCCTCATTCCCATAATCAAAATAATGTCCAAGTCAAAAGTGAATTCGAAACCAGAAACTAGGAAAAATTGAAAAATTGCTATAATGGCACGAAGATCTATTCAGGTCATTTATTTATGCATGCAAACATGCATACCAAATTTTATTGATCTACTTCACATGGTTTATGCAAAAATATTGATAACTAGATTTTTGTTACATTCCAAAAAGTAAAATAAATTGTGCAAACAAAATCAAAATCTGCTATATTGACCTGAAAATCTAATCTGGTCATCTACATGTGAATAAAAATATGCATACCAAATTTCATTTGTCTACCTTATTAAGGTGGCTTTTCTTTCATTATGCTAACAAGATTTTTGTCCAAAAAAAGTCCAACTACAAAAAGCTCAAAAATGTGTTTTAAAAAATTGGAAAATTTCTGCAATGGCCTGAAAATCTTATCAGGTCATCTACTCATGGCCATGATAAAGTGTGTAAAATTTCATGGCTCTAAGTCCAACAGTTCTTGTGTTATCACACCATGATGGTTTCATGACAGTTTTACCAATATATGGACAGATGATAACAAAGCAATATGGCCAATTATTGCATATAGGGGCAACATGTAGATGCATACAAAAATAAAAGCAGATAAGTCAGAGCTAAATATACAGATATGTTATTAACTTAATGTTGACTATTTTTTTTGAATTATAAGACTCAAATCTGCATAAGAAGTAAACTATTAAGAAATAATCGAGCAAAACAATGAACAAGAAAAATAAATATTATTCATCAAAAATGCATTATGTATAGAGAATGAAACAAAAAATTATGGAGTGAAAACTTCTGGTTTGGTTTGGTTTGGTTTGGTTTGGTGATTTATGGCACAGCAACAAAATTAAATTATTTAGTGCTAATGCAGCTGGAGTAAAGAACATAATTGCCCAAGGACACACCACAGTACCAAACCCAGGTTGATCCAATGGTAGAACTCAAACCCACACCCCTTAGGTCATGAGTCCCACACACTAACCACTAAGCCACTGCAGCTCATGTGAAAACTTTTAAATTCAAATACAAGAGTCCCTCATCGGAATAAAGCTCTACTGGTTTAAAAGAATTACCAGGAATCCAAGATAAGACCATTTCTTCTCTCCATTTTTTCTTTTTAACTGCCGAGTAATGAAACCATCTCTGTAATTCTTTAAAAACTCCAACATACCAAATTCGGTAACACAAAATATTTTCATACATGTCTGAGTTAACATGTTTGCAAGACACCTGTAAGTGCAGTACAAAGTTCTTTGTCATGGTATTTGACCTTAAACCTGACATATTGGTTAGAAGATCACTGAACTTGTCTCAGACAATGTCAAGATATACCCAAATGCTAAGTTTGGTTAAATCCATAATTAAATATTGGGGGTGGGGGACCCAAAGTTATTTAAGCAGCATTATTCAAGATATTTATCAGATATATCCACAAACTGGGTTTAATAAAAATCCATTCTTTCTTGTTTGTGTTATCATGCTCACAAATACAGCTAAAAACCTGATTCAAGACCTCTGACCTCAAAATCAATATCAGAGTGTTTAATATCAACTTCTTCATTGGAATGCAACTAAATAAAAAGTCCAGTCAAAATTAATTTGTATATGTACAAGTCACTGTCATAAGCACAATGAGAAACAAAAATGCAAGCAATAACTTTTGACTTGACCGCAATGTCAATTAGGTCTGGTTTTTTTAATTCCTTCACAAATGTGCGGAAATGTTATCTGCACCATTTCAATCTGATCCAATTAAATACTGCAAGAAGTGTTTTGTGTAATCCCCATGTCAATACCACATTCATGCAAGAGTAGTAATGATAACAAGATTTTCTAGATGACCACTATGGTGCCATGTTTGAGGTCAGATGAACACCATTTTCCTTAGAACCAACTATATATTGCTATAATAGTGCTTTAGTGAAAACTTAATGTCACTAAGACCATCTGTTCTGGAGAAGAAGCCATATAAAGATTTTCAGGGGATGGCCATCAAGGCAGCCATTTTGGAAATTAGATCAGCATCATTTTATTATAGGAATAACTATATATTGCAAGAAATAAGTGGCTTTTGCCTGTGTTTTTTTGTTTTTTTTTCTTTTAAAGTTGGTATGGCCATCCATTTAGAAGACGTAACTGTTACAAGATTTTTCAAATTTGACAGGTAACATTAGCATCATATTCATTTAGGACCAACTACATATAATGAGAAACATTTCAGTAAAAAGTCCATGTCAATTCAACTAATCGTTCACAAGTAGTAAAATTAACAAGATTTCCAAGATGGCCACCATGAATCAGCACCATTTTTATTTAGGACCAACTAGATATAACAAAAATAAGAAGTCTTTTAGTGATAACCCCATGTCAATATAGCCATCCATTAAGATGGAGTAGCAATAACAAGATTTTCAATATGGTCATCATGGCAGTCATATTGGTGGTCAGATCAGCACCATTTTCATTTAGTACAAACTAGACATAAGAAGAAGCCTTTTGGTGAAAACCCCATGTCAATATGACCATTGGTTCAGGAGAAGTAGTGACAACAATATGTTGCCATTTTGGATGTTTGAGAGGCACCGTTTTCATTTAGGACTAACTAGAACTTTGGATGAATGTATGCGTAAAGTTTCATGGCAATCCTCCAAGTAAATCAGGAGGAGTAGAAACAATGCACTTATACTAATGGATGGATGACAGACAGACAATGGATGGTCTGATGACAGGCAACAAGCCATTGCATAAGCTATTATGGTCTATAACCAGTAGAGCTAATAACATTCAGTGAAAATGCAAAACATACAACAGATAATCAAATAAATCAATCAATAACTGAATAAAAAACAAATCAACAAATACCTATTTCTTGAAACAAATTACATTCATATATTTAGTGTTTCCTTATTTCAATACAGTTATTTAAATACATATATTTAGTGCTTCCTTATTTCAATACAGTTATTTAAATACATATATTTAGTGTTTCCTTATTTCAATACAGTTATTTAAATACATATATTTAGTGTTTCCTTATTTCAATACAGTTACTTAAATACATATATTTAGCGTTTCCTTATTTCAATACAGTTAGTGCTCTCTTTCCTTATTTCAATACAGTTATTTAAATTCATATATTTAGTGTTTCCTTATTTCAATATAGTTATTTAAATACATATATTTAGTGTTTTCTTATTTCAATACGGTTATTTAAATACATATATTTAGTGTTTCCTTATTTCAATAGTTATTTAAATACATATATTTAGTGTTTCCTTATTTCAATAGTTATTTAAATACATACATTTAGTGTTTCCTTATTTCAATACAGTTATTTAAATACATATATTTAGTGTTTCCTTATTTCAATAGTTAGTTAAATACATATATTTAGTGTTTCCTTATTTCAATACAGTTATTTAAATTCATATATTTAGTGTTTCCTTATTTCAATACAGTTATTTAAATTCATATATTTAGTGTTTCCTTATTTCAATACAGTTAGTTAAATACATATATTTAGCGTTTCCTTATTTCAATACAGTTAGTGCTCTCTTTCCTTATTTCAATAGTTATTTAAATTCATATATTTAGTGTTTCCTTATTTCAATACAGTTATTTAAATACATATATTTAGTGTTTCCTTATATCAATACAGTTATTTCAATACATATATTTAGTGTTTCCTTATTTCAATAGTTATTTAAATACATATATTTAGTGTTTCCTTATTTCAATACAGTTATTTAAATACATATATTTAGTGTTTCCTTATTTCAATACAGTTAGTGCTCTCTTTTCTTATTTGTCAAAATATATCCAAGGTTACTAAGTTACATAAATAAGAGCCATTACTTCATAACAATATGCCAATCATGCAAGAGAAGATGGATGGTAAGAAATACATTTCTTTTTCTCCAAATGAACAGCTGATACACATGCTGTCTTTATTACCTCCTTTAGAACCAATGTCCTCTATTGTCTAGATCATCATTCCATAGGAAATATGAAGCAGATATCAATATCATAAAAACTCTATGTATAGTTCTATATAATAGAATAATTGTAAGTGCGTAACTCAAGATATGTTGAAAACACATTGTATTTCTTTATCCCAATCTAATAAAACATGTGACTGATTCCCCCCACCCACCTCCACCCCCACCTCCACATACACAAACATAAAAGGTATGTAAAGATGGACAGTCTTGCTCAAACTGACTCCACGAGATCTCTTGCTCAACCTGACTCCATGAGATCTCTTACTCAACCTGACTCCATGAGATCTCTTGATCAACCTGACTCTATGAGATCTCTTGCTCAACCTGACTCCATGAGATCTCTTGCTCAACCTGACTCTCTGAGATCTCTTGCTCAACCTGACTCCATGAGATCTCTTGCTCAACCTGACTCCATGAGATCTCCACCATATGAGATTCTGGTAAAATGATTCACTGATATTTTACCAAATGGAGGTGCTTTGGTCAAACTCTGTAGAAACGAAACTACAAAGATATATCTTCCTATCTCAAAATGTATATACACATACTTTTTGTCTCAAAATGTATATACACATACTTTCTGTCTCAAAATGTATATGCACATACTCTGTCTCAAAATGTATATACACATACTTTCTGTCTCAAAATGTATATGCACATACTTACGGTCTCAAAATGTATATACACATACTTCCTATCTCAAAATGTATATACACATACTTTCTGTCTCAAAATGTATATACACATACTTTATGCAATCATTCAAGTCAAAATCCCATTGCAAGCTTAAAGGATATCACTGAACATTGCTTGGTGATTAGATTCCGATGCAGAAGGCATGTCTCAATCAGCCAATGAAACCCTCCATGTTTATCCAAGACATGACATCGTCTCATCATCACAATGACATACTGTGTTATCTCATCTCATCAGCCAATCAAATCACTTTTCCAAATATGGAAAGGGCTTGTTCTGGCATTACAAGGTAAACTAAATTTGTACCAGACCCTTGTTTGGTGGAGATCTCAAGGATCTAGTTTAATGAGACTAAAAGATGGCAGACACCCCTTTCCAGGGGAGGTAAATCTGACTGGAACTGATAACTATCCTTTCACCTTCGTGACTTCCTCTATTTTCCACTTTGGTCTAACCACATAGTCCTTATTGGATGGTGTTGGAACTCGTGCTCTGTATATCCAGCCTGGGTCACCTGGCCTCAAGGCCCTTAAAGAAAAGAAAAAAATTAATTCTGGAAGTTTTTCTACCAAACAAAACAATGAAAACATTCTTGATAAAGTACAACATCAATTATCAGTATACAAATTATTCTGATTTTTAATTTCATTCAGGCCAACGCTATGTCCTCTGGAACTAAATTTGTTTTTTAATTTTTTTTTCTCATTTATCTGGGTCATTATTTATCCATCGATTCACTTGGTACTATATAGCCAGGGATGTGCCATTAAATACTATACAATCCATTCCATACACATAAAGCTGTCCATGGTCTGCATGTCAAGTCTGCTACCAAGCTTTTTGAAAAATTGGTGTTGTACAATATTAAGATATAGTCACATACCCAGTAACATAAGTCTGTGGTCAAATGTACTTAAGAAACTGACCACATTACTGATGCAAAAAGAAACCTTTAACACAAAGGTTAAAATCTTACATGTGGACAGATGGACATATACTCAGATGCTAAAGTGATTGCTATGCCCAGCTTCCACCAAGGCATACTCCAATTAATTTTTTTAAAAGAACCAGCATCTTCCATGGAGTCCAAATTGCTGATGTTTAACTACATATAGATTCTTTAAAAATCTGTCACCAACATATGTTACATGCAACACAGTAATGCAAAAAATTACTGTAAATTACACAATGTTATTGCACATAAATTTTAGTGAATTAAGCAAGCAAACTAATTTTCACTAAATATTTTGTGCTAAAATGTTGTGATGCAAAGGTTTGTATGACTTAAACACCAACCACTACATGGATGGAGGGTTCTGAAAGCTTGTAAAATGGGTTAGATGTTACTAGTCACAGTATATAAACACCATGTTAAACTAAAGGTTTAATACCAATGAGTGAAAGGATGGACTTGTTGATATTGTCCTTGTTGAAGTTTTGTCCATGATTTTATTTAAACATCCCTCAAAGTTGGTAACAATTCACATTCTGTGTACTTTGATAATATCCTGTGTTGCAATAAAGCAACTATACATTATTTCCCTCATCTTCGCATAGCAGGTACACATTGGTTTGGTTTTGATAGGATAAAACTACAACCAAAACTTTATAATTTTGCCCATTAGTAACTGGCTAAAATTTCATCCTGCTAATATGCTGAAATAAAAGATTCTCTAAAAATGTATAACACTCAAATATTGTGATTTAATGTACTCTAATCTGTAATTACTCTAAAAATGTGTAACATTAAAATATTGTGATTTAATGTAATATTTAAAATGTAATTACTCTAAAAATGTATAACATTAAAATATTGTGATTTAATGTAATCTAATCTGTAATTACTCTAAAAATGTATAACATTAAAATAGTGTGATTTAATGTAATCTAATCTGTAATTACTCTAAAGATGCATAACACTAAAATATTGTGATTTAATGTAATCTAATCTGTAATTACTCTAATCTGCAACATAATACAATAGGACAAACATTCTTAAGTCAGTGATTTTTTTAAAAGCCACCACAATAATAGGGTGTTACTTATAATGTAAAGAAACAGCATTGGGTTGTGATCATAAAGGCCACTTGTAAATTACTTTATTACTAATCATACTACTTACTTACTACACCTGGAACACTACTGATCAATCTGATCAGTAACCGTGGCCCTAGCTAGGCTCAAATACCCTAACCTAACCATTTTTTTTTACTGGAGACTTCTTTCTGTATGGCAAATCTTTGTTCAAATAATATAACTGCCTTATGTAGCTAGTAAATGAACAGTATTTAATCAGTTATTATATTCCATAACAGTATTTACTCAGTTATTATATTCCATAACAGTATTTACTCAGTTATTATATACCATAATATACAATTATAGACCTTTGATGAGGTAAATATGAAGTTGTATGAACCAGTAAACCTCATATTCATCAAAACAAAGACCTATAATTGTTTTATTACATGAATACTAGACAAAAAAGGAATTAAATTTGCTTTAGAATAGTACAAATGCTATTTCAACTGCATGACACTAAGAACCTAATTTTATGATGTTCCATAAAGTCAATCAAGTCATGACTATGCAATATAAAGAATGACCATGCAACAAGAAATATCACGTATCACATGATGTTGTGCCATCCAATGAAACACCATCAGTTACAGAAATTATGTCATAAAATGTTTAAAACTGGGGATCTTACACAACTGTTCATTAGATATAAAATTTATTAAAAGAGTTGAATCATATGTTGATATATTGTATTATTCAATGAGTTTTATAAACATTGTGTCTAATGAACACAATTTTGAAATTCCATTTAATTAAATAATCAAAAAAGTTTTCAATACTCAATGACATTGCTAAGCATCATGGGTAAGTTTTTGACACCGTGTGAATTGTATTGTTATGACACTATGTTACTATGACACTAACAAATATAAAAATCATTATTATTCAGTGCAGTTACTGTAATTTTTACATAAATGTTGGATTATCATTGTGACCTACTTTTCCTCTCCAGTCAGTGATTTGTCTAAATCTCTCCCTGGTGTCACTCCTCCTTCAGAACTGAAAAAAGATACAAATTTTTATAATTTCAAGAATTACTAAAAATGTCCTCTCTTTGAGCCCCCCGCCCCAAATTTCTCTTGGACTTTGATTCAAACATAAGCTAATAATTTTAAATATCCAACATATTCATTTAAAGAGCACATGTGTCAAAATTTAGTTTTTTTTTAATGTACTAATATAACGCAAGAAAGAGGTCATGCATTTTGTATACTTTTAATTCCTTAACAGCTCATATAATTATGTTTTATGTTTAATGAAATTTCAAACTGAAAACAGAGGTGTCAGATCAAATCACAATAATTTACATTCAGGACCAGCTACATACTGTTATAGCTTTTAAAGGGAAAATCTGGGCTAAGATATAATATGTACTCAATCAACCGAGTTCATTTTATTTACATCTGTAAAATTGCACACAACTGACCCACCAGTTTTGGAGAAAACAGCCATTAATTGTTCAATTTTCCCAACACAAGTCACCATTTTCTCATAAAGAACACTGTGTCTGTGATGTGTAACCAATACTTCCTGTTAATGCCATGTTAGCACTGACAGGTCTATTCCACTGAACTTGATCTGTGTGTGTGTGTGTGTGTGTGCAAGAGAGACAAAGCGCATGTGCATATATTAGTATTGCAAGTGTGAGTAAGTGAGCTGACTGCATTTTCAGTTGCAAATTACTGTATACATGCTTTTATAAAATAACAAAAATGACAATATAAAGCAGGAGAAACTGTTATCCCAAAATTTCAGATAATTCATAGTACCTATGATCATTAAAAAATAAAGTTATGTGCTGTGAAGGACATACAACAAGACAAGTTAACCATATCAAATGATGACATGATCAAAGGCCTATCACACTTGTTATGTATATGGAATCTGTGATAATTGCCTAAACTTTTGGTCTATGACTGTACTTTAATATTGTGTCAAATAGTAAGTTGCACTTTAAGTTTGGTTAAGTTGTAAACAGGATGTTGACTACATTTGAGTTCAAGGCCATTCGTGTTGACAATTATTCACACCAAGGTCTGGTTTTTCCCACTAAATCGACATATTTAGTATTGCATTCTGGGTCATAAAAATACACGTTTCCTGTAGTGAAATAGGCCTTTTGCAAAGAGTATATAAGAACGTGCGGAACGAATTATATTAATTCCAATTATAAATCTTCTGCTAAAAACATTCATGTGCTTTTTATGATCAGTCTTTTGGAATCATCAGATTGTTTGGAATCTTAGTTGTGCTGTAATCTCGTAATGCTATAATGCCGTAATGCTGTATACATAATTCGAAAGGAATTATTTATTGGAACATTCATTAGAGTTACCTAAAGTGATTACATCAACCTCTGGATTTAAATTTATGACTTTTGGATACTTGTGGACATTCTCAAAGATGATGTGGATTACATTATTGCGGTACATCAGGACATTCCAGACTACCCATTCATTCGGAATATTCGTTCATTCAGAACATTCATTCACTCGGAACTTTCCTTCATTCAGAACATTCTATATTTAGGACTTGTGATTAGGACACTTTGGATTATTGGACTATTTGGATTTAAATTCACGTTACTGTAAGTGTCTTTTGAATTTTCACTTTAATTGTCCAGAAATAAATTGTTTGTTGATTTTTACAAACATTGTTGGTTTCACTTTCTTTCTGGGGGCCCTGGGTGGCCGAGTGGTCTAAGGCGCTCGCCATTACAGATCACTCACATCTCACCTCTGTCCGCGTGGGTTTGAGTCTCGGACTCGGCCAACATGGGTATGTGAGAAAGCTTGCCAGTAGCTTCCCATGGGTCGGTGGTTCTTCCCGGTGTTTTCCCGGGTTCTTCCTCCACCAAACATACTGGCCGCCATGTATAGCATATCATGTGCTGAAAAATGGCATTAAACCCATAACAACCAACCAACTTTCTTTCTGTTACATTTTTCTTAGACCATAGAATCATAATACACAAACTTAATAAATATAAAAAAACATAGCATTAACAGTCTGTATATTTTTCATGTATAAAAATGAACTTATAATTTATCATTTTTCAGTTGCAATAAGTGGATCTTTTATGGATTTTGTATAAGTGTAAAGAAAAACTATCCACTTATAAAAATGTAGAATTCTTTTGCATACATATTTGTTTTATTTAATATCCATTTTTATTAAGAGTGTGTGTAAATATTTAGTATATATAAAAATATAAAAGCAATCTGAGGAAAGTAGGCTTATATAAATACATGCAATATCAACTATTATCATCAGCAAGATGTGTCAGTGCAACATCTCCAGAAGAGAAAGTGAGTTAATTCAGCTCGTCTCAGAGCATCTGGATAAAACCAACATGGTGCAGCCCTGTGATAATTAAATTTTGGCCTAGATCTTGATTATCTCATTAGCCACAACTTTGAATAATAATAATAATATAACTTAGAATTTATTGAGGATTAATACAGTAGTAACAAATTTGAAGGCCAGATTTAACATTTAAGTGAAAACTCATTTTGATACAACCATCAATTTAGAAAAAGTAGCTATAAGAAGATTTTTAAGATTGGAAGACATTTTGGAGGTTAGAGGTTTGGAGGTTAATGTAAAACCAACTACATAATGCAAGAAATATTTTAGTGAAAACCCCATGACAATACCATAACTACATTTAGAGTGAGTAGCCAAAACAAGATTTTCATAATGGTCCATGTGGTGACCATACTGGAAGGTCATATCAGCATCACTTTCATTAGGGACCAACTTCATATTGTAAGAAGTGTTTTAGTAAAAACTTCATGTTAATAGGACTATCTGTTCAGAAGAAGTCATCACATGATTTTAAAGATGGTCACTTTGGCAGCCATTTTGTGAGGTCAGATCCACAGCATTTTTATTTTGGACAACTGCATAATGTTTCAGCGGAAATCCAATGTCAATACAACCATCTATTGAGAAGTAGCAATAATAAGATTTTCAAGGTTGTATCGATTGTGGCCATTTTGTAAGGTCAGATTGGCACAATTTTCAAACAAAACCCCAACTAAATACAGTAAGCTGTGTTTAAGTGAAAAATCCATGTTACACCACAATCTCATGCGGGTCCAACTAGGTATCACAAGAAGTCTTTTAGTAAAAAGCCCATGTCCATATGACTATCTTTTCAGGTGAAATATAAATGCAACTTCTATTATTCACTTCAAGAAATAAACAAATGAATACAGCTCACATGCAGTTGAAGAACAAGTCCACTGTGACTCAATAAATATTAATAAAATTCACTACAAAATACACAAATAACAGTGTGTAATGACATTAAAACTGTCCAAATCACAAAAGGTGGTTATGGATGACTTCAAAAACGTCATAAATTGGAATGGATTCAGGAGGCACACCGAAATATTGTGCCAGTCTCATGCAAAAGCTTAAACTGGTATACATCCAGTAGATGGGGGTAGGCAAGGGAAACAATTTGTAAGAGTTACTTCCCTTCATCTACATAATTATATAAATATGTGGAAAGACAAATTGTTTCATCTTTTCTAAATCAATGTATTCAGGAAGTAGTCGAGTTTATTTCCCAATGTTAATGTGATTGGGTAATCTGTTGTGGTGAAATAGCAATAACAAGATTTTTAAGATGACCACCAGGGCAACCCCACTGGACATCTGACGCACTATTTTCATTTAGCACCTACCAGATATCATAAGAAGTCCTTTAGTGAAAACTCCATGTTGATACAACTATCCCTTCATTAGAAGTAGCAATAACAAGGACCACCAGACCTTGGGATGAATATGTTTATAAAGTTTCATAGCTATCATCTGCTACATTGTATAAACTCTTCTTGTCTTTGACTAGTAGACTAATAACAAGAGGCCTGGGATAGCTCATGTGGCTGACATCTGCCTAAAAGCCAAAAAATGCAAGGGTAGTTGCTTTCTGACATTTAATGGTTGTTATGCTTTTTAGCAATGACAGCCATATTGGAAAGCAGATCAGTATTATTTGTATGAACGTAAATGAACTTATGCCTTGTTGCTTCTGTGAAATCTGGTCAATTTCAGTGAACCATCTTTTTAGGAATAAGTCATTTATAAGTTTTTAAATTTTTGTGGACCGTCGTTTTATGATTAAGTCATTTAAAAGTTTTTCAGTTTTTAATAACAATGACCATGTTGAATAATGGATCAGCATCATTTGTGCAGAACTGAAAGGCCTTCATGCCATGATGCTTTCTGTTGATCTGGGTCTAATTCTATTAAGCAGTATTTAAGCAGCAGTTGTTTAAAGATTTTTCAACTTTTATTGATGACAGACATATCTGATGGCAAATCAGCATCAGTTGTATAAAGTAAAAGGCTTTCATGCCAGAATGATTTCTGTAAAATTTAGTCAAATCTATTCAAGGTTTCTTAAAAGAAGCCATTTATAGGCTTTTCTAGTTTTAGTAACAACAACCATATTTGATGGTGGATAAGCAAATTTTCTTAAATTTATTTTCATCAGTTTTGGGAACTTTTTTAAAAGTTTCTCTATTTTTTGCAATAGCAGCCATATTTGATGGCAGATTGATATCATTTGTACAAATTTGAAACATTTTCATGCCAGAATACTTTCTGTACAATTTTATCAAATTCTGTTTTGGGGAAGAAACCATATAAAGGTTTTTCTATTTTAGTAAATGTGGCCATATTTGATGCGATTGTCATTATTTTTAAACTTGAAAGGTCTTCATGCCAGAATGCTTTTTCTGTTAAGATTGGTTGAAATTGGTCCAGTGATTATTTGAAGAAATTTACAACAGTAATTGCTGATGGATGATGCATGTTAGATGACACACTGGATGCAGGGCCATACCATCAGCTCATCTGGCCTTATGGCCAGGTCAGCTAAAAATATTCCATCAACTGAACAATTTCCAAAATTGGCATATCAGTTTTAGAAAATGTGTACCTTATTCTCCTCTTCTTTGGAATCTGCTCATAGTCTCTCTCTTCTCTCTCTTCTTTTGACATGGATTTATAGTTAGATGTCAAATTGAATATAGGCCGAGACCAATCATCTACATGAGAAAATGGCATGATAAATGCTTAAGAATGCACACTCAATGAACAAAAAGTATGTATCATTTAGCAAGAATGACATTTGAATATACGAGTTATCAATAATCATGAATGCAGGACTTAAACCCAAAATTTGTTTTGCAGAACAAGAGGTCCAAGTGGGCCTGAGATTGTTCACCTGTTTCATACTGGTCTAATAGCAACCGGCTTAGTAATTTGGATTGAAAGATTTCTATGCCAGGATTCTCTCCATCAAATCTGGCTAAAATGGATCATGTGGCTTTTGAAAAAAATCTGAAGCACAATTCTGTACCTTTAGCAGCAGTAGCCATATTAACATGAAACTTCAGATCAGCATTATTTGCACTAATTTTAGACCTGTTTGCAAAGTTGTGACATTTAATGGTTTTATCTGCCTTGTCAAAAATTCCAAAACAGAGTAGATATTCACACAAAAACACAAAAACCCTCACCAACAACGAACACATTTTTAGTAGCCGAAAATATGCAGACTGGCAAAGCAGAAAATACATGAGTCATTTAAGCCTGAAAATTATGTCACAGTGACCTACTTTTGGTAGGACTGAGTTACTCTCCTTGAGATGCATCCACATACCAATTTTCATGAGTGTTGGTGAAATACTGTAGGGTCAAAGATATTGAGAATGTAACAAATAGATGAAAATACAGAAATCACTAAAATATGAAAATTAGGGTACAGTAACCTAGTTTTTGTATGACAAAGTTATCCTCCTTGAGGTGCCTCCACAGACCAAGTTTGAGGAGTGTAGCAAAGAGGGTCCAAGGTGTAATTAATGGATGGGTCGGTGAAAACACAAAAGTCACTCAAGCATGAAAATTAAGTTACTCTGACCTAGTCTTAATAAGGTTAAATGACTTTCTTTGAGATGCAATCACATATCTATTTTCACGAGTTTAACAAATGTAAAGCTGAAAATATTAAAGTCACTTAAGCATGAAAACAAGTCACTTGACCTAGTTTTGGCATGGTTCAGATACTTTTATCTAGATGTATCAATGCACCAAATTTCATGTGTAAGTGAAATAGGGTCAAAGATAAAAAGACAAGAGTTAATCAAGTGTGAAAATTAAGTCACACTGACCTAGTTTTGGTATGCATGAGTCACTCTTCCTGAGATGCATCCACATACCAATTTTGATAAATGTAGGTGAAATAGGGTCCGAGATATTGAGGGGGTTGCATAATACTGAGAATTTAACTAACAAATAGGCAAAATGCTACACCCCCAAGTTTGTTGGGATAAAATGAGTGTTAAATACAACCTGACTACCTTGCTATCTACACTCCCAAGTTTGTTGGGATAAAATGAGTGTTAAATACAACCTGACTATCTTGCTATCTACACTCCCAAGTTTGTTGGGATAAAATGGTTGTTGAATACAACCTGACTACCTTGCTATCTACACTCCCAATTTTGTTGGGATAAAATGAGTGTTAAATACAACCTGACTACCTTGCTATCTACACTCCCAAGTTTGTTGGGATAAAATGGGTGTTAAATACAACCTGACTACCTTGCTATCTACACTCCCAAGTTTGTTGGGATAAAATGGGTGTTAAATACAACCTGACTACCTTCTGCCATAACAAAGCTTAAAATTAATTTTATAGAACATGACCTACAGTACCTTGAAATTAGTTACAGTGGTCAATCATGGTTGTAAAGTATATTGCTTACTTATTAATTTGCCAGCTCTTTCCTTGTTTTCCTTTATTTCCTTTGGATGTTTGTATAGATACATTACAGCTTTTCCAATACCACTGCTCTTCAAGGCACTGCTGTTGATTTGTGGGAACTGAAAATTAGAAAGGAACACTTGTATTGCTACCAGAAACTTTTGCAAGAAATGTGAAGATAGTGCACACATATGGAATTTCAAACATGATTAACATTCATACAGTCTGTATCCTGTGATGAGACCAAATGATTCAACTAAATGTTTCAAATCAGTGTTGAGAAAGATAATTATCAGTTGTACTCCACACGTATCTCATGACAGATTAAGCTTTTGCATAAAAAAATTCATTAACACTGTTGAACATATTGTATATTACAATATATTGCAAACTTCGTGGTTTGTTTGGTTTTGTGGAGTTTAACACCATTTTTCAGCACATGACAGGCTATACAGTTTATTTGGTGGAGGAAGAACCCGGGAAGAACCACTGACCCATGGGAAGCTGGCAAGCTTTCTCACATACCCATTTTGATCGAGCTTAGACTCTAACTCGCACAGACAGAGGTGAGATGTGTGAGTGATCTGTAGTGACCTTAAACATTTATAAATCTTTTCCATTTCTGTAATTTGCTCAAATTTGATGTCGCTACTATACTTAAATTAAGAGTCACCAAAATGAAATGACAATAAAATACTGTCGTTTCATTCATTGTCATGGTTCTGTGAAAAAAAGACATTTTTGTGGGTACTTACATTTGTGGGTTTACCTCTATCAAAGTTTGTATACTTACAGATATTTCATTTCATGGATTAACCTCTACAAATACCCAAAATATGCTCAACATCAAATGAACCCAAGAAGCCAAAACCAAGCTAAGCAGTTACTGGAACATATCTATATGATCCTGTACTTAAACCACTCTCCATAAAGTTGCACCATCAATATGTTCTGATGATCATGGCATTAGCACAGGGGCTTAAGAGTGGTAGAATTTAAGTTAAGTGGATAAAGTCATCATTCCACATGTGAACCAAACATGTGAGCAACTGCCCTTTGCTCATTGCAATCAGCAGGCTGTGGCAATCTTTGATATGTACAAAGCCCATCAAAGTGCAAAGATACTAGCTAAACTTAAAGTGCCTGCCTCATGTACAAACAACTACAACCATTACACTTGGCATTAAACAAACACTACAAAGAATTGAATCACACTTCCACGACTGATATGCAAAACAGGTTATGGAGACCATGTGGGGAAAAAGGAATATGTGACTGGTGAAGATCAATGCACTTTATCTGAGGACCTTAAAACATTAACGCTCTTCAAGCCAATTCAAGCCAATTCAAGCCAATTCATGCCAATTCATGCCAATTCAAGCCATTTCAAGCCAATTCAAGCCAGTTCAAGCCAATTCAAGCCATTTCAAGCCAATTCAAGCCAATTCAAGCCAATTCATGCCAGTTCAAGCCAATTCAAGCCAATTCATGCCAGTTCAAGCCAATTCAAGCCATTTCAAGCCATTTCAAGCCAATTCATGCCAACTCAAGCCAACTCAAGCCAATTCAAGCCAATTCAAGCCAATTCATGCCAATTCATGCCAATTCATGCCAATTCAAGCCAATTCAAGCCAATTCATGCCAATTCAAGCCAATTCATGCCAATTCAAGCCAATTCAAGCCAATTCAAGCCATTTCAAGCCAATTCAAGCCAATTCAAGCCAATTCATGCCAATTCAAGCCAAGCCAATTCAAGCCAACTCAAGCCAACTCAAGCCAATTCAAGCCAGTTCAAGCCAATTCATGCCAATTCAAGCCAGTTCAAGCCAGTTCAAGCCAATTCAAGCCAATTCATGCCAATTCATGCCAATTCAAGCCAATTCATGCCAATTCAAGCCAATTCAAGCCAATTCAAGCCAGTTCAAGCCAATTCAAGCCAATTCATGCCAATTCAAGCCAATTCATGCCAATTCAAGCCAATTCAAGCCAGTTCAAGCCAATTCAAGCCAATTCAAGCCAATTCATGCCAATTCAAGCCAATTCAAGCCAATTCATGCCAATTCAAGCCAATTCAAGCCAATTCAAGCCAATTCAAGCCAACTCAAGCCAATTCAAGCCAATTCAAGCCAATTCAAGCCAACTCAAGCCAATTCAAGCCAGTTCAAGCCAATTCAAGCCAACTCAAGCCAATTCAAGCCAATTCAAGCCAACTCAAGCCATTTCAAGCCAATTCAAGCCATTTCAAGCCAATTCAAGCCAATTCAAGCCAATTCAAGCCAATTCAAGCCAACTCAAGCCAATTCAAGCCAATTCATGCCAATTCAAGCCAATTCAAGCCAACTCAAGCCAATTCAAGCCAATTCAAGCCAATTCAAGCCAACTCAAGCCAATTCAAGCCAATTCAAGCCAACTCAAGCCAATTCAAGCCAATTCAAGCCAACTCAAGCCAATTCAAGCCAACTCAAGCCAATTCAAGCCAATTCAAGCCAATTCATGCCAATTCAAGCCAATTCAAGCCAACTCAAGCCAATTCAAGCCAATTCAAGCCAACTCAAGCCAATTCAAGCCAATTCAAGCCAATTCAAAGCCAATTCAAGCTAATTCTTGCCAATTCAATTCAATTCCAGCCAATTCAAGCCAATTCAAGCCAATTCAAGCCAATTCTTTCCAATTCAAGCCAATTCATGCCAATTCAAGCCAATTCATGCCAATTCAAGCCAATTCAAGCCAATTCATGCCAATTCAAGCCAATTCAAGCCAATTCATGCCAATTCAAGCCAATTCAAGCCAATTCAAGCCAATTCATGTTAACTGGATAATCGTGGCTTTGAGAGAAAATGTCTCAGAGATGGGACCAAATTATCTGTGACTTTGAGAAAGCTCAACTGTTTAATTCTGCAATTTCTAGATTATTTATGTGACAATAGTTCGTGTGTACATGTAGACTTGATTGACACAATGTTTATTCATTGGTTTTGTCCAAAAATAGGTATAAAGTGAGCTTTAGTGCTGCACTATAATTAGTGTTTAATTATCATTTGTGCTTCAAGCAATAGTTCTAGTATTCTATAGTCTTGTTGTTCCTTTGAATTAAAAATGTGCAGAGATGCTGCCAAGATTTTATCTAAAGGGGGTGATTTTCCCTAATGTGACCAAAACAAGAGAGGGGGGGGGGGGGTGAGTAGAAAGAAAAATTGGGAGGAGGGGGAAAGGAAACTGCTATAACTTCAATATTTACCCAAAATCAAATCATCATAAGATCTGTTGACTGATTCTGAACTTAATCTGTTCCTTATCTGTGTATGAATAGTGTTAAGTGCTGCCATTTGTGTATGAATAGTGTTCAGTGCTGCCATCTGTGTATGAATAGTGTTCAGTGCTGCCATCTGTGTATGAATAGTGTTCAGTGCTGCCATCTGTGTATGAATAGTGTTCAGTGCTGCCATCTGAAGGGAAAAATGTTCTTCATGGTTGTTTTGTATCATTTTCCACAGTTCACAGATATGAATATCTCTGCTCCAAAATGCACGTCATCTGGTGACTCGGCGTGCAGTGTAAAAACTGATGTCCTAATTCAAACAGCTGATTTCCGACATAAAAGGGTGCATATATTGCACAACATACTTCACGTCCTGGTGTTTTCTTGTAACCGTTTGTACTGTAACAGCCAAGATTTCTGAAACTTTACTTCAAACTTTGGTTTCTTCTTTGGTGGTTCATCTAACTCGGCATCGGACATTGTTTTAGAATTATTGTCCCTCCATTTGGTAAGAAACTCCAATTCACCCTTCACTTTCTCGATTCTGCTGTTCACTTTGCACATCAGCGCCACCACTGACTTAAAGTTCAGAAACAGTAATTTTCTATCCAGCCATGCCTGACTATAATCTTACCTTCCAGAAATGGACTGAAGTTTGTGCATGCACAAATGAGAAGAAAGGACATCAACTGCAGAACCCCTCTACTATACATGTTTTTCTGTTATAAATAATTAGAGGGATTCCCAAGCATCCATTTGTATTAACCTACATCTGCATACTTTGGAATGGACAGGGGTATTTTGATTAAAAAGGTATCCAAACTTTTTAGGTCAGAGTGAATTTTTATACGTTCAACTTTGAACTAATTTGCTATAGTTCTCATGCATCACTTCATTCCTAGTGTGCAAATTCATAAAATAATTTTGTCATTTGCCCACTCATGTGCCCTGGTAGCATCTCTGCATGTGTGGATAAATAAGATGTGCTTGCAGGTGGATTTAAATTTGAACAGGAAAGTATTGTAATTTATATAAAAGATCAAGTTTTGCATCTTGCTGTTGTAGGTAGAAATGAACATAAAGTAATAAGTAATGAATTATGAATTTTCCTACATCAGACATGAGTCAACTCTAATGGCCAAAAAGAATTTCCTACATCAGACATGAGTCAACTCTAATGGCCAAAAAGAATTTTTTCCTACATCAGACACAAGTCAACTCTAATGGCCCAAAAGAATTTCCTACATCAGACACAAGTCCACTCTAATGGCCAAAAAGAATTTCCTACATCAGACATGAGTCCACTCTAATGGCCAAAAAGAATTTCCTACATCAGACACGAGTCTACTCTAATGGTCAAAAAGAAATTCCTATATAAGACACGAGTCCACATTAATTGCCAAAAAGAATTTCCTACATCTGACACGAGTCCATACTAATTGCCAAAAATAATTTCTAGAAATCCATGAGAAGACCATTGCTACTTTTAACTGATGAGTATTAAAACCATCTCGATTTTCTAGAGCAACTCCAGCATACCAAAATGAGAACAAAATAAAATTTTCTTACATGTCTCAGTTAACATGTTCACAAGATATCTGTAAGTGCTGGGCAAAATTCTTTGTCATTGCCATTGACCTTGAACCTAATATCATGGATAGAAAATAATTCAACTTGTCAAAAGTCCTTCACAAAAGTGTGGATATGTTGGTGGTCAAATCTGCAACATTGTCATTCAGAACTAAATAAATACTGCAAGAACTGTTTTAGTGAAAACAACAGGTCAATGCCATCAGTCCTGTTAGAAGTGTAGTGATGAATACTATTGTGTTATGTTGGCAGTCAGAACCAGCTACATATTTCTATAATAGTGTTTTAGTGAAAACCCCATGTCGATAAGACACTCCATTCAGATGAAGTAGTCATAAAAAAAAATTCCAGGCTGGCCATTAAGGCAGCCATTTTACCTATGTTGCAACGAAGAAATGGGGTTTTTTTAACAGTGGAATGCCAATTCATTTAAGAGAAGTAGCAGCGAAATAACTGCAATTTTTTCAAATTTGGGTCACATTGGTGCCATTTTCATACAGGACTAACTACATATAGTGAGAAGTGTTTAGTGAAACCCCATGTCGATACAACCAACCTTTCAAGAGGAGTAGCGATAACAAGATATTCAAGATGGCCACCATCAAACAGCACAATTTTAATTTAGAGCCAACTAAAAATCATAAGACTATAGTGAAAACCCCATATCTATATGACCATCCACACAGGTGGAATAGCGATAACATGATTTTCAAAGTGGCCACCATAATGGCCATATTGGATGTCCAAGGAGCACCATTTTTATTTAGGATCAAATAGGGATCATAAAAAGTCTTTTGGTGAAAATTTCATGTCGATATGACCATCCATTCAGGAGGAGTAGCAATAACAAGATTTTCATGATGGCTATCATGGTAGCCATATTGGATATAAAACTGGCAATATTTTCATTTGGAACCAACTAGACATCATCATAAATCTTTTGTTGAAAACCACACGTTGATAGGACCATCCATTCAGGAGGAGTAGCAATAACAAGATTTTCAAGATGGCCACCATGGTGGCTATACTGGATGTCAGATCAGCACCATTTTCATTTAGGACCAACTAGACAACATAAGAAGTCTTCAGGTGAAAACATGTCAGTATGACTTTCAGTTCAGAAAGAGTAGTGATAACAGGACTTTCAATATGGCTGCTGTCATGGCCATATTAGATGTCAGATCAATACCATCATAAGAAGTCTATTTGTTTATATGACTTTCAGTTCAGAAGGAGCCATAATAATGTTTTCAAGATGGCTGCATGGTGGCCATATTGGATATCAGATTGGCACAGTTTTTATTTAGGCCCAGCAAAACATCAAAAGAACTCTTTTACGAAAACCCATATTGACTTTAGAATCCGTTAGGGGTACTGATAACAAGATTTTCAAGATGGCCATTTGTGGTGGCCTTACTGGATGTCAGAGCTGCACCATATTCATGTTGAACCAACTAGACCCTTGAATGATAGTGTGTGTAAAGTCTCATGGTAGTTCTCCAAGTAGTTTAGCAGGAGTAGCAATAACAAACTTGTGCTAAGGGATGGACTGTTCGATGGATGGATGGATGGATGATAAATGATGGACAACAGGCCATTCCATAAACTCTTCTGGTCTATGTCTAGTATAGCTAAAACCACTGGACCCTCCTGATGGACCTATGGAACAAAATGACATGCCACTGTGACCTAAATGCAAAACTTTAACTGGATGGATGTACATATGTATAATAGTGTAATATGCTCCTTCTACATGTACATTCATGGCAAGGCATACACTTACTTTGCCATTTTAAAGTTTAAGAGCCATCACAAAAGTTAATAAGCAACTCTAGCATTGATCATAGAGCAAAACAAATATCAGATTTCAATTGGTCATATAGACAGAGGTGGAAAAATTATTTGTCTTGCAGCCCAGGAAAAGTTGGAAATTTTGCTAAACAAAATTTTTTTGTCACTTGGCCTTGGTCAGATATACAATATTCTGAAAATTTTTACATTTTATGACATTCTTTGAAAAATTATACATTTTATGACATTTTTTGAAAAATTATACATTTTATGACATTTTTTGAAAAACTATACATTTTATGACATTTTTTGCAAATATCAATACCAGACAGGTAAATCATTTCAGGAATTTCTAGCCCTGATACAGTATGTGTTATTCATATAATTGCTAAATGTGTCACATTATACATGTAGGATGCAGACATTACAGTCTAAATTCTAAGACATAGTAACCTACTTTCTTTCCACCCAAGTTCCAAAATTATGTAACCTCTGATCATTTATGCCTGACTCCTGCAATAAACTACATGGCAGCATGTGTGGATTTCTTCCTTGTATATTTTCAAGATAAAAAAGAAGCTACATTACCTCCATTAATATCTTCAGAAGGCAGACACGTACTTGTAGGTTGGGGAGGCTTTTGTCTGGTAAGGGGGCTAACCATTCCTGCAGGTAGAAATTAAAACAAAACATTTAAGTTACTAATATGAACCACAGATGTGTTCTGTGGAATAGTATGTTTCATCTGTGAACAACAGTATGATGATGCAGAAACTTCCTTACACAGTCGAGACAGGAAAGGAAAGCTTACCGTAAATTATGTTTCTCTGAGAATTCTTACCCAAACACACTGACATTAGGCAATAAACTCTGCTACCTCCCAAACCCAGTCCTCCCAGAGAGACATCTTTTGCATCTATATGATTTCCCATCTATATACCACATGGACAAAAGAAAGAAACTTAGATTACTTCCCCTTGCCACCACTAGGTGGCTACTCATATATCAGATATTCTCCAGTTTAAGCCAAAGCAAAACAACAAAGATGCTCGCATTTTTAGGGAAGTATTCTTGGAGAAACATAATTTACAGTAACTGTAGATTTCCTTTCTCCATCAAATACATTACTTGATCACATTAACATTAGAAAAATAGGTATGAGGAGGAGAAAATGCATGAGTATCCAGCCTCTACCATGATCACTCTTCGAGGGGCAATAGGACTGCATCCTCAGTAGAAGGATGAACCCCTCTCCTAACATGAAGGCAGCACCAGAAATAGAGCATAAGCACAATATTGTGAGGTTAACCCCTGTTGCTTTTGGAACGAGGGTGATGTCTTACCGATGAAATGTTTCTCAGCAAATCCAGTGAAAGCTATAAAGCCCATGCTCTGAACAAAGGTTGTGCTGTCATGAACAGGTTATTGATCATCTGGGCAGTTGCCAGAGCCTAACTAGATTCAACTCTTGTCTCTGTAAAGTAAGATCGCATAGGTAGACACTGGAGAAAGTTGACTGTGTACGCCAACTGAATGCCTCCACAATATCTTGAATCAAAATGTTGTGTTTCAGTGAGGTGTACCTGATTCTGAGAAAGCACAGAATACGCCGATCAAATGACCCACTTGTGACCACTGCTTGGGAGGTTATATCTTGCTTTCCTGCCTTGACCAGCAGGAAGAACTGCTGCCGGGACCCACATATGCTTTCCATGCACCTCAGGAAGCACCTGAGAGCAAGAACTGGGTCCTGCAGCTTTGCCTCTCTCAATGGATCAATCGAGAGACAACAAATTACTAATTGCCAATTGCCAGTAGATGGCAACCTGTTCTTGGAGATGAAACTGGCTTGAACCATCAGGATGACACAATTGTTCAACCGAAAAGTTCAGGACAACATACAGAGCATGCATTTCACTCACATTACATGCTGAAGATAGAACTATAAGAAAGCACATCTTGTAAGATAGCAGCTACAGTGGAGTTTAGAACAGGCATTCAAACTTATGTGAACCATGTCAAGACCCAAGAGAGGTTCCATTTAGGAAACAAGGTGAGCAAGTGGGGCCTCGATAGGTCCAAATTGGAGAACAAGCCAGACATATCCTTGCTGTGATCAATATATTCTCTCCCTTGATGTCTGAACATGCCAGAAATCAAAGAGTGATAGCCTTTGATCGTGTTGGAGGGCAATTTATTTTTCTCAATGAGCCAAAGGAAAAAGTTAGCAATTCAGGAATAGTTGCTGGAGGAGGGGTGATGTCATTGTCCTGACACCACTACAAAGATGTACCACTTTCCATCGTGTACCTTTAAAGTGAAGGGACTTCTAGTTGTAGAGATTCTCAACGAGTATAAGGTTGAACTCTTTCCCACAAGAGCCAGGCATGAAGGAGGAGCTTGTATGGACTTGAATGAAAAACTGGTGACCTCGGTTGCTTAAGCAATGTCGGGGTTGCCATTAACTTCCTGGGAATGTCTGCCATGAGGTTGAGTAGATCGCTGAACCAGGATTCGTCTCATCAGAGATATACAATCAGAACCACTCTGCAATTCTGGCCCCTCACTTTCTAAACTACCTTCAGGATCCGGATCCATGGGGGGGGGGGGGGAAGATGTAAGCCCACATCCCTCTGCCAGATGATCAATAGGACATTGATGAACCAAGATTCAGGGTTCAGAAATGGAGAGATGAATGTGGGCAGTATGCAGTTCCACCTTGTGGCAAAGAGGCTATCATTGGACAATCCCACAAAGTGCAAACCCTATGAAAGACAGATGTATGGAGAGACCACTCCATGTGCTTAAGTTTGCCTCTACTTGACAACAAATCAGCCAGGACAATAAGCCTGCATAGGATATGACAGACCTGTATTGAGATGGTATTGGGCACACAAGTGGAGGAACTGCCATACACTGACACTCAGTTCTAGTGATTTGGTCCCCCTTGTTCAACGAGATAATTCACCACCAAGTCACCCATCATACTGAGAGTATCAAGGAGCTGAAGAAACTCTCTCTGCGAGACAGATGTCTTGACAGAGACTGACTCTGAAAGTTCAATGATCTGAGCAATGCACTAGGGGGAAGTTGACTGTGGTCGAAGAGGCACGAATTCTATACAAAGATGAACAAAATTTTGCAGAGGGACAAGATCTGACTTGTCCTTGTTCACAATAAACTCTAGATGGCAAAGGCACATGAGAAGTTGATTAATGTCCCAAACCAGAACCAAACTTACCATGTGTTTTTGTAGAACATCATCCCGGTACACCACAGTCACTGTGGACATCCTGAAGAATATAATAACACAGTCCAAGGTTTTGGTTAAAGGAATGAGACTTAATCCGAAAGAGTACTAAACTGATACACCGTCCCGCGGTAATTGAAGCAAAAATACCTGCAAAATGCCGAGTGTATGGGGATATGAAAAAGTATCCATCTGTGAAGTCAAGACTGATCACATATTTATCCCATTTTAATGAAAGCCATACCGACCGTGCCATCACCATCTTGAACCTTGGCAATGAACTGACTGAGCTGACTCATGTCTGTGACTGGTCACAGCTCTCCACTGCCCTTCATCACCAGGAAGAGCCGGAAGTAAAAGCCAGAGAAATTTGGCTTTTTAATTATCTCTACTGCCTGCATGGAGAGAAGTAGCTCAATCTCCTTCTGTAAAACATCCACCTCCTAGGTGTCATTTGGGATGTCCGTCATGGAAAGGGATGACAAAAAGGATGGGGGCTGGACAAATGACATCCACAGCTCCTCCAAAATACCTTGTTGGAGAAGAGGTCGATCCAAGTCTGCCAAAACAGAAGGTATCTGGTGTCCACCTGAAAGGTGCCATTTGATGAGAGGGATGGGGAGTCACTGTCGGGTACAAAGAGACTTGGGGGTGAAGCAACTAGGCTTCCTCTCCCCAACTGTCTGTGAGAAAAATGGGCCTGTGGCCAAATTATACTAAAAATCTGATAAGAAATACAATCTCTAGACTGGTAACAAGTTCAGTCAATCAGATGCAAGATCACCTCATTAATATGCATGGCTCTTTTTCATTATCAAACTCATAAGAGATCTTGATCATATTGGCCTATATTCCATGTTTTATAAAAATCTGATCAGAAATATGGCCTCCAGAGTAGTAACTAGCTCAGCCAATCAGATGCAAGATCACCACATTAGTATGCATGGAGCTCACTCAATATCCTCCCAAACCAAGAGCTCAAGAATAGAAGCCCATATTCCAAACTTGATCAAAATCTGATCAGAAATATGACTTCCAGAATTGTAACAAGCTCAGCCATTCAGATGAAAAATCACTGCCTTAATATATGTGTATCTCACTCATTATTGACTTAATGGAGATTTTGATCGTATAAGCATATATTCAAGTTTGATCAAAATCTGAACAGAAATACAGACTCCAAAGCTGTAGCAAGCTCAGCCAATCAGATGCAAGATAAGCTCATTAATATAGAATCATAGGATCTTGGTCATTATCAAACTTATCCAAAGAAAATTAAATAATTATACAGCAGTGTCTGTAAGTCAAACTATTAGGTACACAGCCAACATGTGAGATTTACTGGAGTAAGACCAACTTTGCAGATGGATGGCTGAATAAAAGGTTGGAAATTTGAATGGATTCCAAGATGTGTATTGATATGCTGACTGAAGCTTAAACTTGAGAACATCCAGTATATGGGTCTACACTTAGCAGTAGCAAGGGAAGGTAATTTTGGAAGAGTTTCTTCCCTTTGTCTATATGATATAAAGACAGAAATTATGATTTTTTTTTTCTTTTCGGAAGGACTGGATTCAGGAGATAGAGTTTATTTTTAAATTTTAATGTGATCAGGTAATGTATTCAACAGAAATCCCAGCATATGATGGTACAAATGTTACAGATACATTAATATTACACTAAAGATTCAGTTAATACAGAATGTGAATTTTAAAACATTTGACACAAAACCATAAGACTGTTGATGCCACTGCAGCCATCACCACTGGAAAAGTAAACAGTTAAGTGAGACAAAACTACTTTTGCATAGACTATCTATAACTTCCACAATCTTGTGGGTGTTTACTTTTGTGGATACTGGTGTTTCTCCTTAGTTCTGTGAATGATTATTAAAAAAATTCTCTTCATGTCACAGAGTAGGCTTGGGATTTTATCTCAGACAACTCTAGTGATTGAGCACTTGTCTACTGACTGGAAGTTTTGGGCTTCAATCCCAGTGCAGCTGTACATACTGTTTTCCAATATGGCAGCCAACATTGGCTGTTGAACACCAACCAACCAAGGAACAAACCTGATTCAACTCTCTTTCCTTATTTAGTCTGAAGTTGAATTCCTCACATGAAGGACATTATATGACCCAAATTTGTCTCACTAATATGTATTTTTATTTCTCCCATGTGAGACCTTGTATATAAAGGACAGTTAAGGGACATGGCAAATTTGTCCTTGATAAACAGGTGTCATTTATATACATGGCCAGTACTCTTCATGTGTTTACATTTATATACATGCCCAGTACTCTTGATGTGTTTACATTTATATACATGGCCAGTACTCTTCATGTGTTTACATTTATATACATGGCTAGTACTCTTCATGTGTTTACATTTATATACATGGCCAGTACTCTTCATGTTTACATTTATATACATGGCCAGTACTCTTCATGTGTTTACATTTATATACATGGCCAGTACTCTTCATGTGTTTACATTTATATACATGGCTAGTACTCTTCATGTGTTTACATTTATATACATGGCCAGTACTCTTCATCTGTTTACATTTATATACATGGCTAGTACTCTTCATGTGTTTACATTTATATACATGGCCAGTACTCTTGATGTGTTTACATTTATATACATGGCCAGTACTCTTCATGTGTTTACATTTATATACATGGCTAGTACTCTTCATGTGTTTACATTTATATACATGGCTAGTACTCTTCATGTGTTTACATTTATATACATGGCCAGTACTCATGTGTTTACATTTATATACATGCCCAGTACTCTTGATGTGTTTACATTTATATACATGACTAGTACTCTTCATGTGTTTACAGATCTTACAGTTATGACTCTGAGTGTTCATAAAATGTAAAATAGTAGAGACTCTTAGGGATAATAGGATTCTGTAAAATAGTAGAGAGATAATAGGATTCTGTAATATAGAAGAGACTCTTAGGGATAATAGGATTCTGTAAAATAGTAGAGACTCTTAGGGATAATAGGATTCTGTAATATAGAAGAGACTCTTAGGGATAATAGGATTCTGTAAAATAGTAGAGACTCTTAGGGATAATAGGATTCTGTAAAATAGTAGAGACTTAGGGATAATAGGATTCTGTAATATAGTAGAGACTCTTAGTGATAATAGGATTCTGTAAAATAGTAGAGACTCTTAGTGATAATAGGATTCTGTAATATAGTAGAGACTCTTAGGGATAATAGGATTCTGTAATATAGTAGAGACTCTTAGGGATAATAGGATTCTGTAAAATAGTAGAGACTCTTAGGGATAATAGGATTCTGTAAAATAGTAGAGACTCTTAGGGATAATAGGATTCTGTAAAATAGTAGAGACTCTTAGGGATAATAGGATTCTGTAAAATAGTAGAGACTCTTAGTGATAATAGTATTCTGTAAAATAGTAGAGACTCTTAGGGATAATAGGATTCTGTAAAATAGTAGAGACTCTTAGGGATAATAGGATTCTGTAAAATAGTAGAGACTTAGGGATAATAGGATTCTGTAAAATAGTAGAGACTCTTAGGGATAATAGGATTCTGTAAAATAGTAGAGACTCTTAGGGATAATAGGATTCTGTAAAATAGTAGAGACTCTTAGGGATAATAGGATTCTGTAATATAGTAGAGACTCTTAGTGATAATAGTATTCTTTAAAATAGTAGAGACTCTTAGTGATAATAGTATTCTTTAAAATAGTAGAGACTCTTAGGGATAATAGGATTCTGTAAAATAGTGGAGACTCTTAGGGATAATAGGATTCTGTACAATAGTAGAGACTCTTAGGGATAATAGTATTCCTTAAAATAGTAGAGACTCTTAGTGATAATAGTATTCTTTAAAATAGTAGAGACTCTTAGGGATAATAGGATTCTGTAAAATAGTGGAGACTCTTAGGGATAATAGGATTCTGTACAATAGTAGAGACTCTTAGGGATAATAGTATTCTTTAAAATAGTAGAGACTCTTAGGGATAATAGGAATCTGTAAAATAGTAGAGACTCTTAGGGATAATAGGATTCTGTAAAATAGTAGAGACTTAGGGATAATAGGATTCTGTAAAATAGTAGAGACTCTTAGGGATAATAGGATTCTGTAAAATAGTGGAGACTCTTAGGGATAATAGGATTCTGTAAAATAGTAGAGACTTAGGGATAATAGGATTCTGTAAAATAGTAGAGACTCTTAGGGATAATAGGATTCTGTAAAATAGTAGAGACTCTTAGGGATAATAGGATTCTGTAAAATAGTAGAGACTCTTAGGGATAATAGGATTCTGTAAAATAGTAGAGACTCTTAGGGATAATAGGATTCTGTAAAATAGTAGAGACTCTTAGGGATAATAGGATTCTGTAAAATAGTAGAGACTCTTAGGGATAATAGGATTCTGTAAAATAGTAGAGACTCTTAGGGATAATAGGATTCTGTACAATAGTAGAGACTCTTAGGGATAATAGGATTCTGTAAAATAGTAGAGACTCTTAGGGATAATAGGATTCTGTAAAATAGTAGAGACTTAGGGATAATAGGATTCTGTAAAATAGTAGAGACTCTTAGGGATAATAGGATTCTGTAAAATAGTAGAGACTCTTAGGGATAATAGGATTCTGTAAAATAGTAGAGACTCTTAGGGATAATAGGATTCTGTAAAATAGTAGAGACTCTTAGGGATAATAGGATTCCTTCTTAAAATATTTACTGCACTATTACATTCAACATGAATGAAAATCCAGCAGTGAAAAGTGTCAGAATCCCGTAGCAGTAAAACTAAACAATGAAAGGCACATTAAGTTAAAAATTAAACAAGAATTGTATTGAAAACTAAAACTTTTAATCTTGGTCATCAACAAATAATTCTCAAAATTAAAGTTACAAAAATTCATTTAAACACAGTCAGCCTTATCTAAAGGTCAAAGGTCAACACAACATTATCTGATTCTAACACAGAATCATCAACAGCGATTTTGGGTGAAATCTAAATTTAAAATTGTCTTCATTTATATTATCTGCTCTTGTTCTTCCTTTATAAAGCAAAGACTGCACTAACATAAAAAGCATGGACTTTGTAATGCCAACTGACTTGAGCCAGAAGTAGACAAGCTCAGGGATATTACTGACCATTAAATAAATGAGCTTCATTAAAGTCAGTGGTAAATGTCATACCCTGATTTGAAAAGATTTTAACTGAGAACTCTATTAACATTATACTAAATCTGAGCTAGATCTAGTCACCCATACTCATCAACTGCTTATTTTACTGCTGTGAGCTGTAAGGAAGGCAAATCCACACACGTGTAAGGTCACAAAGTTCGTTATACACAACTTTGTTGACAAAAAAATTTGCCCCTGTCCACATTAGACAGGTGTCTATTATATAAAAGTCATTTATAGAAGGATTTTCATTACACATCTTCAAAAGTGTCAGTTATGAACATGTGTCCATTATATGGAGATGTGTGCTAAGACAGATTACACATTATAATCCTCATCGTGTAATAGTTAAGAGGATAAATAGCAAGTGTTCCACCCTTTCATGAGGACAACCCCTATGCAATGAAAAGGTGGCCTTTTATGATGGTGGTCAAAATGATAAAATGTACTATTTTTGCATTGAGCAAGGTATTTTCTGATCAATGATTGGACTTAAAGGCTTTTCAAGAGGACGACAACTGTAGCTTCAGAACATAAACATGTTAGTAAAACTTAAGATTCTTTTTATCAACTCAAATAAGAGTTTTCAGATTTTTCTTTCACTTAAAATTGACATTCAACTTTGTATGTAATAAACATATGCAAATTAATAGACACTTGCAATACATTAAAGTAAGGTAAAAAGTATTAAAAGATGAAGATTCCATGGAATGGCATGTCTCGCCAGTGTTATGATGATGCAGTTTACTGCTTAAACTGGCTAGCCAGAAAACCTTTAGTTTGTGTATCAGGGTAAATACTTTCTGCATATTTTGTATATACTTGTATATATATTGGGTCCAGCTGCAAACAACACAGACTCTGATCTACCATCCCATAATGCACTGGCATATCAGGGTCAATGTTGTTTGTTCTACTCATTGGTCCTAACAAACTGAACAGACCCAGATCTGCCAGCGCATTATGTGACAGCAGATCTGGCTCTATCCCGTTTACAGTTGGATCTGACTTACATTCAAGTATATACAGTAGTAATATTTTACTAAAGTTCCAGTTGAATAAAACAACTGTTGTAGAAGATATATGACTTAACACACAATCTTAACATTGGTGCTACTGATGCTCCCTGTACTGGTGAGACAGGAAACCTTAGTATATCAGGATACAAACTATAGGCATATAGTAATATGATACCGAGGTTTCATTTGAATACAGCAACTGAGAAAAGATACTGTATATATATTACTTTAAAAAACTTTGACACATAATTTTATTGTTGACAACACAGGCAATACAAAAACATGATACCTATGTCTCACCATTCACAGACAATACAAGAACTGCTTTATGACTAATGAAAAAAAGTATTTAAATTTTATATCTTACTGTAATAGCACTAAGAACTCCACAGTCAAGAAATGCACTTTGAAGATCAGCTCTGGAAAAGACAAAATAAAATGCGTATGGTTTCAGATATGCTGTAAATCACATACTTTTTACAAGCATACAATTTTTGTGACTAGACAAAAGATTTATGAAAATATTTGTGATTTCAACAAGAGTATAGCGAATTGCACATTATACACCCAACCCATGTTTAATAGTCCTCTGTGTAGGCACTAGTAGGGCATGGTTGACTCTGGAGATTATTGACCAATTGGTCTCAATGACCTGGACCTTTGGTCAAGGTATACAGTCTTAAAATAACCTAACCGTGCAGAAACCATTATTTTCTTCTTAGATTTACCACTGACCTTTGAACCACTGACCTTTGGACCACAGAATCTAAAGTTTTTTTTATTACCCATGTCCAAACCATCAACAAAATTTGGTGATGGAAGTTACTCAATAACAAAACTTATCCTGCAAATCCATTTTACTTTCAGCCACAATTACCCTGAACTTGGAACTTTTGACCCCCAAAAATCAATAGACTTCTTCCTTAGGATAAGCGCAAGCCATCCACAATATCTGGTCCAGGTCTGCAATGCAGAACTAATGTTATTGTGCGGAAACCATTTTTCATCTTTCAGCCAGTGACCTTGACTTTTGACCTTCTGATCTCCAAATCAATAGGCTTCTTCCTTACCCCAAGTGCAAGCCATCCACAAAGTTTGCTCATTGAAAATGGTGAAGAACTCGAGTTACTGTGTGAAAACGAAATAAGGAACAGATGGATAAACAACTTCATCACATAATATGATCCACGTCAAGGTGACATCATCACATAATATGATCTGCCTTAAGGTGACATCATCACATAATGTGATCTGCCTTAAGGTGACATCTTCATACAATATGATCCACCTTAAGGTGGCATCATTACATAATATGATCCGCCTTAAGGTGACATCATCACATAATATGATCTGTCTTAAGGTGACATCATTACATAATATGATCTGTCTTAAGGTGACATCATTACATAATATGATCCACCTTAAGGTGACATCATCACATAATATGATCCGCCTTACGGTGACATCATCACATAATATGATCCGCCTTACGGTGACATCATCACATAATATGATCCACCTTAAGTACATTTAGTCTATCCTGTATTAGTAACTTTTTAGTTGCAAATATGCAGTATACAACTAATGTCATAAAATTTCAATGATACTAAATAATTACAATTTACATTAATAAGATCTGCAACTGCACCATAACCCTACTGGAACGTTTGAGGTATGTACATACAATTTTTACAAGAAAATTTTTCATAGGAATATGAAATTTTGTTTAATATCTGACTCCTGTAAAGAAATAATTACCCTGAACTGCTTTTAAAAAAACCAGTCTAAATCAATGCTTAGTGAACTTATTATGTAATGAGACCTATAAGAAAGTGAACATTATCCACTGAGTAGTCAACTGTCAAAACAAGCTGAACTTCACAAATGTGTGTCTTTGACAGTGCCTGTGGTAAGCTGCATGGAAGGCAAATCCATTATACCAATTTACTAATAAAAAAAAACAGTCTACATTAGACTGGTGTCCATTACATAAAGAACATTTATAGAAGAATTGTAAGTCAGGGATTCAATCTGTTACTTTTGTGGAGTTGATAAATCTACAACTTTAAAGACAAAAAAAGAATTTGTGACATGTCATATATACTACTGTGTAACACAAGAAAAGGAATATGCTAAATTACACACAAGTTTTGTACTTGCAAAATAACTTCCATGCAAGGATGAACAAAACTTTCACTCCATAAATTATTCAAAGACATTATGCTTGTCTGGAAACAAAATGAAGGACCCACTTTTTCAGCTGGGATACGACTGCAGGTAAATACTTCAGCTTTCTGATGGCAGGCTGTCTGTTCTTATTTAGCTCTCTATCTTCCTGTAAATACAAATTTTCTTGACGTTAAGAAAATCTTACAAAACTTTGTTCTTTAATATCTGGGTCTGTGAAGATCCGAGTCTCTGCAGTTTGTCAGGAGTAATCAGTAGAACAAACAACATAGACCCTGATCTGCTGGTGCATTATGTGACAGCAGATCTGGGTCTATGTTGTTTGCAGTTGGACTTGACTTATAAGCGAGTATATTGGGTATATCCTTTGCATCTATTGTAATACTGAAAAATTCTAACCCATGTTACATTTCACAAACCCCATAATATACATGTATGTAGCCTGTGTGTACAGAAGATAAAATGTATATGATCAGAACCTTTGTGCCAGAAATCTCATTATTTCCATTAAATATCGGTGAGTTTATGCCATTTCTATAATAAAAAAATCAAAAGATGAAAATTATGTTTGTGTTTGATTCATATTGTTTTTAGAACAATACTAAAATTATGTCAAATGGTTCAATGAGCAATTGCAAGGTGCAGAGGTCATCATCAACATTCAACATGTATTTCCTGATGTACTGAGAAGATAATAAAAAGATTCACTGGTCTTAATAAAACATAAAAAGATGGAAATGAAATAACAATTTTTAAAAAAAAATTGTTTTTTCTAATGGAACATACCTTCTGAAGGTGGGTTACACTGATATCATGTGTGACTGATTTCTTTTAAGGAAGGTTTCTTTTCTTCATGGGACTTAGTTCATCAATTCAATTAAAATTAAGTGTCTGCTTTTCTTTTTCATTTTTCCTTTATTTTTTTGTTTTTCTGTTTCTTTCTTTCTTTTTTTCTTGTGTTACCCTTCTCAGCTTTTTTATTCTCACACAGAGTGATACAACCATATATGGACCAAAAGCCATCAAGTACCTAAGTCTTTATGTTTTACAAAAAGAAATGAAAAGAAAAAGCATGTACAATAAAGTGCATCAAATTTCTGATTGACTACGAAATTCTGTTTCCTTGAGATAAAACCATTTGCACAAAGATAAAAATATTTAAAAAATGGAGTTCATTCTATCTATCTACTGTGGTTTCACTTTTTTTCATGGGGTACCAATTTTTCTGGATTTTGTCAATGCTCCAAATTGTGAATTTAAAATTCAAATGAAAAATTATCCATATGTGATGCAGAAAGTCCCACCACCACCGGTTTTCTTACTGATACATTCCTAGTGACCAAAAAAGCTCAGCCACTCGTTAATTCAACTTGATTACTGTAAGAAAATATTATCTTTAACATGTGTTTGTTTTATTTTAACTATTTTGAAGAAAAAAAGAATTATAAAGCATTTTATATTGTTCCAAGCCACATATATGTATATAGTATCTGTTAACTGTCAGTTTGACTCACTGCCTAAATCAATATGTGTTGTGAAATCACTAATGATAAATCAATATGTGTTGTGAAATCAGTAATGATAAATCAATATGTGTTGTGAAATCAGTAATGATAGAGAGAAATGAGAAAGCATATCTAAGTACTGGTATTACTGAAAATTAAAACAAATAATGAACTGATCTATGAAAACTAGGTTGAATGCTTATTAATATCATTCTTTCATTCAGGTAAAAAATACCTGTATGAAATAATTGCACTTACTTTACCACAGTCATGATCCATCTGTATGAATAATCTACATAAAGCATAGATAAATGCAAACATTTATACTTATACATAAAGCATAGATAAATGCAAACATTTATACTTCTAATTACAGGTAGCAAAGTTTCCTGCTAAAATTTAAAGCATGTCTTATTTTAATTTTTATCCACATGTTTTTAATTCAAAGGAACAAGACAGTAAAATATTTGAACTACTGCTTGAAGCATGAGCACTAATTAAACACTATATGTATACACTAATTACAGCACAGTAATAATTAAACACTATGTGTAAACACTAATTACAGCACAGTACTAAAGTTCACACTTAACTTATTGTTGGGCAAAACCACCGAATAAACATCTATCATTTTGTCAATCAAGTCTCCTGGTACACATAAATGTTTGCCACTTAAATAATTCAGAAATTGTTGACTACACAAGTCCAGCTTTCTCAAAGCCATGGATAATTTGTCCGATCTCTCAGATATGATCTCATGAGCTGCGATTATCCATTTAACGTAAATTGGCTTGAGTGTTTAAGTTGAAGATCCACTGACCACTGATCAGCTTGAGTGTTTAAGTTGAAGATCCACTGACCACTGATCAGCTTGAGTATTGAAGTTGAAGATCCACTGACCACTGATCAGCTTGAGTATTGAAGTTGAAGATCCACTGACCACTGATCAGCTTGAGTATTGAAGTTGAAGATCCACTGACCACTGATCGGCTTGAGTGTTTAAGTTGAAGATTCTCTGACCACTGATCGGCTTAAGTGTTGAAGTTGAAGATCCGCTGATAGATTGCACTGATCTTCATCAGTTACATATTTTTTCCCCCCTCAGTCTCAATTTACCTATTTTGCATTTCAGTAGTGGAAGTGTGATTACATTTCTCTGCAGTGTTTGTTTTTACTACCATATGTAATATGTGTCATGGTTGGAGTTTAAACGTTTAATAAATTAATTGAAAGATTATGGTGCAGACTCAAATACATCGATGTGCATCAATAACTGCTTGGCTTTGTGTCGTTCACTGCACTGGATGTGTTTGATGTTGAGCACTCTGACAAAATACAGTGTATGGGATTCATCTTTGTAGTTGTTTGATTTGTGCTCATACTGGAGGTAGTTTTGTTTTAACCATTCAAGCCACCAACCTAAATTTGTTGTTGACATAGTTTCATTACGTTATATTTATCTTGGGTATTTGAAGAGGTTAATCAATGAAATGAAATACCTATAAATATGCAAAGTATGACAGAGGCAAATCCACAAATTTAAGTACCCATGAAAATGTACTTTTTTTCAAAGCAGCGAAAATTGATACCCACAAAAATAAATAAAACTACAGTATCTATCTATATATCTATCAGTATGAACAGGCAGACAGATGGACAGACAGAATGAAAAGGTGATTACTAAAGAGTTTCCACATCTTAAAGCAAGGCCCTAATAAATTTTGAGAAATTATGAACCTCTGCTGCTGTCTTCATCTTGTTGATCATGTCAGCAATAAGGTCATCATTGTCGTTAATGATATCAAAATCTTTCTTTTTCCTCTTTCTTTTCTGCATTTCTTCCTTCTTCCTCTGCATCATCAGATCAAAGTCTGAGATATAATCTCTGAAAAGGACAGAATATGTCAATCATTATGAAAAATGTATGTATGTATGTAGTGGTGTTTTATGTAGTGCCCACTAAAGGTAAAGTCTGAAAAATCTAAAACTGAATTGCACACAAATTTAGGAAGATAAACCCTTCCAAATAAATACAAACATTAAGTGCAAGAAGATAAAATATAAAATGTAAAGATGTTAAAATTCTGTAAAATGTATATAAATTAACAGATAAAGGTAACACATATAAAATCCTTAAAACATGATTACAATTTGTTGCATAAACTGCATTCCCTTAAAAAGTCCAAGATTTTTTCTGGTGGTACGTCTTCATACAATTCATTATGATAAAAATTCATGAGTACCTTAAATAACACATTATGCACCTACCCAGAGTTGAATAGTCCTCTATGACAGCACTAGTAGGGCATGGTTGACTCTGGAGATTACTGACCAATGGGTCTCAATGACCTGGACTTTTGGATAAGGTATGTGCCTTGAACTAAACTTGCTGTACAGAAACCATTATTTTCTTATTAGACTTACCATGACTGTGTAATTTGACCTTTAAGTCCCCAGAATCTATAGGTTTCTTTATTACCCTAAGTGCAAGCCATCCATGAAGTTTAGTCAAGGAACTTACTCTAGAACAAAAGTTATTTTGCAAAACCCATTTTTCTTTGTGCTACAATGGCCTTAACCTTTGACCTTTTCACTCCAAATCATAGGCCTCTTCCATACCTTAAAGGTCACATATGGAGATTTCTGTTTAAACTTTTATTTTTTATTCGTCTATACTTGAAAACTCCATATTCATTGTTATTGTACATTTCTATTGCAACATTTCTGAATAACAGCATTTAAAAGTATGACCCTTACTAAAACTGCCGCAGGTATTACCTGTCCTTGATATGTAAGTAGAAGTGACGTATCACTAGAACAGAGAACCTGCTAATGTAGAGATTATAGTGTAGGGAATTTGTGATAGGTTATGAAATGAACAGTGATCCTGTGGAAATTGAACTAACTTAAATGACTAACATTACATCTACAAGTCAAGTTGGTCTTCAATATATATATATATATATATATATATATATATATATATACTGAGGGAAAAAAAACGCCAAACAAATAGTGACATTTATTGGAGAGAATTACAAAAAACTGTGCATTTCAATGCCAAAGTATGATCTCTGCATATTTTCTAGCTTTATATTATATAAACCACATTAGGAAATTAAATACATCAGACCTCTTTTTTTAGTCACAATTATCAACAATAACTCTTTGGGAAAAAAATGCAGTTCTTATAAATGTTACATGGGCAATGTTCACTCCAGAAATTGAAAAAATGGGCCCCAATAGACCCCACCAGATAAAAAGAACAGTTATTTATAAAAAAAACAAGGGTTGCAAATATCCGTACCTGTTTCTTGCTTACTCATGAAAATTACAACATATATCATTATCACAGGCACTTGAACCATGTATTTAATAATTTCAGCAATAAATATTAACTTTTCCAGCAATGTATACTTTGAACCAGTCGTCACTGAGTCAGACCAGAGCAGTTTTTCTTAATATTTTTTTTTGCATTAAAATAACCATCTCCACTGTTCAGGACATGGTTATTTTAGTGGACAAGGAAACTGTAGAAAACTATAGTCTGATTCGACAACGACTGATTCAACGGATACAAGGCCAGAAAAGTGAATATTTATTGCAGAAATTATTAAATCCATGACCTGTGTGATCATTATCAGCATACCCTGCCATGGACCTACCATACCAGGACTTTAATTCCTCATGTTCAAGTAACCATTCACTTCTAGAATTTTTTGTTTTCCTCCATGTATGTTACTTTGGAAATAAATTCAGCAGTGTTTTTTGCTGAAAATGTCATCTTTTCTTCTTTACATGTTTTTTTTTATCCATGACCATTTATCATGTGCTCTCAACTGGTGCCCAAGCTAATCAAAATCAGTAACAAAATTGTCAGCCAGTAAAAATGATCATCTTATGCTTCTTTGGCAATCAGTGCACTCTGTTCAGTAAGCCAGCTTGAGGTGTGCTCAATTCAGACAGCCAAAAATCAACTGTAATGATCATTTATCTGTATTCTCTCAGGTCTTTTTATGCACCCGATAGGCACCATAGGGGAAAGTTTCTTGTGCCAAAGATGAAAAATAAGGGTCAATGGCACAAAGGCACAACTTAAAATGAACTATGCATGGGCAACCTTGCTCCATCTACATGTAACCCTTTTCTCCTAACATAATATGTTGCCATGTTCTATTTAATATTTGCTACTCATTTCTGCATCATAAACCTATAAAGCAGAGGTTTAATGAAGATATGTATTTGCAGTTTAAATCTCTATACCTTATGAAAGGGAACGACTTCATTTTGAATATTCATCTTCTTGTCTCCCTCTCTCTTGCTTGCTTGTTCTCTCCTTTTCCCCTGATGTTCGCCTAAATGATATGTCTAAATCCTTTTTTCAATGCTTAGAAGGATTTGTGATTATTTGATTACTTGTAATATGCTTGTAAAAAAATGTGACTGAACGACTGGAGTTAATAAGAACCCTCTTCATAATGCTTTCTGCTTGGACACAGCATAATCGGTAGATCCCTATTTTCTGTCTTTTTTTATTTAGAAATTTAAGAAAAGGGAAAACAAAAGCCTTTTTTTTGTTTTTGATCACAATTTGTGACCTTACACTGCACAAAATCTGTCATTTTAACTTGAAATGACTGTGCAATCAGTACACTTCTATATTAATGGCTGGTTATACAATGACATAACATATAACAGCAAACTAAGCCTTGGTTGAGGGAGAAAATGCATTTGATAATTTTGGATCATTTAACTCTTCAATAATCTAAACATTACATTTCAGAAATTTGGTTGGAGTAAATTTTACTGGAGAAACACGTTTTTTAATCTACACTCAATGTAAAAAAAAAAAAAATTGAAATGTTTACAGTTTGAAGATTTTCTCCATATTAGAATATTTTTTCCACATCTGACCTTTAAGGTCTAGAACAATTTTTCTTCTTTCATTCAGTGACCTTGCCCTTTGACCTTTTGATCTCAAATTCAATTAGGCTCTTTCTTACCTAATGTACACATCATGCATGAACTCTGGTGAAGGTACATGGTTGTGAACTGAAATTTGTGTGCAGAAATCATTTTTCATCTTTAAGTCAGTGATCTTGACTTCTGACTCCAAAACTTCCTTAATCCATTTGCAATTTCTGTTCTTCTTTCAATTACAGTGCCTAATGACCCAGAAATTGATTGGCTTCCTCCTTACCCCAAGTCAGTCCACAAAGTTTAGTCCATGTATGTGATGTAGAACTAATGTTATTGTGCAGAGACTATTTTTATTCTTTTAGTCAGTGACCTTGACCTTTGGCATTTTGACCCCAAAACTGATAGGCTTCTTTTCTATCCCAAGTGAAAATCATCCACAAAGTCTGGTAACTGCAGATGGTGGAGAACTCAAATTATTGTGCAAAAAAGAAATTGATAACAGATGGATGGATTGACATCAAGAAGAAATTTGTTTTTGCAAGCAAAAACATGTCTCCGCCAAACACACCATAACAATTAATGTCATACCGTGACAAAAGAAAAAAATCGAAATCAAGCAAGGTAAATAAAATTAAATTTGGTTGCAAGTGAAGCCAGGTTAGGCAATGTTGCTGCTCAAATGCAAATTAATGGGGCCAGGATAGTGCTGCAGCAATGCATTCAATTTGCCCCTCTGTGATCTTGGGTTTGCTTACAGCATATGCAAGAGTAAGTGTGCATCCATTAAAGATTGTTCGTTTATAAAGGTGTTCTGCTTTCTTCCACATAAAAGACCACCTAATTATAAAATCTGAAGTGTTAAGAGTACATAGTATACTTTGTAACAATGTGTTGTTTGATCAATATCAACTTTTGTTTTTTTAAACACGAGTTCCACAGAATGTGGTGTCTTACTTGACTCGTGCATGACTCCATGACAACTCAGCCACACAAGGGTCTGGTAAAATGCTTCACTGATCTGTTACCAACTGAAGGTGCTTTGGTCAAACTTGGCAGAACCAAAACAACAGAGACATTTTTCCTTATCTTAAAATGTATCAAGACATACTTTCTGTAATCATTCATCCAAAATTCTATTGTAAGCTTACAAGGATATAATAAAACATCACTCTGTACACACAAGCTGATGCAAGAGGCATGTTTCGATCAGCCAACGAAACTGTCATTGTTTACACAAAACATGAGGTCATCTCGTAATCACAATGATATTTAACATTACCTCATCTCATCAGCCAATCAGATCACTATTCCAAATTTTGGGAAAGCTTCATTCTATTGTTACAAGGAGAAAGCAAAGTTTAAGTGAATTATGTTTCCCCGAGTATACTTACCCAAAAACATTAACATTAGGAAAGAAGCTCTGCTACCACACGAATCCAGCAATTGCAAAAAATGAAAAACATTGTATTTCCCGTCTATATAACATAGAGACAAAGGGAAGAAACTCTAACCCATTACCTCCCTGGACAACCACTAGGTGGCTACAGTTTTACTCAGCTTTAGCTTGAGCAATTCATCAACAAGGATGCTCCCATTTGTGGGGAGGTGTGGGAGGGTTTAATAGTAATGTGATTCGGTAAGTATTCTCGGAGAAACATATTTATTAAACACCAGTCCTTTGAAGGAACTGACACTACTGTCCAAAGAGAGTTTCCAAGAATTCCAGATAGGACTATTTCTTCTTTTTAACTGCTGAGTGTTGAAACCATCTCTGATATTCTTGAGCACTAAGATATTCAAATTAGCCACTGTGATACCATACTGGATATAAGATCGGCACTATTTTCATCTAGGACAAACTAGACACCATTAGAAAACTTTTGGTGAAAATCCCATGCCAATATGACCATCCATTCTGGAGAATTAGTCACAACAAGATTTTCAATATGTTCACTGTGGCAGCCATATTGGATGTCTGCAGGGCACAGTTATCATTTAGAACAAACTAGATATCATAAGAAGTCTGTTGTTGAAAACCGTATGTCAATATGACCATCAATTCTGGAGGAGTAGCAATAAGATTTTAAAGATGGCTGATATGGTGGTCTTATTAGATGTCAGATCGGCATCAGTTTCATTTAGGACCAACTGGACACAAGAAGTCTTCTCCTTAAAAAGCCAGAGAAAAAAATTAGTCAATTGCGGGTATGAGGCACTCAATGGGATGATGCTGGTGACGTTGCACCAGTCCCTCAAAACCAATCAAGGGGATTTTCGTGGTAAAGTCTATCATTTGATCAAACAGATCATTCACCCATGACTTGTCCAAACTTAGAGGGGCCATCAGAATCAATCTGTATTTGTGATTCCTCATTTTTTGAATTAATTTCGGTACCAGGACCATAGGAGGTTAAGCATAGCCCCAAAACTCCTCCCAACTGACTGAAAGTGCATCCATAGCCAAGGCTTCAGGTTAGGGACTGGACAGATGAAGGTGTGCAGTTTGTCATTCCACCTGATTGCAAACAAATCATTGGACACCTCCAAAGTGTGCAAATCCACTGAAATATCGACGGATGGACAGACTGTTCTGTGTAAAGGGCCTGGCTCCTTCTTGACAATGAACTGGCCAGAACATAGAACTCGCCAGGGATATGTCTGATTTGGGCCATTATATTTATTTATGCACACCATTGCAGAAAGTCCCAAACCAGAATGCATAGGTCTGGTGATTTCGTCTCCCCCTTTTAAGGAGGTAAGTCACCACCACCACCAAGCTGTCTATGAAGACAAGGACTACCTTTCTGTATAATTGATCCTTCTAGAAATGAAATGTATTTTGTTTGGCCTTCATTACAAGAAGTTTGTAGTTAAGAGGTAAATCTTCAGGCCCCCATTTTGCCACTGACTGTGGTGAAGCTGGGCAACTGGTGGGCTCCCCAACAACATGAACTGGCATCGGTGCAAACTGAAGCTCCGTTTGGGGATTTTCAAGAGGAATTCCTGCCATGAGACATTGTTTGTTGTGTCAGTGATGCAGGAAAGACACTATTTCATTGGAGATCATGATTTGTTGATAGAGTCAACCGGAAAAGGGGTGCAACTGGGCCAGCAGGGTTAGCAGCAAAGGGTGCATGAAAAGGCAGACAAGAAGAATCAAATTGGCTGCCACATTGAGGAAACCAGGGATTTGCAGAAACTCTCTTGCAGAAATCCATTCCCTGTTGGGAAATGACTCAGTAAGCTTGATAATCCATGTCATATGTACTTGAGACAAACAAGGTTGAGATTTGTAAAAAACTCCATGCCCAGGTGGACCAAATGCTGGGATTGACTGAGATCTGACTTGTCCCAACTGACTACAATGCTGGGATGGACTGAGATCTGACTTGTACCAATTGACTACAATGCTGGGATGGACTGAGATCTGACTTGTCCCAACTGACTACAATGCTGGGATGGACTGAGATCTGATTTGTCCCAACTAACTACAAACTCCTCTAACTCAAAAGGGACTGAAGGTTGTTTCTGCCCTTCACCAAAGATAAACTTACCAGTGTGTTTGGAGGATGTCATCGAGATACACCGCAGTCACTGTCGACAGGTTGACTGGAAAAGAGTGACAACACAGTTGAGGACCTTGGTGAACACCCATGGGCTGATGTTGAGACAAAATGGAAGAGAACAAAATTGGTGAGCACATGTGTATACAGATGTGAAAGTATACATTAGTTAGGTCTAAACTGATAGCAAATTCAACCCTTTTTACGGAAAGTCTAACTGACCTTGCCCTCTCCATTTTGAACCTCAGCATGTCAATGTACTGACCTTGCCCTCTCCAGCTGATGTCTATGATAGACCTGAGATTTCCACTGGTCTTGGGCACTAAACAGCCTGGAGTAAAACCCAGAGAGTTTGGCTTACAAACTATCACCACTGCCCACTTGTCGAGTAATGACCAGATCTACTTCTGCAAAGTTACCACCTTCTCCCAATCAGATGGCAAGTCCATCATGGAAGGGGAAACTGAAAGGGAGGAGGTTGGATCAATGAAATCTGAAGCCCCTCTGATACAACTTGGATCAACCATTTGTTTTCCAGAATCAGACATATCCCTGGCAGGCTCAACACACCGTGAAAATGAAGGAGTCTCGCACCCATGGTAGGCTGTTGGTGAGCAGTCAGGGTGGAAAGTCAGTGATGGCTATTAGGAGGCATGGGGAAGTAGACACCTTGTTTCCTATCCCCTTTATTAAACTGTCTCCAGTATTTAAGGGCCTGATACCGCCTGAAGTTCGGGGCCTGTCACTACCTGATGTTGGACAGAGACAGAAATTGTTGCCTTTGTGCAATGTTTGACTTCTTAGCCTTTTGCCAACGATCACCTCTCCTAGGCAGTTGAACATGATTTGGCCTGAACACAGGTGCCAAGGCAAGTTGCAGAGGCAGCTCTATTATATTGCCAAACAGCAATGGTGTGCTATAGGGTGCTGACCAGACATCCAAGGCATAGCACAGCTTTAGCACAGGTGAATGCAGACAGGCTTCTTATCTTACCAGACCCAGCTGTCTGGGCATTGGCCATTGTGTGGTGCATGGCTCTGTTAATACATTTTGTGATCCTAGCTGTGGACTCCCATGCGTGGTCACTACCTGATTTTTCAGCCTGTCAAAAATCACTATAGATGCCAGGTCTAGCATAAATGAAGCAGTGTCCATGTTTTGCACTAACTTGGAGGTGACATGTAGGACATTTTTATCCATGTTATAAAACAGTGGGTTGGCCATATTCACTGCAGCAATGACCTTGTTCAAGGACAGTAGCTCAGTGCTAAATGTTGAAGAGTGCAAACAATACAAGTGTGATGAAAATGATGCTGGTTGCTGGCTTTTGTCAAAAAATGCCTTGGAGTTGCCCTGATTTCATATTTTGTCTGTCAGGCAGTCAGATATTTCTTTGAATTTCGGCAAATGAGGAAGTAGACAGAAAGATGATTGATTGTCGTTGTCTTCCATGTCTACTGAGTCCCTGATGTTATAGATCTGGCTTGTAACCGGGAGGCGCAGGAACTCAGAAATCTGCAAGACTCTGTAGATTTCCTCCACAGCTGCCTTAAAACTAACCTCCATTTGCTCCATTGTGGGGTCGGGCAATGCTAACCCCACACTCATTGCGGAGTTTGTCCTCCTCAGGGATGGCATCTACATTAGATTAGAACATTCCCAAGGGCAGGGTCAAGGCCATCATCCCTGTGTAAGGCCTGGTATCTCCTCAATGGGCAAGTCATAAAGAGTTCACTCGGCAGTTGTATTGGTGGCCGGGTAACTGCAATGGCTTGTCTTGCCAGTATGTATTGCCAGGAAGTGTGCTGGTCAGTTGGCTGGATGAAGGACCTGTTTATCAGCTGGTCAGTTGGCTTGGTAACTGCCTGAGTGGTATATGTGGTGAAATGGATGGATCAGTTAACCGAATTCTTCTATAACTCTGCATATCAAGGTGCAGTTGGCCGCACAGCTCACCAAAACGACGGATTTATGGTCAGTCTGACCAGCAGCAGGAATGGTGGTGTAGACTGGCCAGACTTACAGGTCCTAAGGCAAAGCTCAGATATGTGGGTGGGGGGGGAGAGACTCCCATTTGCTCCAAGCATTCATTGGAGAAATGTTAAGTACAACAGGACACAAAAATCACCAGAGGCCAGCAACTGTGTCGCCTGTTGCACTAGTACCTCTTCTGTGACTCCATGAATGTCTGTGAAGAATGTGGGGCCGGCAACAATGAAACCCCTTGTTCTTCTATCTCAAACTGACCCGATGTAATGGTCACCATCAGCACTGTTTGCATCACTTTCAATTGAGGGGGGGGTCCATAATGGGGTCCCCAACTACTCTGGCCAGTGACAACATTTTAGGATGTAGACTCAGCACATTGCACTCCTGCATGTTCTCCATGGCTTTAAATCTCTTGCAATTGTCTATCACTTTTTCAAAAGACAAGAATGACCAAAAATTTGGAAAATAACAACTTGAAAGTGTTCACACATGCAAATTATCAGTGCTTGTTTCTTAAATAAGTGAGAAAATACGGGCAGTGTGCATGAAAAGAACAATGGGCACTGAGACTGCCATGTTGGAGCACAAGGTCTGAAAAAAAGTCCACAACAGCAAAATAATTCTCATAAATTTCATTAAATTTCCAAAAATAATTATTGTAACATGTAGTAAATACCTTTAGACTCAATACTATACCAACTTTGTCGATGGATGATTGAAAACTTTCATGATATTTCTTGGATTTTGAAAGGCACAGGATACGATGTTGATCAGGGGAGGTAAAGTGTAACAGTTTCTTCCCTTTGTCTATATGTTATACAGGTGGAAAGACTACATTTTTAGTAGTGGTGCAACAATATATTGGTATACTGGTATATTGTGGTTTGCTATTCTGGTAATACATACTGCAATACGATTTTCTGTACCGCGATTTTTTCATGGTCTTGCTTTCATCCTACAAGTCTGTGTATTCCTCACAATTTGTCCAATTTAATGCAAGAACCATATTTTCTTTTTCTCCTAGATGCACGCTTAACATGAGATTGCAAGAGAATGTAAAACGCGATGCACAGTACCATTATTCAGGCAAAGTTTAATTGGGGGGTGGGGGTGGCAAGTCAAGACCAGGGGATATTTTTCCTGTTAAAAATAATAATTGATAAACTTCACTTTGCCTCAGATATTTATGTCCTGTTCGTAATGACACTAAATGAACAGTACTCAAGAGTCCATGTTCGTAAATATATAAATTCCTCTAAAATAATTTATTTTTGCATCCAATGCCTGGAATGTACATACAACAAAGCTTGCGACATCTGCTGTGATGAGTGATATGTTAGCTTCAAAGAATAAAATGAGAGCAAAACATTTAAACAAACAGCTGCCACATCTGATGTTTTCTGTGTGAAATACATGGTCGGTCACATTAACTTCCTTTTCTTGTCTCAAAATATAGATTAAGGTTGACTCATTTTTCAAGTTAATTAACAGGCATGTAGCCCTGAATTTTATTTTTCAGAATTTGTTTTTTCTTCGAAAAATGGATTTTGAAATTATTCCTAACAAAAAAGCAAAAAGTGCCATGTGGGAATTTTTCAGTTTAAAGAAAAGGAAGAGTAGTGGCAAAATTGAAGAAGGTATTTCTGTATGCAAGAAGTGCAATACTGACGTACGTTAAAGTGGTGAAACAACCAATTTATGTACCCATCTAACTCGACACCACAAGATGACAGGGTTGACAGCATCAGCAGCTGGGTCATCCAGTGGCACTACTTCCAGCATGGTGAAAAGTGACACAGAAACAATTCCATCAATGTTTGCAGTTGCACCTACATATGTATAAAGTCACAAGTGTTTGACATAAGAACATAACTGCCATTGCTAGATTTATTGTAAAAGATCTGCAAGCTTTCAGTGTTGTTGCAAACAGAGGTTTCAAAGAAATGGTTAGGGTTTTGGATCCTTGATATGACTTACCGTTGCGCAGGAAATAGTGGTGCCAGACATGTATAAAGCTTGCAGAGACATGATTAAAACAAGTCTCTTGAACATGCCTGTAGAACTTATCACATGTGGCTGGATGAGTAGAGCCACTGAATCTTATGTGACTATTACTGTCTCGATCTTAAATGAGGACTGTGAGCTGCAGTCTTTCATTCTACAGACCAGGGAGCTTCCAGAGAGTCACACTGGCTTGAACATCGCTAAAGTATTAGTGGATGCTATTGAGGAATGGAGTCTCTGCAAGAATCCTCCCATAGTGACGGACAATGCTGCTAATATGGCTATGGCTGCTTCGGAGTCCAGATGCAACCCTCATATAGGCTGTTATGCTCACACTCGAAACCTAGCAGTGCACAAAGTGTTAAATATCAACTATCAAGAACGTGTCAAGAATTCTTGGTCATATTAGAAGGATTGTATCATTTTTTCACAGGTGCAATACAGCTGCTGTTGTCCTTAAAGGTAAAACTAAATTGCTCTGACTTAAAAACTGATCCAAGACGTGTGCACCAGGTGAAACTTCGCTGTAAATATGATTGAAAGGTTCTTGGAATTGCTGAATGCTGTTTATGCTGCTTTAGTTACTAACAAAGTAAGAAGCAATGCCTGCGACATCAGTTCATTGTCGGAAGAAGATGTAACTCTTGCCAAGGACATATTAAATTGCCAGCTTCTGCTTTGAGAAATTACGAAAACTATGAACTTGGAGAAGACACCTAAGGTATCACTCATACTTTCATTCCCGAAAAAACTCCTGTCTGTTACCTTAGCTGCCCAGGAAAATAACTTTGATATTGTCAGACAAATGCAAAAGGCCATTTTTGATGATTTGTCTACCAGGTAAATATACTACAGATAACTATAATAACTGACTTTTTAATCGATCTAAAGATTTTACTACACATAAAGTTAAAGTCATAAATGGAATAAAAGTATCAAAATAGTAATACATATACAACTTTATATAAGGTAATTCAAATTAATTGCACTGTATTTTGTCAAGCCACTTTAGCAATAGTGAGACATAGTCACCACTCCACAATGATGTTCATCCATCCATTTGTATGTCACAGAATATACAATTTTTGTTTAAAAGTTTACACATCCATGCCTATTACCTTGACACGGACGGCTTATCAAGTTGACAGTGGCCGCAGGCCACTAGACTTTGTTTTATATTTGTCATGTTGAATGCAACAAGAATTAACTCAATTAAGAATTTTATCAAACTATATTTTGCTAGGTATAGGAAGAACCAGGAGTTTCTGCAGGAATGCATGCTGTCAGACCCTTGATTTAGGTCAGTGTGGTTGACTGAACAAGAAACGTTTGACACATGCAACCGACTAACTTTGGAAGCATCTCAAGTTAACCAAGCTATCAGCATCAAACATGAACCTGGAATATCTTATCAACCACAGCTTCCTGTAAATTCATCCCTTGCCAGAAATCATTGATACTTGTAAGTTATCGTAGTTTGTAACTTTGTTGCTATATTTGCTGGTCCATTGGGATTATTGAGCCCAGTCACTTAATCTGAAAATGGAGTTCCAATTAGGGCACTGCTAGGGGGTATGGTAGGCGTTGCAAGTTCCATTACCTTCCCAGAACAGATTTATTAAAACTGAATCTGCCATTTTTGTTTCTTTGCTTGTGTTCTGTACATCCAAAAGTATTCCCTTTTTAAAATTTGAATTTATACTACATGTGCATAATATTCTTGTGCAATTTCCTCCCTCCTCCCCCCCCCGAGTAAAACTTTTCAATGACAAATAAAGCCATATTTAATGTGACATTTAAATAATCAAAGCTTTTATTACATTCCTACTTTTACGCAAGAAAATATGAATGAAAGCCTTGAAAGAGGTTGGTCTACTGAAATTCATTTTATCTTATTTTTTCAGCAGATGAGGTTAAATCAGGTTGAACCAGTTCTCACTGAGAGTAAGAGCCTTCCTCTGACTGGACTTGCGTTGATTTTTGGTGACATTATATTTGTCAAGGAGGACAAGCCGACTGAATCCAGACTTGACAGATGAGGTTGACTAGTTCAAATGAATCCCTAATATTGTTGGATGAGGATCCTTTGAAACGGTGGAAAGCTCAGCAGTACAAGTTTCCACTCCTTGCACAAGTAGCCAAGAAAAGGCTATGCATTCCTGCAACTTCCATGCCCTCAGAGAGAGTCTTTAGTACAGCAGGAGACATTGTTACTGCAGAGGCCTGCTTTGAGTTCGGACATTGTTGATATGTTAATTTTCCTCAAGAAAAATATGCAGTGACTTATTAAGCATCTTGCTAAAAAAATTAAAAAAGATAGTTCAAGTTTGCTGAGTTTTTTAAAACAATGCTCCTTTGAAGTTTAAATTAAAACACAGACAGACAGGAAATGGCAGTGAGATTTTTATTTGCTGATAATCTGACTGCTTTCAGGTGTTTGTATACCTGTTTCATTTTTATGTTAATTTTATATGTTCATTTGACTACCATTTGAAGTCTTACAAAGTAACATCATTTACAGATGTTGTATTTTTCAAACAGTAAATGTTATAGTGATTATTTTATTGTTTTCATTAAGTGTTACTGTATTGCAATACATATTGCAATATGGGTTCGGTATATCGCAATATATCTCAATACGGTTTTGGGCGTATCGTTGCACCCTTAACTTTTAGTCTCTTCATGATTGCTGGATTTCGAAAAGTAGCAGAGCTTCTTCCCTAACATTAATGTGATCTGGCAATGTATTCAAAGGAGAACACAGCTTCTTTCCAAACATTAATGTGATCTGGCAATGTATTCAAAGGAGAACACAACTTCTTTCCTAACATTAATGTCATCTGGCAATGTACTCAAAGGAGAACACAGCATTTTACAAGACCCTCATTTGACGAAGCTCTCATGGAGTCGCATCAGCAGTCTGCTTGATGTGCAAAAGCTAAACACAGAGTTTTAACAGAGAATCTTAACACTGATAGTGATGATAACATTATCACCAAAAAGGTGATACCCCTATATCCTGTCATACTTATATTGGTGAAACAATAAGAAATCAGGACACTGTATACTCACTCTCTCTCCGCATCTTTGCGCACCGCCTCATCATTTTCATCATCATCAGACAACTCAGGAAGGATCTGACCCTCTCCCTCTTCTCCTGTTGCCTCTAACTGGTCAGCATTGTCCTCATCATCAGATAGAATGGCTGGACAAATACAAGAGGAGAGAAATGAACAGGTTGATAAATGTAATGGGAGAGAAATCAGGAATGAATGGACAAATATAAAGAGAGAGAGAGAGTGAGATGAAGCAATGAAGAAAAATATTTATTAAGGAGCCAATCATATTCAGCAACTGAGTATTCCAGATCCATGCTCACTGTGGCAGCAAAATTAGGTCAGTCATGTGTTGTAGTACTAGAAACTCGGGGAGGAAATGAATATAAGGTGACATAATTGCAGTGTTTGTATTTTTATTCAATAATAATAAATAATAATGTTTATACAATTATAATAACTGCAAGATCAGCTCTGTAAAAGTCAATGAAAAGTACATGGCACTTTAGGGAATCAATCATGATTTTTGACCCGACATAAGTTGTCCTCTCAGGTTTTCTGTGTTGAAATTGAGATGTGACCTCAATAATTGTGTCATAGTGCAAAAATTTCACTCACCAACAACATCCTCAATGTACCTGATAAATTCTCACCAGCATACACTTTCCTCAATGTACCTGATAAATTCACTCACCAACATGCACTTTCCTCAATGTACCTGATAAATTCACTCACCAACATGCACTTTCCTCAATGTACCTGATAAATTCACTCACCAACATGCACTTTCCTCAATGTACCTGATACATTCACTCACCAGCATGCACTTTCCTCAATGTACCTGATAAATTCACTCACCAACATGCACTTTCCTCAATGTACCTGATAAATTCACTCACCAACATGCACTTTCCTCAATGTACCTGATAAATTCATTCACTCACCAACATACTTTCCTCAATGTACCTGATAAATTCACTCACCAACATACACTTTCCTCAATGTACCTGATAAATTCAATCACCAACATGCACTTTCCTCAATGTACCTGATACATTCACTCACCAACATACACTTCCTCAATGTACCTGATAAATTCATTCACCACCAACATGCACTTTCCTCAATGTACCTGATACATTCACTCACCAACATGCACTTTCCTCAATGTACCTGAAAAATTCATTCAACACCAGCATACACTTTCCTCAATGTACCTGATAAATTCACTCACCAACATACACTTTCCTCAATGTACCTGATACATTCACTCACCAACATACTTTCCTCAATGTACCTGATAAATTCATTCACCACCAACATACACTTTCCTCAATGTACCTGATACATTCACTCACCAAAATGCACTTTCCTCAATGTACCTGATACATTCACTCACCAGCATACACTTTCCTCAATGTACCTGATACATTCACTCACCAACTTACACTTTCCTCAATGTATATGATAAATTCATTCACCACCAACATACTTTCCTCAATGTACCTGATACATTCACTCACCAACATGCACTTTCCTCAATGTACCTGATACATTCACTCACCAGCATACACTTTAATCAATGTACCTGATAAATTCACTCACCAACTTACACTTTCCTCAATGTACCTGATAAATTCATTCACCACCAACATACACTTTCCTCAATGTACCTGATACATTCACTCGCCAACATGCACTTTCCTCAATGCACCTGATACATTAACTCACCAGCATACACTTTCCTCAATGTACCTGATAAATTCACTCACCAACATACACTTTCCTCAATGTACCTGATACATTCACTCACCAACTTACATTTTCCTCAATGTACCTGATAAATTCACTCACCAACATGCACTTTCCTCAATGTACCTGATACATTCACTCACCAACATGCACTTTCCTCAATGTACCTGATAAATTCACTCACCAACATACACTTTCCTCAATGTACCTGATAAAACTAATAAGAGGAAGCTATGATATTCAACTTGTGCAAATTGGATGAATTTTTAAATACTGATTCAACTATTATTTTATGGATAGTTTGTGACAGGGCACTGTTTCCGATTCTTTTCTATGTAATGACCCTTATATGAAAATAGATATTTAACCAAGTCTAGCGCTTGAAAATGAACATAAACCTATAAATGTTTTTGTGGTTTTCAATTGCCTGGACCAATCAAATACCCCGGCCCTTTAATTTTCCAGACACCACATTTTCAAAATTAGTAATTATTTTCAACAGTACATACAATTTTAGGACATCAATTACATTTTCTAAAGCCACTGCAATTTTTTTAGCTAGAATGTAAACAAAGGAATGTTTTATCTATATTCAAAAATGATGACAGTATCAATTATAATCCAAAAAGTTTTACTGAGTTCTAATCAACCATGAATTTATTTTAGTTCTCAGTTTTGTCCCATTTAATGATTATTATCAATGTGTAATGTTAGAAGAACATAAAAGTGAGGTTGAAAACTCTTGCACATCTGATTGCAAGTACATGGAGGAAACAGTGTGTCCTGTATACACATCTGATTGCAAGTACATGGTGGAAACAGTGTGTCCTGTATACACATCTGATTGCAAGTACATGGTGGTGGGAACAGTGTGTCCTGTATACACATCTGATTGCAAGTACATGGTGGAAACAGTGTGCCCTGTATACACATCTGATTGCAAGTACATGGTGGAAACTGTGTCCTGTAAACACAACTTGAAAGACATCAGAAGTTTTTGAACTAGGGTGACCTGTCAATCTATATTCAACCTAGGTCTGTTACTTCTGGAAGGCCATTTCCAGCTGCAATATACAAGCAACTGAGCTGCCTCATTTGATATACATAGAAGCAGAATCAAACTATATAGAAATTTGAGAGGGAAACCTTGAAGAAATCTATGAATAAAGCAATTTTCACCATAATTTTTAATGATGAATGAATCCTTTAAATAATAAAATACACAAATTGCTGAAAAATGCAATAAAATAAGGCAGGGACACTTATACACCAAAACATTATTATCTAAGTGATCTTTATTTGCAAACAAGGATATAATGCAAACCCAGTTTGCCTGACTCACTTCTGCACTGAACTTGCCAGATGCATCAGTGTACAACAGAAATAATTTTCCAGACAAGATATTCAGGGAAAATGATAATTTTTATCAGCACACAAATTATCTGGAGAGAAAGAAAAATAATTTTTTTAATGTCCCCAAAACTATATAAATTATGGTAACAATGTACAAATGTCAATTTTTCAAAATGTTAAATACTTCAACATTTCACAAAGATCATCCTTGAGAATAACTCAGCCATCTGGCTTCTTTTTATCAAAATCCATCTTAAACTATTAAAGGCATCAGTGAAGAAAAAAACAAAGAGAACTAGTAGAGCATCTGAAGATGCAAATGCATACTACAAGAATACATATAAACAGTACTGTAAACACCTCTACAAGAATACATATAAACAGTACCAAAAACTCTCTACAAGAATACATATAAACAGTACTGTAAACACCTCTACAAGAATACATATAAACAGTACTGTAAACACCTCTACAAGAATACATATAAACAGTACTGTAAACACCTCTACAAGAATACATATAAACAGTACCAAAAACTCTCTACAAGAATACATATAAACAGTACTGTAAACACCTCTACAAGAATACATATAAACAGTACTGTAAACACCTCTACAAGAATACATATAAACAGTACTGTAAACACCACTACAAGAATACATATAAACAGTACTGTAAACACCTCTACAAGAATACATATAAACAGTACTGTAAACACCACTACAAGAATACATATAAACAGTACTGTAAACACCTCTACAAGAATACATATAAACAGTACTGTAAACACCACTACAAGAATACATATAAACAGTACTGTAAACACCTCTACAAGAATACATATAAACAGTACTGTAAACACCTCTACAAGAATACATATAAACAGTACTGTAAACACCTCTACAAGAATACATATAAACAGTACCAAAAACTCTCTACAAGAATACATATAAACAGTACTGTAAACACCACTACAAGAATACATATAAACAGTACTGTAAACACCACTACAAGAATACATATAAACAGTACTGTAAACACCTCTACAAGAATACATATAAACAGTACTGTAAACACCACTACAAGAATACATATAAACAGTACTGTAAACACCACTACAAGAATACATATAAACAGTACTGTAAACACCTCTACAAGAATACATATAAACAGTACTGTAAACACCTCTACAAGAATACATATAAACAGTACTGTAAACACCTCTACAAGAATACATATAAACAGTACCAAAAACTCTCTACAAGAATACATATAAACAGTACTGTAAACACCACCTCTACAAGAATACATATAAAACAGTACTGTAAACACCTCTACAAGAATACATATAAACAGTACTGTAAACACCACTACAAGAATACATATAAACAGTACTGTAAAACACCTCTACAAGAATACATATAAACAGTACTGTAAAACACCTCCACAAGAATACATATAAACAGTACTGTAAACACCTCTACAAGAATACATATAAACAGTACTGTAAAACCCATACCAAGAAAAGATAAACCCCCCCTGTAAACAACAATAAAAAGAATACATATAAACAGTACTGAAAACACCGCTACAAGAATACATATAAAACAGTACTGTAAACACCTCTACAAGAGATACATATAACCAGTACGGTATATCTCCTCTACAAGAATACATATAAACAGTACTGGTAAACCCTCTACAAGAAATACATATTAACAGTACCAAAAACTCTCTACAAGAATACATATAAACAGTACTGTAAACACCACTACAAGGAATACATATAAACAGTACTGTAAACACCACTACAGAAGACATATAAACACAGTACTGTAACACACCTCTACATAGAATACATATTAATCATACCTGTAAACACCTCTACAAGAATACATATAAACAGTACTGTAAACACCTCTACAAGAATACATATAAACAGTACTGTAAACACCACTACAAGAATACATATAAACAGTACTGTAAACACCTCTACAAGAATACATATAAACAGTACCAAAAACTCTCTACAAGAATACATATAAACAGTACTGTAAACACCTCTACAAGAATACATATAAACAGTACTGTAAACACCACTACAAGAATACATATAAACAGTACTGTAAACACCACTACAAGAATACATATAAACAGTACCAAAAACTCTCTACAAGAATACATATAAACAGTACTGTAAACACCTCTACAAGAATACATATAAACAGTACTGTAAACACCTCTACAAGAATACATATAAACAGTACCAAAAACTCTCTACAAGAATACATATAAACAGTACTGTAAACACCACTACAAGAATACATATAAACAGTACCAAAAACTCTCTACAAGAATACATATAAACAGTACTGTAAACACCACTACAAGAATACATATAAACAGTACTGTAAACACCACTACAAGAATACATATAAACAGGCTACCTGTAAACACTCTACAAGAATACATATAAACAGTACTGTAAACACCTCTACAAGAATACCATATAAACAGTACTGTAAACACCTCTACAAGAATACATTATAACAGTACTGTAAACACCACTACAAGAATACATATAAACAGTTACTGTAAACACCACTACAAAGAATACATATAAACAGTACTTGTAACTACCACTACAAGAATACCATATAAACAGTACAGAAAACTCTCTACAAGAATACATATAAACAGTACTGTAAACACCTCTAAAAGAATACATATAAACAGTACAGTAAACACCTCTACAAGAAATACATATAAACCGTACTGTAAACACACACTACAAGAATACATATAAACAGTACCAAAAACTCTCTACCAAGAATACATTATAAGACGTACTGTAAACACCACTACAAGAATACATATAAACAGTTCCTGTAAACACCTCTACAAGAATACATATAAACAGTTACTGTAACAGCCTCTACAAGAATACTATAAACAGGTACTGTAGAACTCCTCTACAAGAATACATATAAACAGTACCTAAAACTCTCTACCACAGAATACATATAAACAGTACTGTAAACACCACTACAAGAATACATATAAACAGTACTGTAAACACCACTACAAGAATACATATAAACAGTACTGTAAACACCACTACAAGAATACATATAAACAGTACCAAAAACTCTCTACAAGAATACATATAAACAGTACTGTAAACACCTCTACAAGAATACATATAAACAGTACTGTAAACACCACTACAAGAATACATATAAACAGTACCAAAAACTCTCTACAAGAATACATATAAACAGTACTGTAAACACCACTACAAGAATACATATAAACAGTACTGTAAACACCTCTACAAGAATACATATAAACAGTACTGTAAACACCTCTACAAGAATACATATAAACAGTACTGTAAACACCACTACAAGAATACATATAAACAGTACTGTGAACACCACTACAAGAATACATATAAACAGTACCAAAAACTCTCTACAAGAATACATATAAACAGTACTGTGAACACCACTACAAGAATACATATAAACAGTACCAAAAACTCTCTACAAGAATACATATAAACAGTACTGTAAACACCTCTACAAGAATACATATAAACAGTACTGTAAACACCACTACAAGAATACATATAAACAGTACTGTAAACACCTCTACAAGAATACATATAAACAGTACCAAAAACTCTCTACAAGAATACATATAAACAGTACTGTAAACACCTCTACAAGAATACATATAAACAGTACTGTAAACACCACTACAAGAATACATATAAACAGTACCAAAAACTCTCTACAAGAATACATATAAACAGTACTGTAAACACCACTACAAGAATACATATAAACAGTACTGTAAACACCACTACAAGAATACATATAAACAGTACTGTAAACACCACTACAAGAATACATATAAACAGTACTGTAAACACCACTACAAGAATACATATAAACAGTACTGTAAACACCTCTACAAGAATACATATAAACAGTACTGTAAACACCACTACAAGAATACATATAAACAGTACTGTAAACACCACTACAAGAATACATATAAACAGTACCAAAAACTCTCTACAAGAATACATATAAACAGTACTGTAAACACCTCTACAAGAATACATATAAACAGTACTGTAAACACCTCTACAAGAATACATATAAACAGTACTGTAAACACCACTACAAGAATACATATAAACAGTACTGTAAACACCACTACAAGAATACATATAAACAGTACTGTAAACACCACTACAAGAATACATATAAACAGTACTGTAAACACCTCTACAAGAATACATATAAACAGTACTGTAAACACCTCTACAAGAATACATATAAACAGTACTGTAAACACCTCTACAAGAATACATATAAACAGTACTGTAAACACCACTACAAGAATACATATAAACAGTACTGTAAACACCACTACAAGAATACATATAAACAGTACTGTAAACACCACTACAAGAATACATATAAACAGTACTGTAAACACCACTACAAGAATACATATAAACAGTACTGTAAACACCTCTACAAGAATACATATAAACAGTACTGTAAACACCACTACAAGAATACATATAAACAGTACTGTAAACACCACTACAAGAATACATATAAACAGTACTGTAAACACCACTACAAGAATACATATAAACAGTACTGTAAACACCACTACAAGAATACATATAAACAGTACTGTAAACACCACTACAAGAATACATATAAACAGTACTGTAAACACCACTACAAGAATACATATAAACAGTACTGTAAACACCACTACAAGAATACATATAAACAGTACTGTAAACACCTCTACAAGAATACATATAAACAGTACTCAGTAATACACCTCTACAAGAATACATATAAACAGTACTGTAAACTACTGCTCTACAAGAATACATATAAACAGTATACCAAAAACTCTCTACAAGAATACATATAAACAGTACTGTAAAACACCTCTACAAGAATACATTTAAACAGTACTGTAAACACGCTCTACAAGAATAACATATAAACAGTACCAAAAACTCTCTACAAGAATACATATAAACAGTACCAGAAAACACTCGTAACAAGAATACAATATAAACAGTACTGTAAACACCTCTTACAAGAATACATATAAAACAGTACCTGTAACACACCTCTACAAGAATAAAGATATAAACAATACCAAAAACTCACTACAAGAAGTACATATAAACAGTACTGTAAACACCTCTACAAGAATACATATAAACAGTACTGTAAACACCTCTACAAGAATACATATAAACAGTACCAAAAACTCTCTACAAGAATACATATAAACAGTACCAAAAACTCTCTACAAGAATACATATAAACAGTACTGTAAACACCTCTACAAGAATACATATAAACAGTACTGTAAACACCTCTACAAGAATACATATAAACAGTACTGTAAACACCACTACAAGAATACATATAAACAGTACTGTAAACACCACTACAAGAATACATATAAACAGTACTGTAAACACCACTACAAGAATACATATAAACAGTACTGTAAACACCACTACAAGAATACATATAAACAGTACTGTAAACACCACTACAAGAATACATATAAACAGTACCAAAAACTCTCTACAAGAATACATATAAACAGTACTGTAAACACCACTACAAGAATACATATAAACAGTACTGTAAACACCACTACAAGAATACATATAAACAGTACTGTAAACACCTCTACAAGAATACATATAAACAGTACCAAAAACTCACTACAAGAATACATATAAACAGTACTGTAAACACCTCTACAAGAATACATATAAACAGTACTGTAAACACCTCTACAAGAATACATATAAACAGTACCAAAAACTCTCTACAAGAATACATATAAACAGTACCAAAAACTCTCTACAAGAATACATATAAACAGTACTGTAAACACCTCTACAAGAATACATATAAACAGTACTGTAAACACCTCTACAAGAATACATATAAACAATACCAAAAACTCACTACAAGAATACATATAAACAGTACTGTAAACACCTCTACAAGAATACATATAAACAGTACTGTAAACACCTCTACAAGAATACATATAAACAGTACCAAAAACTCTCTACAAGAATACATATAAACAGTACCAAAAACTCACTACAAGAATACATATAAACAGTACTGTAAACACCTCTACAAGAATACATATAAACAGTACCAAAAACTCTCTACAAGAATACATATAAACAGTACTGTAAACACCTCTACAAGAATACATATAAACAGTACCAAAAACTCTCTACAAGAATACATATAAACAGTACTGTAAACACCTCTACAAGAATACATATAAACAGTACCAAAAACTCTCTACAAGAATACATATAAACAGTACTGTAAACACCACTACAAGAATACATATAAACAGTACTGTAAACACCTCTACAAGAATACATATAAACAGTACTGTAAACACCACTACAAGAATACATATAAACAGTACTGTAAACACCTCTACAAGAATACATATAAACAGTACTGTAAACACCTCTACAAGAATACATATAAACAGTACTGTAAACACCACTACAAGAATACATATAAACAGTACCAAAAACTCTCTACAAGAATACATATAAACAGTACTGTAAACACCTCTACAAGAATACATATAAACAGTACTGTAAACACCTCTACAAGAATACATATAAACAGTACTGTAAACACCTCTACAAGAATACATATAAACAGTACTGTAAACACCTCTACAAGAATACATATAAACAGTACCAAAAACTCTCTACAAGAATACATATAAACAGTACTGTAAACACCACTACAAGAATACATATAAACAGTACTGTAAACACCACTACAAGAATACATATAAACAGTACCAAAAACTCTCTACAAGAATACATATAAACAGTACTGTAAACACCACTACAAGAATACATATAAACAGTACTGTAAACACCTCTACAAGAATACATATAAACAGTACCAAAAACTCTCTACAAGAATACATATAAACAGTACTGTAAACACCACTACAAGAATACATATAAACAGTACTGTAAACACCTCTACAAGAATACATATAAACAGTACTGTAAACACCTCTACAAGAATACATATAAACAGTACTGTAAACACCACTACAAGAATACATATAAACAGTACCAAAAACTCTCTACAAGAATACATATAAACAGTACTGTAAACACCACTACAAGAATACATATAAACAGTACTGTAAACACCTCTACAAGAATACATATAAACAGTACTGTAAACACCTCTACAAGAATACATATAAACAGTACTGTAAACACCTCTACAAGAATACATATAAACAGTACCAAAAACTCTCTACAAGAATACATATAAACAGTACTGTAAACACCTCTACAAGAATACATATAAACAGTACTGTAAACACCTCTACAAGAATACATATAAACAGTACTGTAAACACCTCTACAAGAATACATATAAACAGTACTGTAAACACCACCACAAGACATGGCAGAAAAAAATCTGATTTCATGTGTGCAAGTTTGAATCCTTGACTGCTGGATGCAGGCCCAAATGCATTTGACCACATGGCCATATTGCTTGCTCTTTACGAAGCAGAAATTTAATACTAGTTAAGAACTGAATTTCATATTTTACAGTATTCATGAGGTGATGAAATTTGAAAATCGATTACATACTGCATGAATGGACATAAAATATCAAGTTTATTATGTATAGTTCCAAATTGTTTTAAAAAAAATAACAAATCTCAAGTAATAAAAACAGAAATATATTTTACCCATTGTTTATCAATTCTGTCAAAGCAAACAAGAAGGGCACATGAATACATAAGTTGTTCCTTTCTGGTACTATGAACTAATAATTTCTACTTTTCTGCATCACATGATGCAATTTTAACTGACTGAAATGCTTGTTACAAAGGCTTGGTGACAAAATTTAATTTCTTTTAAATGTGTATATAGTTTATCCTTGTTCATTATGGCAAAATTCAAAAAGATGTAAATGAAATAGCCCAAACTGTTTACATGCATTCCTTGTGTAATACTCAGTAACTGAAACTACTTTCATTTCCATCTAATGCTTTTCAAGTTATTTTGTTTACAGAGACAGGAGTGGTTACAAAACATCTTTATGATAAAAAGGTCAGGGTAAAATATTTTTAAAAAAAGCTCCACTGGTATATCTCCACGCAGGTTATAAAATTGTAATGCATATGAAAAACGTCAAAAAAGGAACTTACTGGCTTTTTTCTTCTTTGTTGTAGCTTCTACATCAGCTTCACCAAAGCCCTGAAGTTATAAAAAAAAATTATCTTTTAAGGAGATGGTATATGGTATATTTCCATGTAACTGACTGCTCACTGCAAGCATGTTCTCATAATGCATTGATTTGTCATCCACAGAAAGTTAGGAATCTAAAGACACTTGCTGTAGAGTGTGCTGATGAAAAAATAAAATCAGCGAACAAAGCTAAAGGTGTACAATCAGTGTCTGACATTAGTGCAATGCAAAGCTAAAGGTGTACAATCAGTGTCTGACATTAGTGCAATGCAAAGCTAAAGGTGTACAATCAGTGTCTGACATTAGTGCAATGCAAAGCTAAAGGTGTACAATCAGTGTCTGACATTAGTGCAATGCAAAGCTAAAGGTGTACATTTCGAGTGTCTGACAGTAGTGCAATGCAAAGAATATGGTGACATATTAGTTTATTGAATTGAATGCATCAAATTTGAAATGATAATCCATTTAGTCCAATGGGTCAAACTGTTATTTTTCCTTCTTTTCATAGAGGGGTTTCTTGACAAACTGGTTCTATAGGTCAACCATTTTGCTACATGCAATCCCAACAAGTCATTGTATTGTATCAGCTTTATTTATCTATTTATTCTAAGTGTAACTTTATTGGAATAAAAAATATGCACTTTGTTAATACACAGTATATTTTACTTTATTATTTTGCATATGATTACTTTGTACCACAGTCAATCAAGGTGAAGGATGTGTCCACACCAAATACTCAGTCACATCAAAGATGATAATTGCCCTGTGTTAGCTTTGTTTTCTTGAGCAATCACATTTTAATTCACAATTTTTTTCCCCAAATCTCATCTATATTCCACTAGTTTATGTATTCATCCTTCAGGAAATGACAGAAAATTTCAACTTTTTTGTACCAAATACAATTTAGTTTTCCTTAACCGTATTCCTGTTTTCAATAATTAATTAAACAAATGATGAAAGCTACATTAAGGAAATAGTTCAAGGGGATTATCAAAGTAATTATCAACTTGTAATGGTCATGATATGTAATTTATTTGTATGAAATCCAACTGGCTTAGCACTGCTATAGCACATTTATTTTGATGATGCATATAGCACTTTCTTACATGTTCATCTCTAGTATACGATCAAAAGCTTAATACCGAGCTATTAGAATATACAGTACAGCTTATACAACTTTTCATTTCTCCATGTGTTATAGTGGGGCTGAAAATCCCCTCCATGCTCGCCCCACATTGAAGCTCTGCAGTGGAGGGGTAAATACTGACAGATCACCACTGTGACTCAGCAGGCATGTGTTGTGCAGCTCCATTGCGGAAAGGGCTGGTAGTAAAGATGCAATCTTTACACATGTAAATGGCTTAGTTTAGTTAACTGCCTGTAAACGTTTACAAAATTGGCAAACGTGTAAATGAACATGCATGTGGTAGTCATTAAATTATATATTTCCACAGCTCTGCTTGAGAGGATTGTTTAGAAGGATTTTGAAAAAAAAATTGTTCTTAAAGTATGTATCTATGATTTTCACATCGAATGTGGCATCGCTAGGAAATGAAGCACAAGTTGATGAAAATTGGTTATAGTGCACATTACACATGATTTACTAATAATGCTGATAAAAATTTCTTTAAACTTCAGTATTTACCTTTAAACAACATGTTTGTCAATGGAACTATTGATTAGCAACACTGTATTTTAAAGAAACACTGTTTCTAAGTTGGTAAGCCAATGCATAGTTTCTTGGTCAATGTAGATCATACAAAAACATCCCATGTGCATGTCCAGGCAGTATGTCCAGTTCCATTATCGATTTTGTCATCATGTACAAATATGTAATAGTAGGAAACAATATCACTACAATCCTAGGAATGTTTTACTGAAACTGTCAGATATATTCAACAAAAAAACAGTAAACCATGCCCACTTTATCAACACCACCTCGACTCCATGGTGATCTATGGTTGCGACTCCACGAGAAAGCATGGTGTGCAAAGCTATTCTCTGCAAGAAGCTGTGATAACTCTGTCAGAATGCGTGGAGTGAAGATGGTGGAGGATCTTTTTCTTAATCATCTCCTTGTTCACTCCACCCCCAGCACAATGAGCGGAGAAACAAAATATCTCATGAACTGTACTGTTTATATCTTCTGATCCTTTTTGGTTACTTTTATTCATTTAATTTAAAAGGATTCCTCTTAATATAGAACATATCATGCCCGATAACAGATCTAAAAAGGCTCTTCAGTTATGATAGTTCACAAATGCAGGGATGATTCTGGAACTGAAAAATGTATGGAGAAATTTCCCCCTCAGTTTGAAGAAAGGGTAATTTTTTGAATATTAGAGAGATTTATCAGTAACATAAAGGTAGGGCTTGAAATATAATTGATTTTCATGCATTCAGTTGATGTTTTTGCTACAATTATTTTAGCAATGAACACAAGTCCTGCAACTGCACATTGTAGAATAGACCCTGTCATTGTCTTAGAAACAAAGATGAGGCATGCACCCTTAGCTTCATCTTAAATTAATGACTAAATGTGATAACCAGCATTACTGATTTTATCAGACTCTGTTTATAACATACTCTCATAAAATATAGGCTCATATATAAAGCATACTATTTTCTGTCCAGTCATAGACATTTTATAGTCATGTAATAGGGCCGTTTTTTTTTCTTTACAACAATCAAGAGTATGCTTAATCATTTTCATTAGAACTGGCTTTGCAAGTGACATAAAATAAGCTACAGCTGGAAGCCACTTTAAGTATCCACACTATCTATTATGTCCAAAAATATGACTTTTGACCTGCAACCCCATCCTCCCACTCTTTCCATTTGGCTTTATTCAGGATCAAAAACTTTAATTGACATGTACTTCATTGTCATGAAACATTATACCAAACAGGATCAACGTCCCTTAATTTGTGTTGACAGAGTTCATAGCTCAGGTGACAAGCTTACAGCTCCACCTTTTATTCCCTGTTTCCCACCCACCCCTCCCACCCATACATGCTGTATCTATATATCTGATACCTTATTTGTTATCTACTAATACTTGTAAAAGAGCATATTAAATAATATGATAAATCTCCCTCATTCAGTGTACTGGTAGATGGAGTGTTCAGGTTACAAGGAAAATCAGTTGACAGATGGACAAACATGACAGACCACAATGTATCTGCTAAAGTGCATACAGAATGCACTATAAACTATTGTGAAAAAGCAAATTAAAAATCTTGTGTGCCCACCTCAAATTCTTCCTCTTCGTCACTAGATCCAAAGATATCAGCTATCAAATCTCCTGCCTCTGACCTGTGGAAAAATAAAGAATTACAGTGAATATAAGAATTACAGTGAATATAAGCTGTAATGACCAACTGACCAGGCTACAACTGTCCAAACTTTCAGATTAGTGCTACTGAGTAGAGTCAAGTGATTGTAGTACACTGCTGAGTATATTCAAGTGATTGTATTACACTGCTGAATATAGTCAAGTGATTGTAGTACACTGCTGAGTATAGTCAAGTGATTGTATTACACTGCTGAATATAGTCAAGTCATTGTAGTACACTTGCCGAAAGCAGAGATAATGGATTACTGGATGGTTGGACAAGCAAATGGACAAAAACTTTTAAAATATTGAAAAAGAAGAATTGTGAATAGTAAAAGGCACATGAAAACCATTGGTCTAATATGTATAACAAGTTCCACAGTGATATCTTAAATGGTTTTGGAGTTACATTCTTGAAATGAAAGTGTCAGATGTAAGGAACCCATTTCTGTATTATAACAACTTGAAATGAAAGTGTCAGATGTAAGGAACCCATTTCTGTATTATAACAACTTGAAATGAGGCATCTATTCAAACGACAAATACATGTTTTCAATGTTGCAATTTTTGTACACAATCCCATCATGCCAATGTGCTGTGATTATTTAAAAGTGCAACCCTGAAAACAGGTATTTATCTATTGAAAGAGATGTCTTTTCAGGTTATTATTTCTTAAATCAACATCACATGAATACTGAGAATTACACATGGGCAGTCTGAGGATTATCTTCAGTACAGTGAAACCTGTCTATAAAGGACACTCAAGGGGAAACATATGTTTGTCTTATGTGGGTAGGTGTCCTCTATAAAGTCTTACGTGGGTAGGTGTCCTTTATAAAATCTTTCTAGCACCCTTTTGTGAAAAAGTAGGGATAAAGTTCAGCTTTATATTTTTTTTTAAGTAGGAAAAGAGTAGGAAACTAGAGGAATGGTGAGCAAGTTGCTCAGATAAATGTACCTATCTCTCCCACATCCTCCCCCTTGTGGGCTCACAGATGGAAAAGAGGTCCGAAGCACCATTCTGCATATCATAAGAGGCAACTAACTGAAGAAACTTTTTTGTCCTAGGAAGAGTCCCATGATGATATTCCAGCTGATAAGGTCTCAGACTTTTTAAAAGAGTATATAAAAAATCTGACCCTGTATTGTAAGGATTTTACTATTTTGTGCCTTTATCTTTTTGTATACCTTTTAGGGAGACCATTTTTTGCCTTTATCTTTGCTTTTTGTATGCCTTTTAGGGAGACCATTTTTTGCCTTTATCTTTGCTTTTTGTATGCCTTTTAGGGAGACCATTTTTTGCCTTTATCTTTGCTTCTTGTATGCCTTTTAGGGAGACCTAAACTTATTAGGCAATATATATATAGCCAGGATTGTGTTGATGTGCCTTATTTGACGTAATACCTGCACTGTGCACATAGCAAATTATTATCTGGGTAAATTTCATGGGGTTAAAGGTCATCATAATAAGTGCACATCTATGATGTAAACAGTGTTTCCATCACACATACATGCATACTAGGCTAGTTAGTTCCCTTTGTTTATGTTGGGAACTCTCCACTCTTTAGATTCAATCTCCAGGGTTCTCAGTAGGATTTTGAAAGTTGTAGTCCAGGACATTTTCTTTGAAAAAATCTGGAGTCCCAGTCCTAAAAGCAGGAGTCCCAATAACAATACCTTTTCTTCCTTTGCAATAATTCAAGGCATTATGCATGTATTCTTATGACACCAATATAAATGTCACCAGATTGCTATTGCTTATTTATTGTGAAATGTTCAGTATTATTATAGCAAAATAAAAATCTAAGGCAACTGAAACTATGATAATAATGAGTGTGATGTTACAACTATAACAATTTGCAGTGGCTTGACCTTGCCATTCTATAATTTTGTGTGCAGCAAGAACAAGCAAAACAAAACAAAAACTATATTCACTTTTACATTTGATCCTTAACCAACATAAATAAATTTTGCAATAACTCTAACAAAAATTGCAAGAGCATAGTGATTTGTTACATGCGCCTCTTCAGATTTTGTAAAAAGTTGTCATCATGATTCAATGAAAACTGTGAGACTACTTGCGTTCAATATTCTGACATACACTACATCCAGCTCCAAGTAATGAGGAGCAATAACTCTAACAAAAACAAAAGACAACGCATGATGGGCACAGGATCCTACCACAAGCACACTTGTCCTTATGGTACAACAAACAGCACATGACATGATTCGCCCATCTCATGACCTTTTTCCCACTGAAGACCTTGACCTTTGAGCTAGTGACTTGTCTATTGTATGATAACGTCAGGATCTGGGTAAAGTTTCATCAAAATATCTGTAGGGGTTAAAAAAGTGACAGCCTGGATAAGAAAAAAGGACAATGGCTTACATTATCCTTTGTTGTGACCTTGACCTTAGGGTATGACTGAATATGCAAGACAATGTCAAGTCAAGATATATAAAGACTAAAGTTTCATTAAAATATCTTCATTGGTTTAAAACTTTACCCATAGATGGATTATGGTCACTTATATATATATATAACTGGCTAAAGTTTCATTAAATTATCATTAGTAGTTCAAAAGTTATACTCCAGACAAGGATACAAGTCACATAATTACATTTTCCCTTGCTGTGACCTTGACCTTGAGGCAGCGACCATGGCTAAGATATGCAACACACCACCTATACATGATATACAATTGGCTCAAGTTTCATTAAAATATATTCAGTTGTTTAAAAGTTATAGTCCAGACATGGATATGAGTAACAGAATTAGTTTCCTGGTGACCTTGACCTTTGGACATTTTGACCCCAAAATGAATAGGTGTCTTCCTTGTCTCGAATGCAAGCTATCCACAAAGTTTGGTTAAAGTAGATAATAAAGAACTCAAGATATCACGTATACACCTTTTTTCTTCCTAGAGTCACTGTGACTTTGACCTTCTAACTCCAATATCAAAAGGTGTCTTTATTATTTCAAATTGCAAGCTATTTACAAAGTCTGGCCATGGTACCTGGTATACAAGTCAAGTTATTGTGTGGAAAGTTTTCGTACTTTCTGTCCTGGTGACCTTGACCCATGAGCCGAAAACTGATAGATATCTTCCTTGCCCCTAATGCATCCTACTTTCAAAGTTTGATAACAACAGATGGTGGAGAACTTGAATTATTGTGCAGAAATTAAATTAGTAATAGATAGATGGACAGACAAATGGATGGATGGACATCATATCATGGGGATATAAAAACTGGTTTAAACATTTTTTAAATTTAAATCTTGACCTCAATTGAAAATATGTTATATTGTGAAATTCAAACAGCATATACAATAATTTTATCTTAATTCTTGTGAAATATTACATTTTATGGTTAAAAAAAAATTTGATAACCAAGATCTAAGACTTAGAATAATTCCATTTCAAGCAACTGTCATTGAAGTTGAAAATAACCTTTCAAAAATAAATAACTGGATGAATTTCACAATAACTGGTTCATGCACAATTTCTTTACGATTTATTTAGATTATTTCACTTTAAACTGTTATTTTATTTCCAGGTCTATCAATATCAATATTTTTATTATGTAGATTGTAGAAAACTCAAGTTACTGTTTGGAAACGAAATTGGTAATAGACGGAAAACATCAAAACATAATATACTTCACTTGATGGTGGATGTATAAAAAGTAGGAAAAAATAGAGAGGTCATGAAAAAAGTAAGAAAAAAAGGGCCACTAGAAAGACTGTTTGCATAAAGTTGAATTATGTAATATATATAGGAAAAAAAGGACCACTAGAAAGACTGTTTGCATAAAGTTGAATTATGTAATAAATTTAGGAAAAAAAGGGCCACTAAAAAGACTGTTTGCATAAAGTTGAATTATGTAATAAATTAAGGAAAAAAAGGGCCACTAGAAAGACTGTTTGCATAAAGTTGAATTATGTAAATAAATTTAGGAAAAAAACGGCCACTAGAAAGACTGTTTGCATAAAGTTGAATTATGTAAATAAATTTAGGAAAAAAAGGGCCACTAGAAAGACTGTTTTTGCATAAAGTTGAATTATGTAAATAAATTTAGGAAAAAAAGGGCCACTAGAAATACTGTTTGCATAAAGTTGAATTATGTAAATAAATTTAGGAAAATGGGTTCATAAATATGGTCCTTTGTAAGTAGATGTCCATAATATGGGGTGGGTGGGCTCAGGTGGTCAAGTGGTCTAAGGAGCTTGCCTTACAGAGAACTGACATCTCACCTCTCTCCATGTGGGTTTGAGTTTTGGCTCAGCCAGCGTGGGTATGTGAGAATGCTTGCCAGTAGCATTCCGTGGGTCAGTGGTTCTTCCCGGAGTCTTACCCGGTTCTTGCTCCACCAAAATATACTGACCGCCATGTATAGCTTATCATGTGTTGAAAAATGGCGTTAAACCCACAAAAACAAACCAAACCATACTATGGGAGTGTCAACTAGGGCAGGTTTCAAGCCTGTCTTTTCTTAATTATGGTATAACAGTCTTGAGCACACTGTACCATTTTATTCAGATAGTCCACCACAAGATGAAAAGAATGCATATAACTGAATGGACAGAAAACACAGAGGAACTTTAAAAAGTTGTGACATAGTTTTTATTAAGAGTATTCATTAAAATCATCACTCTTTAGTCAATGTATATATTTCAGCAAAACAGAGAACACAGTATTATTTAAACATGTTTCCTTACATTTCCAATAAATTGATTTTATGTGTAATTCAACCATGTTGATTAGTGGACAAACTATTGTATTTGACACCAATTTTTAAAAAAATCCAAAATTCTGATTAAAGATAGATGGGTACTGAAAATATCCAAATATGCAGTATTTTGGGGGTAAAACTAATTTTAATTATGTAATACTTACCTGTTGCTATTGTGTAGCTAATTTATTCCCGTGACGGGAAATACCCGACCGTATGATGAGAAATCATCCTTCCATAGGGTAGATTAGAAAGTTCTAGTGAATAGAGCTCTCTGTGTAAACTCCACAGTCTAAGCACATGACTCCCACAATTCATACTTCATTCTTTTCAGGACGTAGCCTTACTAGTGGGACATCAGTGCAGGGAGGGAGGAGGGAATCTGGCAATAGCAACAGGTAAGTATTACATAATTAAAATTAGTTTTACCCCCCAAAAAACTACATTTTAATATCAGTAATAGCTTACTCTGTTGCTATTGTGTAGCTGAATTTGCCAGTTTGGTGGGAGGCTGATGATCTCACAATTAGCTAAGGAAAATAACAAGGAATACTCACCCAAACTGTAGAGGCATTGACTACTGCTGGATGGTAACTGCATGGGCCACTTTTTGAGCTACAACTAGTGGACCAAAAGAAAAATATGCCTTCTCTTTGGTGCGCCACTGAGTGAAGGTAAAAAGGGGGAGAAGGTAGTGTGAGATTGCCAAAACACGGCTTTCATCACATCCTACAGAGATGAATGAAGTAATTAGGCTCATGAGGTAGCAATGGCTCAAACCTCATGAACTTTAATTTTCATGAAAGAAAGATCCCTCTTGGTAAGGTACTGGTAAGCTCTAGCTGGACATAAAAATCTATTCTGATCATCCCCATCACAGGTACAACTGAGACTGGGGATTTAGTTGGCAAAGGAGAGCAACCGAATCATAATTCCCATTAAATCTCAAACAGCCCTGTTCTAAGGATAGAGCATGAAGCTTGCTCCTTCGTCTCAGACACTAAGGAGAGCAAGAAAACAGTCTTGAGGGTAAGGTTCTCAAAAGAAGACTCACTAAAAAGTTAATAGGGGGATTTATTAAGGGACCACAAGACACATCAGATTCCACCTAGGCATCAGAAAGCAAGACACTGGTATTTGCAGTTCGAAATACCTGATCAGGTCTGCTAAGTGAGAGTCTGCAACAAATAGCCAGACCCTTTGAAAATTTGAGAGCATTAGAAAGGGCTGCACTATACCCCTTGATAGTAGAAACTGAGCATTGTCTCTCTTCAAACAGGAAGAGAAGAAAATCAGCCACTGCGCTCAAAGAGGGACAGCTAGGATTGATATGTTTCCTACTGCGCCAATCACAAAAGATTCTCCACTTGGCATCATAGACCTTTGACATAGATCACCTCTTGGATTGAATGATGCACTTGGCAACTTTGCTCAAAAACTTCTCATAGTGGAGAGATCATTTGAGATGAGCCAAGCATGAAATTGGAGAATCTGTGGGCTATTGTGCAGAAGAGAACCCCTGTGCTGTGCAACTACTCCAATGACCCTGGTAAATGCTCTGGGCATAGAGGCTAGACCGAACGGCAGAGCACGAAATTGGAAGACCTCTCCATCCAAGCAAAACCAGAGGTACTTCCTGTGAGGAGGAATGATAGGGATGTGAAGATACACATCCTGAAGATTGATGGAAACCGCCCAGTGGCTGGGTCTTATGGCATTTCTGACTGAAGTTGCTGTTTCCATCTTGAAGGGTTCCTCCTGTATAAATTTGTTTAAAGGGAAGAACGATCAATAATAGATGATACTTTCCCCATTTCTTGGGTACCACAAAAATGCGGGAGTAGAAAGCTGGAGCACGTGCGTTTAACACCCTCTCCACTGCACTCTTCTGAAGAAGGGAGTGTACCTCTTCCTTTAACCGCACCAGATTTGACTGGTGGAAGAGCATGGGGGTCCTTATTAGAGGTGGGAGATCTCGAAACCGAAGACGGTATCCTCCTGTATGATAGGGAGGACCCAGCCATCTGCCATGATGCAGGACCAAGCCTCTGAAAAAGGGCTTAGTTTGGCACCTACGGGAACCCATGGAAGAGGAACACTCTGCAGGAGAGGAATCAAGTCCCTAGGGCCAACCCCCTTTTTCCTTAGGAAAGGGGAAGAGCCTGTAAACCTCTTCCCTTGGCCTCTGCGGCGTATTCTTCTAGGTGCCGACTGACGAAGGGGAGATCTGAACTGAGGTTGTTGCTTAGACTGGGGCTGCGTGGCTTTAATAAAATTTGTGTGAAGAGTCCTGAGGCTGTTCAGGATGACTTCACTTCCTGGCCGGTTTCGACAGGCCAGGCGCAGATGCAAGAGAGCAAAGTTGCTGGTCTCTCAAGTCTTCAGACACCACTGAGAGTCTTACACTGGTTCAGGAATTTAAAGAGTCTCTGCCTCTAGGGGAGCAGCCCTCAAAAGGTTCTTACTGTGCTACAGTAATACCTTGGATGTGTCCAAAGCAACATCCCTGTGGAGATGGAGAAGCTCCGCCGATAAAACCATGGACAAGGATAACGCATGTCTTAATGTTTTTGCCACTGCTTCCAACAAACGATGAAGAGCAAGTGGCAACAGAGTGTCCTCCCTAAGCAGGTGAAGGAGGCTACTGAAGAGAGATCAGCATGCGAAGCTACGGTTTCTAATGACCTAGCTTTTTGCTCTAAGACCTCCAGTGTTTTAACTGGAAGGTGAGCCCATGTCCCTGTGGACATAACTACTTGCGTCACTGCGGCATCTAAAGTGGGAGGTTTAGTGAGCCAGTAAAGGGTGTGAACCCGATAACTAGCTGAAGAGACCAAAGGTCTCAACGTAGAAGTGGGGACAGACATTCCTCTACATTGTCTAGGAAACTCCTGCCCCATGCAAAACCATTGGGACAGTTCTTTTACCGTAGCCAAGTGAGGAAGCAACAAGAAATCTGGACGGGAGGCAGATCCAGCTAGTTTCTAGAAGCTGGAGAGAATCTTAGTGTCCTCCTATCCTGAGGGCTTGGGACACAAATCATTAGGCAATAGGCGGTAAACCTCATCAACCGCTTTGTCAAACAACCCGACCTTTTCTTCCTCTGCCACCTTAATCGATGGTTCGGGAGATCCTAAGGAAGGGGGGTGTCACCCCTGTCAGTTCCGTATCCAACTCGTGAGAATCCACAAGGCCAGAAAGGACATCCTCATCCTGCACTCAAACCTGGGAAACAGGACTATGTGACCCATTGTCTCTCTGATATTTAGGCTGGGGAGACTTGGTAGTAAGAGGGACCTTGACCCGTGACTCATCAGGTGGAACCAGGGGGACTGTTCTTAGTGGCAGGCACGGCAGAAGTATGAGAGCGACTCTCAAACCCCCTGGTGTGGCTGGGGGAGAGTCTTTCCATTTCCTTCTATGGACTGCAGCATCGATCTCACCAACAAGGGGCCAATGCCCTGAAGACCATGGCTGTAAGTAGGGGGCCATCCAATCGCTGCCATGCAGTGGAAGGCCCCACATCCTGTAGGGGTTTAAAGGAATCATAGGGAATGGGGGATGCCGATCCGATCCCCTTTCCTAGTCCTACGTCAGTACGATGAATCAAAATCACAAGGGGGATTTAATGGTAGTCTAAATGGAGGGGGGTCTTGACCCGGACCCTCTCCCCATACCTATGGGCCTCAAATGACCGGTAACGACAGGTACCCGTAGACCTATGACCGGTAACTCTTGCCTGGTGACCGGTACACGGCACCTGTCCTAATAGAATGGAGAGGGTGCTGCCCCTCCCATCCGGGATGGGTGCGACTCACTCTGTCCTTCATGCAACTCGCTCTCTGTCCTACTGGACCGGAGAGGGTGCTGCCATTCCTCACGGGAGGGGCATGACTCACTCCCCACCTACCTTGACATAGCTGTAAAAAATGAGACACTAAAAACAAAATAATGGTGACATATATAATTATATATATGACTGCTTTGGAAACGAACCTTAGCAGGAACTCACCTGTAGGTGGCTAAACCACTCTAGTTTTATCTCTTTTTTTATCTTATACGAAAAGGCAGAAATACTACTGAAGGTATATTTTTTTTAATTTAACTATTATTTTTTTATTTTATATGCACAACTATATATATATAGGTAGTAAGATAAAACAAGGTGACGTAAACCAGATTTATCGAGTACTGGATACAAATAATAAGGAAAAAACTTTAAAAGTTAATATTATAGCTAAAGGAACAATTTCCTATGCTAATTAATTAAATATTGAACTGGAGTTCAATATAAAATGCACATAAGAAGACAAGACTGGTGTGCGACCTGCTTTCCTGAGCTTTAAAAATAGCCAACCAATCAGAAAAAAGGGAAATCAATTTTCGATACTTTCATGAGTTTTCAAAAAACAAACAAATGAAAATCAACTGGTTGGCACCAGGGATAGGGAAAAAAGGATAAATTACCCACCCTAGCTTATGAAAACAATACGGAATTCTCAAAAGGCAATATTTAACCCCCACGAACAATACATGAATGGGGAAATAACTGACTAGCCAAGATTAAGAACAGGACGTTTCTAGGTATCAAATTGCCAAACTCTGAATATTTCCAGACAAGGAAAATACTGGTCAAGGGTAAATACCACCTGTAGTTTACAAAAAACGTAATGAAAAAGCAAAATTTGCTACGTGAACTCATCTAGCAAAGGCAATTTCTCATGTGATAGTTTCACCGTCTTCATCAAAATCACGACTGGAAAAGAATGAAGTATGAATTGTGAGAGTCATGTGCTCAGACTGTGGGATTTACAAAGAGAGCTCTATTCGCTAGAACTTTCTAATTTACCCTATGGGAGGATGAATTCTCATCATACGGCAGGGCTCAAATTTAACACAAATTTCTTTGTAGCCAGAAGGACTAGTATACTGAGAAATTTACTAGTCCTGTCAAATCTTTACTAGTCCTGTCCACAAAACAATGTCACACACTCGTATTGAGATTAACAACTTCATTGGATGTTTTCTCTGTGTTTGTGTTTGCGAATTCCGTACACCAATTACACCGCATAACGTTCTTCTCCTCACCATAATTCAGCCATTCTCTGTCTTTTGTCCATGTCTTCTGAAACGTTCGATTATGCTTTTCCCTATCATAAGAATTATTCCTCTCTTTTATGTCATTTTCATTCAACTTTTGCTTTTTTCTGGTGGCTGCACACGTTCTAAAAAATGCCACATTTTGCCTGTCTTGCAAGGAGGGAATTGTGCCTCGTTTTGAAATACGAGATGTTACAGTATGGCTGATGCGGATTATTTAAAGTAAGAAAAGGAATGGCACAGTGTCCTTTATATAACAAAATCAGAGCAAGAAACATATTTCAAAGCATGTGCCTCTGCCCCCCCCCCTTAAAATTAAATGGCCTCTTCCTAATAAAGACTTGACTTCAGCGGATGTTCTGCAGGATCAAAGCAGTGGTTATTGTAAACACTGTTATAAAATATTAGCGTCAGAAGATAATGTTAGTTTCAGCTTGGAAAAGGTGCGTTCCTATCAAACGAAGCCATCTGACTCGGCGCATTGTACTTAACAGCTCCAATTATGGTCTCATCATTATCAGCAGAAGTTTGGTAATTGTTCCTAATTAATCGAACCTCAATGTATTGTTGAAATTAATAATAAGGTGGAAAATTGTCAAATCTTAGATGCTCAGAGATTTTAATTCCCAACAAATGTACGGCATTCTGCTTGGATATTTCCACGTGTATTCAATTATTTGTTCATCTTGTAAGGGAAAAATATAAAAACTATTTTTATCATCATAGAAAAAAGTAGTTATATGGAAATGATGTGTCAATAACGTAATCGTAACATTGATCTAATTCTTATAATTATTTCGATGCAAATGTAAAATATGCCGTTTCCGGTTTGTGACTGTTGGAGCGTTTGGCTAGCGAGCCAACAACAACAAAAAAAATTAAACAAACAAACATGCAAACTAATTTCTTTGGTGAAAATTTCTTCTAAACATTATCAGAATCATTAAAAAATCTTTCATGGAAGACACATCTTTATGGCTTGGTGTGAACGATGAGGTCGCTAACTGCAGAAAGCTTGGCAATCAGGGAAAACGTAAACTCTTACCGAAGATTATGATGATTTGGATTCCATGTTGTATGCGTGTGTGTGAGAGAGAGAGAGAGAGAGATGCTTTAAAACAGGTTAATCTCAATTTTATATCTTATATATAATATGCAATAGAAAAATGAAGAGAAAAAGAAATAAGTAAAACATAAGTACGATCTCTTCACTATCCATGTCTAATATAGTGAAGTTCAGCCCCTCTATAACAGCACGCGTTAAAATCCAAAAGAAACAGAAGAAACAAAATTGTTTTTATTTATGGTTGAGGGGAGAGATCTTAAATCTGATTAACTTTCCGCATAAAAAGTTGTAGAATGCCATAAATTTGTTGGAGAAAAAAAATCTCTTAACAACTAACATTTGACTATTGCCACGTCATTTTTCATTTCATACGTTATCAGCTTAATTAGGATCAATTACCAAACTTCCGCTGTTAATGACAGGACCATAATTGGCGCTGTTAAGCGAAATGCGCAAAATCGGATGGCTTCTTGTTATAGAAACACACCTTTCTGAGGCAGAAAGTGACTTCATCTTCTGATGCTAATATTTTATGACTGTGTTTACATTGGTCACTGCCTAGATTCTACAGAACAACTGCTGAAGCCAAGTCTTTATAAGGGAAAGACGCAAACAAACGCTGATTGTTGATAACCAAAACTTACGAGCCCATCGGACTATTAACATTATGAAAGTTACTAGTCCGACAGGAAATCTACTAGCCTCGGGCTAGCGGACTACCGCTAATTTCGACCCCTGTACGGTCGGGTATTTCCCATCACAGGAATAGATTAGCTACACAATAGCAACAGAGTAAGCTATTACTGATATTAAAATGTCATTTTTACTGCTTTGCCATAACAGGTAAAAAGCTGTTGTAATCAGGAGTGGAGAAGAGGAGGAAGTAGTGAAAGAGAGGGAGAAACTCACCCTTTGTCACTTTCATCTTCATCACTACCCTTTGCTGGAACAAAAATGACAGAGCTTTAATACAGGCATAGTAACACATTCCCCCCAATAACAAATTTTTTCTTTCATTTTCTCATAGAATATAATCGTAATATTGGAAATCATACAAATCTGTAAGTAATTCATATAGCAAAGGATGTTACATCCAACAAGATTTGACATTATCAAAATTGGCTCTTTTCACATCTACAACTAGGCAAATGTAGTATCTACTATACTTTATCACCTTTCCTAACAGCACTATTATTTCACAAAATCTTATCGGAATCAAAGAAATTATTTTATAATGTAGTGAAGTATTGTGATGTCAAGTAAACCTTTTGCATACAATTTATTTTTACGATTCCTGAACTCGAGTCAACAGAAGCAAAAATACAAAAAACAAACCAAGAAACCCAAGAAGGCTTGACATTGTTCACCTAGCTTACATGACTTAGTAGTTCACCATTTCACTAAGCAGACTTCTGTAGTAATGTAAGAACACAAACCTCTGAAAACAATCTTCTAACATTTATATCATTTGATATTACCTAATTTACTATAATCTGATACAAATTCTTTCCAAAGATAAAGGCAAAAATAATATATGTAGATCTTGCTCATTACTGAACTCGTCCAATATACTGATGATATAATATACAATAATGGGCTTCTGTTGAGTTCAATACATTGTTTTTTGGAGCTGTAAAATATTACACTGAGCAAAACAAAAGTCCATAATTGTTTTATTACTTTCATACCGTGATTTAAAAATATCCGCTTGAAATCACTTTGAGGAAACCAATGTGTTGTACTACTGCTGAGCATGTTTGACCTGTTCAGCCAATTAGAATTCAGAATATTTTTTTTATGAAAGTAATAAACCTTTTTACCAAGTTTATCAAAATCGAATGAGACATATAGTCTCTAGACAGGTACCAAGCTCGTCCAATCAGATGCATGATCACCTCATTAATATACACAGATCACACTTAAGAAAAAAACCTGTCTAAGACCATGACAGTACAAGTTTTTTTTATCAAGCCTGTGCAAAATTCAATCAAAATTCTGTCTCCTGTGTGGTAAAGACCTCAGTCAATCATATTCAAACTCATCCAGCAGCTTGATGATAAAAGATTTTTTAACAACCCTGATCAAAAGTGATCAGAAGTAGAATCACCAGTGTTGACAAGCTCTGCCAATCAGAAACAAGACCATCTCATTAACATACTGGATCTTGCTCATAATTGTACTCATCCAAGATCTTGGTGATATATAATACCAAATTCGATCAAAATCATATAAAAAATACAATCCCTTGAGTGGTAATGACATCAATCAATATAAAAAATACAATCCCTTGAGTGGTAATGGCATCAATCAATCAGATGGAGGATCACCTCATTAATATGCATAATTCTCACTCCTAAAACGCATCCAACATTCTCATGGTATTAGCTAAATTACCATATTTGATCAAAATCAGTTCAGAAACATGATTTTTAAAAAACAGGGCTGAGCAATTTTTTTTTTTTAACCTCTAGTCCAGGACAAGTGGTTTCAGAAAATTCACTAGTCCCACCTTACTCTTCACTAGTCCCACCTTACTTTTCACTGGTCCCAAAATGGTAATCACTTGCCGAGATTTGATGAGATGTATGTACTTAATCCATAGAAAAAAAACAAACGAAATAATAATTATTTCTTAAAAGAATTTAATTTTTCAAAAACATTGGTTGTTATACATTTGGCTTCTTCAGGTTCATGTATATATGTTTTAGCTGATGGATTTGAAAAAATTCAGACTTTCCCTAACTTCTTCTCTCAAGACTTGACTGATTGATGGAACAAAGTCTCTTGCCCTGAATCTGTTCTTATAATTCACGCCAAGTTCAACACCATTCTTCTCCTGGAGTGCACACATCATTTCCATATCAGAAAATGGTTTTCCATAACGGGCTAGGGTGTAAGCTGTGTTAAAGAGAGCTCTCATTTTTTTCATTTCAGTCTCATTTAGTTTTGAAAGGGCTTTTCCTATTGGAGTGTCGGCAACTCTGACTTCACTGATTTTCTGCACATGCTGGCTAGTGTCATGCATATATTGTGCTACACAGGCCTTGTGGGGTCCAGACATGTCATGAGACTTGATTGGTTCAATCCTGAAATTGTCACTTCCACTGACAAATACACTGGGTGAATGTCCAACCTATGCCAGTTTTGGATATTGTTTGCAGTAACTGCAAAACATCTTTCCTTCCGAGTCAATACATTTAAGCCAGGGATAATAATCAACCCAATGCGACTGAAAATTTCTCTGTCTCTTAGTAGTGTCATATTTGACATTTTTTGCCATCACGGATTGTTGCTTACGTCTCTTTGGAGAAACAGCTACCGCACACTCAGTATCCGTCTTACGTTTTATCCCTCCACTTTCAAACAAATTTTCCTTCTCCGAATCGCCATTATTACCTTCCTTGCAAAAATAATTAAGCAAACTCATTGTATCCAGAGAGTAACTTTCAGCTTACTTGACAACTACTTCTAAAGTGATCATACCATACATTTTCTCTTTTAAATACGAACAGAGACAGCTCATTAATTAACGTAATTGTTTCGCTTCAAACACAATATCGCACGTGGAAGTTAATCATCTGTATAATCGATTATAAATTAAAGAATCATTACTGTCATTTAATCAGTTCATAAAGGAAACCAACACTGATGTCGGTAAAGTACCTTTCATTAATTTAATTACACTGACTCGCTGGATTAAAATCATAGTGAGCCGCTCGTTATGATCTAGTTTGAGTAAACTCAATGCAACAAAGCCGCTTACAACACTGCTAATTGATCACTGGCTTTCTTTTGTTTGACGTGTTTTGATTTGCCGATAATTTGGTCGCTTAGCCCAATATGCAGTCAAGCGGTAACAGGATGCATACACGAAGAGGGGTAGAATCAAGTATTCAGTACGCCCGGAGCGCATGATTGGCCAAATAAAGGTAGATATAATGATTAAAGCACGAAAATAAGGACTAGCCCAACTTTTTTAAAAAGCACTTGTCCCGGACTAGCGACTTGGACAATTTTACTAGCCCGACTTCAAAAATGACTAGTCCGGGACGTCGGGCTATGGGATTTGCTCAGCCCTGAAAAATGATAATAATCTCAGCCAATCTAAAACAAGATTACTTCATTGATATGTGTAGATCTCATTCATAATAAACCTCACAGGACATCATGATGCAAGTCTATTTAACAAGTTTGATCAAAATTGGATCAGAAATAAAGTCTCAAGTGTGGTAACCTCATTAACATGCATGGATCTCACTCATTACTGAAGATGTCTTAGATCTTGATGATACAAGACTATATTCCAAGTTTGATGAAAATCAGAAATAAAGCCTTCTGAGTGGTAAACAAGTTGAGCCAATCAGATGCAAGATTATCTCATTAATATGTGTGGATCTTACTCATATGATATCTTGATAATATAGAGATGCCAACCCATAAGCATGCTTATTGAGAATCACAGCAACAATTTTTCAGAATCTAGGCAGCTCGTTTGCAATGGATAATATGTTTTTTAACAGTGTTTTCTCCATGATGCACTAAATGTAATGAATCCCACCTTTAAAATGAAATGAGCGAGAAATGAAATGAGCACATGTTAAAACTGTACACTGTTGATTTGCTGTGAGTCTAATAAAACCTGTAACATAATTAATACAATGGACCTGCTCACAAGAGAGGCCACCCCTGTATAAGGTCACTGTGACATATACCAAAAATAATATATGTAACTACTTTGTTCCCCTCACAAGAGGCCACTTTTTTACAAGGTTACATTTTTACTGCAGAAGTAGTGGCTTTATAAGAGGGGGACCATTGTATTAACAAAGATCAATCCGATCATGTAAGTGCTTGACTTCTAGATCAACCACCATAATCAAGCACTTACAAAGTGACTTTTTGCAACTGAGCAGTGGGATCCTTTCAATGATTTTTTAGCTATTAAAAAAATGTTACCAACTGCACTTGGTGAGGTTGTTCAATGGTGGGCATGCAGTTTTTGGTATTTGGTGGCAATGTCTCTGCTGTTGCATGCAGTTCTAATGCATATAACAGTGCCATTGTCAAAACAAAGGACTGTTGCAACTGTGCTGATAATGAAGATAAACAACTGCAAGTTTTATCTTTATTTTATTAAAGTTATTTATCACACACAGGGCTGAGCAAATTTCTTTTTCATCCACTTGTCCAGAACAAGTGGTTTCAGAAAATGCACTTGTCCCACCTTACTTTTTGCTTGTCCCACCTTACTTTTCACTTGTTCCAAAATGGTAATCACTTGCCGATATTTGATGAGATGTATGTACTTAATCAATAGAAAGAACAAACGAAATAATATACAACATAATTATTTCTTAAAAGAATTTAATTTTTCAAAAACATTGGTTGATATACATTTGGCTACTTCAGGTACATGAATGTATGTTTTAGATGCTGGATTTGAAAAAATGTCCATGTACATGTCTACAAGCTGCACCAGCACCAAGCCAAGCAGTTGCTAGCTGTGTCTGGGTTAAAGTCCTCAAGCTGTGGTCCATTTTGTGAAATGTTCCGTAGAATTTGTAAACAATCTTGGTTTAAGGAATTCTCACACTCAGTAGCAGTCTTAAGTTGTCTCCCTCCACTTTCACAAGAATTTTCCTTCGTCGAATCGTCCTTATTACCTTCCTTTTGAAAATAATTAAGCAAACTCATTTTATCCACATAGTAAATAGTTTGCTTGACAACTACTTCGAAAGTGATCATAACAAACATGTTCTCTTTTAAATACGTACTGAGACAGTTCATTAATTAGCATAATTGTTTCACTTCAAATGCAATATCGCATGTGAAAGTTAATCGTCTGTATAATCAATAAAAAATGAAAGAATCATTACTGTCATTTAATCAGTTCATAAAGGAAACCAACACTGATGTCGGTAAAGTACCTTTCATTAATTTAATTACGCTGACTCGCTGGATTAAAATCAGAGTGAGCCGCTCGTGAGGATCTGGTTTGAGTAAACACATAGCAACAAAGCTGATTAAAACAATGCTAATTAATCATACCAGCTTTGTTTTGTTTGACGTGTTTTGATTTGCCGATAATTTGGTCGCTTAGTCCAATATGCAGTCAAGCGGTAACAGAACGTGCACATATGTGAGAGTTATCACATATCCACCTGTAGGTGCTATACATGATGTAAATGTATACATGGAGAGGGGTAGAATCAAGTATTTAGTACGCCCGGAGGGCATGAATGGCCAAATAAAGGTTGATATATTGATTAAACCACGAAAAAAAGGACTAGCCTGACTTTTTTAAAATAGGAAAGAAGCACTTGTCCCGGACTAGCGACTTAGACAATTTTACTTGCCCGACGTCGAAAATTAATAGTCCGGGACGTCGGACTATGGGATTTGCTCAGCCCTGACACACATTTGCTGTGACATACTATAAGGGGTCACTGTTTTAAAAGTAATAAACATCTATACAAGCATATAGCATTTCCCTATTTATTAGGAGTTGAGGGGTTTCAGTTTACGGGGGAAAAAATGATGATATTAAGGAAGGAAAAATTCGGGACTCCAAACAAATTTCAGTCTTGAGGGGATTCTGGTACTCTGAGGTTACAGTTTTGAGGAGTTTCACTGTATATATATATATATATATATATATATATATATATATATATATATATATAATACGCACACACACACTTAATATATATCATGATTTTCAGAAATCTGCTTAGCATCCAATTTTTTTTATATATTTTATAATGAAAATCTTAAACTTTGCAGCAAAATGTTTCACTTAAAGTGAGCAGCCTTACAATGGATTTTTCCTAACATTCATAATATCCAGTGATCAAGTAGGAAAGGATGTCAGCACCCATGTCACCTCTCTTCACAGAAAGAAACAGATAAACAGTCCTCAGTTTCTTTTTATAACAGTTGGTGTCCTTTCGGACCTGGAATGCTGTAGTGGTTGTTGCAGACGAATTATCTGTGCGTGATTATGGCCCGCTGATAAATCAATACTTACACAAATTCATCTAGAATATTCAGTAAGCCCATACAGTAGACGGTTGGTTTTAACTGAGGTTGCGAAAAGACAAACATCTGATGGGCACAGATCATGCTTAGACTTGTGCCCTGTGTATTTCATGCTAAATTTGATGATTTCTGGTAACATTTACAACACCAGTCTCTCACTATCGAATAATGAATTCCGCTTTCATCATTGCACTTATATGGCTCTTTTCAGACATTTTAAGAACTAAACTTGTATTCAGTTTATTGGAACAATTAAGAAATTTTAAAAGTATGATGGGTTAGTGTAGGTAATATCTGGCAGGTCCACAGACAAAGAAGAGCAGTCCTGGACCTTTGACCACTATAATTTTGAGACCCTGTTGATAATATAAGCCAATATTCCAAGTTCGATCAAAAGTAGATCAAAAATATGGCCTCCTGAGTCAGAACACCTCAGCTGCAAGATCACCTCATTAATATGCATGGATATCTGTAATGACTTGTCTGAGATCTTGATGATGTAAGCCAACATTCCAAGTTTTATAAAAATTGGGCCAGAAATATGGCCTACAGAGTAGTAACAAACCCAACCAATTAAATGCAAGATCACAGAATTAATATGCATGGATCTCATTCATTATTAATTAAACCAAGATTTTGATGATATAAGCCCATGTAACAAATCTAATCAAAATGGAGTCAGAAATATGGTCTCCAGTTTTAACAAGTAATTGATGGGAAATGGATGACAGACAAAGAACACAGGGTCACACCGTAATGCCAAATCTAATTTATGTAACAATGTTCTTTATTGACACAATCATTCCTGATTTCAAGTTGTTTTAAAATCTGATAAACAAACTGTGCAGATTCTTCATAAATCTCAATTCAATTATCAAACAAGGGAATATCTCTTACCTTTTCTGGCTGGTTTTTCATCATCAGAATCTTCCCTTTAAAATGAATAAAATTAAAACATGTCAAAAAATGTATAATGTGTCTATACTACACATCTGTCAAAAAATGTATAATGCGTCTATACTACACATGTCAAAAAATGTATAATGCGTCTATACTACACATCTGTCAAAAAATATATAATTATTCTATACTACACAGATGCCACTGCTAATATGATGCAAATGAAAAAAGATTGGTTCACTATGCAAGGGCTTAATTCTAAGTCAAACAGGGACAATAACAAAGACTAATTTTGTAAGAAAATGTTGAAAATTGAACTTGATATTGGTCTTCATAATAGAAAGCCTTTTACCAAACTGATTCAAATCCACAAAGTCCTTAAAAAATTATTATGCATAATTGAAATTCAAGATGTTTAGATGTGATGTGATACATAAAAAATTTATAAGTCTGGCACTTAGTTTTATAATATGAGAAATGCTGTATTATATGATTTGAAATGGTACTGAACTGGATAAATTTAGTGGCTGTCAATATGATTTGCATCTATTGACTGACCTTGGACTGCCACTTCTGGACCTAGGACTTCTACTCTCTGCAGGAGATCTGGGACTTCTACTGCTTGCTGGGGATCTTGGACTGCCACTGCCTACTGGAGAATATGGTGGAGTTCCACTGCCTGTCTGGGAGGCTGGACTGCCACTTCTGGACCTAGGGCTGCCACTTCTGGACCTAGGACTTCCACTTCTGGACCTAGGACTTCCACTTCTGGACCTAGGACTTCCACTTCTGGACCTAGGACTTCTACTTCCTGCAGGAGATCTGGGGCTTCTACTGCCTGCAGTGGATTTTGGACTTTGGCTTCCAGCTGGAGATCTTGGACTTCCACTGCCTACAGGAGAATATGGTGGAGTTCCACTACCTGTCGCAGAGGCTGGGCTGCCACTTCTAGACCTAGGACTTCCACTTTCTGCAGGAGATCTGGGGCTTCCACTGCCTGCAGGAGATCTGGGGCTTCCACTGCCTGCAGGGGATTTTGGACTTTGGCTTTCAGCTGGGGATCTCAGACTTCCACTGCCTATTGGGGAGGCTGGAGCACTTCTTGCTGGAGAAGCAGGTAGACTGGAATGATATGAGCTAGGAGATCTAGGTGAACCTCCACCACTCCCCAATGGTGAACCCGGTGGACTTCCTGCTCCAGACATTGGGGACCCTGGTGGACTTTCATCAGGAGAAGCTGGACCACTACCACTTCTTGTAGGGGAGGCAGGTGGGCTTTGTAATCTATCTGGTGATCCTGGCAAACTCCCATTACCAGTAGGGGAGGCAGGTGGGCTGTCAGTGGGTGAAGCTGGACCACTGGCAGGGGATCTGGGGCCACTTCCACTTTGTGTAGGGGATACAGGTGGACTTCCTTCAGGTGAGGCTGGCCCAGCAGGGGAGGAAGGTGACATGGGTTGGTCATCTTCCTCAGCAGAACCAGACATCCTCTCTTCTGCAAGAAAAAAAGTGACAGACTGCTAAATCACAATAACTTGGTATCATCAAATATTTTAGGTATGTTATCTGAGCACAGTTGATTGATTTGTTTTTCCCATCATCAATAAATGTATGAATATACTGCTATTCAATGTAAACTTTATTTTTGTGATTGCAGTTTTTGCACAAAATTCACCAAATATATTAGACTTATAAACATTTTGTGAGCAAACTGAAATGGACTCTAGATAAGGACAAAATTTATGATATTCTGCAGGTGATGTATGTAAGCAGAACTCTGGATAAGACGCGTATTTGCGAAATTTACCTCAACAAATCAACTGAAAACTCATAAGGAAAGTTTTAAATGCATTCAAATTATGCAAAACAATATATATTTAAGAATGTAGTCCAAAGTTGTCAGCATGTAGTTTACTCTAAGCACAGTCCATGTTTAATGATGGCACATTCCATCAATGTAAACAATGCTATCGAAGCAAGATGCAGATGTGTCATGCAACTTTGAAATTAAACTACTCGGCAGCTGTAGAAACACTCACTCACTAAGCCATATAATTGAATGCACCTTGAATTAGTCTTGGTCACTAAGCCATCTGACGCATTATGAATTAGTCTTGGTCACTAAGCCATCTGAATTAGTCTTAGTCACTAAGCCATCTGACGCATTCTGAATTTGTCTTGGTCACTAAGCCATATAATTGAATGCACCTTGAATTAGTCTTAGTCACTAAGCCATCTGACGCATTCTGAATTTGCCTTGGTCACTAAGCCATATAATTGAATGCACCTTGAATTAGTCTTAGTCACTAAGCCATCTGACGCATTCTGAATTAGTCTTGGTCACTAAGCCATCTGACGCATTCTGAAAGGCATTATTATCATCTTGATGATTAATAAGATTTTATTTTGAGTTTGTGGTGTTCACAAAATACCCTGCCAGATTTTAGAAAACACAATTAGATCCAACTGAGGGAGTAAGATACCCAATTGTTTAAATTCTCATTTTAGAGTTCTGTGTATGTTTGGGTTTATTGGCACATCAGCACAATCATGGCTATATAGAGCCGATTACAACTAAGCTCTGAGCATCCACAGGAATTTTTTAAAAAAACTTTAGAAAGATAAATCCTTCCAAACAAACCTGAACACGTACTCATACAAGATAAAAGATAAACGGTAAAGATGTTACAAAATTCTTTAAAGGGTATATAGAATAAAAGATAATGGTATAAAAATACAATCCTTAAAATACTGGGTCTGTTATATAAACCACACTCTTGTAGAAAGTTCATGATTTTCTCAAGTGGTACATCATCAAAAAGGTGCTTAATGAAGTTAACATCTAAAACCTTCTGTCTTACAGAGTGGAAGTGTTCTAGTGGCAGTGGACACTGACAATCATATACAGGGTGGAAGTGTTCTATTGTCAATGGACATTGACAATCATATACACCTCTAATAGATAACTTGCACACAATGGAAACATAGACAGCAGTATAAGCATGGGCATGAGTTAATGAGGTCCCTCTGAAAATTTAAGGAGGGGATGCCATCCCAGCTGGACATCAACAATGAGAGACAATGGGGAGGGGGGGCATCCAATGGTTTAATACTCGTTTTATTCACATAGGGAATAATTGTCAATAAAATGCTTTATCTAATGAAGTTGCCCACTTTTTCTGTATAAATTACCTGTTCTTTTCACGATAACCAACTTCTGAAAAATCATTAAAAACATTACTCCATGAGGTTTCAAGACACATCACGTGTACCTCCGAAAACATTGTGTATTACATCACTGCCTTTTGCATGTGAATGTGGATATATTCTAGTGTTATTGTTGACTCACAACAAAACAAGATTTCCTTTTTTAAAAAACTAGGCACATTTAATTCATGAAACAACAACCATCAACATCGAAAAAATATTGTTCTATTAGTAAAATACTGATGCAGCAATTTCATTAAGTAGTAGTGACGTTTCTGCTGATCCTTGAGCAAACCTCTGATTGCCAATTTGGGAATTTTAAGTTCACCACAAAATGTGGAACTCGCTTTTTTATAATGAAATATATCTATGAAACAAAGCTTTTCATGCACCAAGTACTCCTTTCATTTGCTTCTCTTGCTATCATTGATCACATTTGCGAATTGGTAGGATAAACCACTGATTAATGTTTGATACTTTAATTATGTTACATACATAATAGTATTTATAACAGTGATCAACTGGTCAATTGAAATGAGTTGACCAGACACACTATCATGACCGCTACCTCTTACACAGGTAGGATTTGCATGCCTTTTAACTTTTTTAAATATTATTCCACTCCCTTTTTTTTATTTGATACAAAAGAAGTAATTACGGTAACATGTCAAAACAAAGCAGGTATACTTTAAATTTAATGTAACAATAAAACTAACACTTCCACAAATCGGAGATCAAAACACAGTCAGCACTTAATTGGGTTCTCAGAAACACTCATGGATATTGCTGTGACAGTAGATTGACACTTTTCATATTTGAATACAAGAGGGCATATAGCATTATGATTACACTGAAACCCAATTAGAAAATAGAACTAAAACACAAATGTCACTTGACAAAGCCTATTTAATTGGCATTTATTTTTTAAAGTGCTGCCACTTTTAGACATTACTGACATTTTCATGGATCGAAATGTCAAATATTGTTATTTACAGTGTACTGAGAATTTTTTTTCATATAGAAAACTTAACAAAATATATGACTTCTTATTAAAAGTTGCGAATTTCATGACAGTGTATCAGATTTCCGGGCACGAACTAATGTTTTCAATGATAAAACGAGCAATATATCAAAGTTTCATTTACATGTTTTGATTGCAATTTTCTTCACATTCAACAAATATGGGGCCAATTCTTTTGGTATTTTCTACAAACAAAAATGGGATCCACGCCTGACCTCATGTTATAAGTGGATTCGCGAGTTAACGAGGGAAAGGTGTACAGGGTGGAAGTGTTCTATTGTGAGTCGACATAGACAATCACATGTGGCAAAAAACTATTAATGGTGTAGTGAAAAACCATACCCGACTCTTGGCTGTGCTCCTCTTCCATCTCTTGTTCTACCTCTTCCCTCTCCACCTCCCCACCATCACTAACATAGTCATCATCATTCTGCGAATGAGCTGAGGCAGACACTGGTACTTTCCCTGATGACAAGACTGCTGTGCCCTTCTTCTGCAATGAACAAAGATTCTTAAAGTTACCTTCTTCTTACAAATATCATTACATGTAAGTACACGTCCTGTATACAAAATAACGAGTAATTTTATTGTTTAACATTTTTACCTCAAGATATTCAAAGAATATACAGTACAAAATCCCCTTCAACCTGATATCAGTGCACTTTCTTATAAGGACCACATTTCTAGCAGCTCCTATTATGTTATATTACTGTTCATGAAACAATCTTCCCTACTGTGACCACCAAAACCTACCATTCAGAATTCTGAGTGCAATTAATTGTCTCAATGACTTTTTATGGACACAGAGCAATTTATGCAGAAAATGTCTAAATAGCAGTCAGTTCAAATGTTGTTAAACCTACTTTATGCAGTGACTTCTTAGAATAAAGTTGCATCATCACAAATGGTGAGTAAATGACATCCAATTAGCCTTAAATTTTGGATGACTTTTTATGACTGTGGATGAACAAATAACAATCAAACAATGGGAAAAATTTAGACACCATTCTGACTACTTTTCCTTGGTCCAAATTATACATTTCAGCTGGATACCAAACTTACAGCAATTAAGTGTGGCTAAATTATTGTTGTTGACAGTAAGCCAAACAAACTAACAGATTCCGTTTTTAAGCCTCCCACATTTCTTCTATTCATAATTTTTTTTAAAAATGACAATTTTTAATTATGTAGTCATATAAAATTGTAATATAAGACAAGATAAAAAACACTGACTTAAAAAGAATAGTCCAATCCTTGAATATATGTACATACTTTATGACAGAATATTCAAATGTTAGACATGTTAGACATGTTGATCATGAGAAATTCATGTCATAAGAATTTAAAATGGTCACATTTAGATGACTAGTTCAGCTGCTTGTATACTGCAGCTGTAATTGTCTATCTCACAAGTACAAGATTTAGGCCAAATATTGAATGTGTCAACCCAGTGAATAACAACAGAATTAATAGCTACCAACAGTGAACTTAATGGATTTAAATATCATGTAATTATCTCAGATCCTTTAGGATGAAGAACATTGTACTCCCCTAACTTACCTTAATTTTCAAATAATCACATAGGTACCACTTGATATATTTTACATGTGATGCATTACAAAGTCAGCCTGAGCAATGGACAGCTTATTATTATTCATGCAGGACAAGTGAGGGCTAATTATAGGTAACCAATGAAATATGGAGAAAAGAAATAGAACTGTTCCCTTGTCATATATCACATGCTTCACTTACTACACAAAGTTTATAGATTTCAATACAATTAAGCAGACAATCTTCATAAGGTGGAGGGACCTACAACTGGAGTCCCAGCAGAGGTCTGAGTATTAATTTACCACTACCTTTCAAAAATTTTAATATGCAAATACCGCATTTTGTCAGCAGGTTCAAGGTTTCTTTCAGGCAAATCAGATAACACTGTTTTTTCATAGGCCCAATGGGCAACTCACTTAGAATATGGAATGGAGCCAATGCTGATTTAAAGGGGCCCCAGGTGTTAGGCTATCCAATTTCTTTTAGCTCTGATTCGGGATAAAATTAGTTCTCTATTAATCTTTTCTGATGGTTCATTTATTCTTGGATTAATCAAATATTAACCTAGTATCAAGTATAGTTATCAGCACATCCCCCACCACACAAAAAAGGGAGACTATAAGAATAACAATTTACTTAGAGTATTTGCCTCAACAATAAAAATTCTAAACAATACTGCGTCTTTAATCAAATCCTTAAAATAACAATGTAGAAAGGAAACATTTTTTTGTAAATTATGTTTCTCTGAGAATACTTGCCTGATCACATTATTGTTAGAATATTAAACTCCTTACCTCCGAAATCCAGCCCTCCCAAAAACATGAAAAAAATTCCATCTTTTCCATCTATATACCATATAGACACAGGGAAGAAACTCCTACTCATTACCTCCCCTTACCACTAACAGGTGGCAACCCATCAACCAGATGTTTACCAGTTTAAAGCTGAATCAACGAGGATGCTGGCATTTTCATGTAAGTGTGGGAGGTTTTTATAGTCATGTGATCAGATAAGTATTCATGGAGAAACATAATTTACTAAAAACTTTCTTCTTTGAAAACATTCCCCCATCTCAATAATGTTAGGAGAATAGGTAACAGAAGGAGGAAATGCTGCGCATCATACCACTACCACAGACAACCTTTGAGAGAAGAATGGCTGAATTCCCAATATGAAGGATAAGCCACTCTCTTAACTTGACAGCAGCACAAACGACAGTCATGTAACCGATGACAACCATACACTGGCAAGAACAAAATAATGAATTCTTCTTACTGATAAAAATTCTGAGTGAATCCAGCAATTACTAAACCCATGCCCATGAGAAGGTTGTGCTGACAGCAACTGGACCTGGTGGTCATCTGGGTCACAGCCACAATGCTTGTCTCTGCAGAGGTAGATCATGGAGAGGGAAACCACGAGAAGCTTGAGTGTGCATGCCAGCCAACAGCTTCTATTATGTCTTGGATTGAAACTTTACATTTAAATGTGAGACTTGCAGAGATCGCTCTAAGTTCATGAGATGTATCTGATCTTTTGAGACTTCTGAGTATGCCAAGTGTATTACCCACTTCAGCCCCGAAACTAGGGCTTGAGGGGTTATATCCGTTTTTCCAGCCTTCACCAGAAAAAAAGAGATGTTGTGACCCACAACTTTTCTCCATGTGTTTCATGTAATGCTTGAAAGCATGGACCGCATCTTGCATTGCCGCCTTTCTTGACATATGGATCAAAATTAAATAGAGTGTATGATCACTGTTTGATTGCCTGCTGATGGTAACCTATTCTTAGCTACAAAGCCTGATTGCATCATTACGACCACTGAACCATCTGATCTGAACTGGAGATAGTTTGGGTCCATTGAAAGGGCAATGCAACTCACTCACTCTGCATGTCAAAACTAAAGCTATCAGAAAGTATGTTAGCAGCTTCAGCAAATTTCTGGTTAAAGGCTTGAACTAATTTGAGTTGAGCCACATCAAAACACGCAAAAGGTTCCATTTAGGAAACAGGGTGAGAGTTTTTTAGGTCTATTAAAGTCAAAACTGGTCAGCATGTCTGATAGATCTTTATCATGACCTGTATCTCCTCTGCCATGATGCCTGAAAGTTTCAGATATTGACCCTTTCTCCTCAAATACCCGAAAAAAAGGTCCGACAACTACGGCACTCAAAAGGGATGACACTGATACTGACCTTGCACTAGTCCCTGAAAATGTGCCTATTTCCCTCTTAAGCCTCAAAGTGGAGGGCCTTCTAGCTTGTGAGATTCTTGCCTCAATTAAAGTTGAATTCCTTTCTTTGCAAGGCTCTCCTGACAAGAGCCAGGCATGAAGGAGAAGCCTGTTCTGACAGAGATGAAACACACAATACCACGGCTGTTTGAGCAGGTTTGGCCTCACTGGGATTTTCCTGGGAATGTCTATCACTAGATCTAGCAGATCATTCACCCAGGACTTGTCTCACCTAGGACAAGCTATGAGCATCACTTTGCATTTTTGACCTCTCAATTTATGTATTATTTGCATATCGTGTATTCATGACCCAGGATTTTGGTCTGGAAATGGTGAGCAGTTTGTGATTCCACCTCGTCTCAAAAAGGTCTATCACTGGATGTCCCCAAAGAGCACACAACTTAAAAAAGACAGACTGATGAATAGACTACTCACTGTGATGGATCTGGCCACTTGTTGACAGCGAGGTGATTTGGTCACCCCCACCCCATTTGAGGAGGCAGGTCATCACCCTGAGTTATCTGACATGATTAGGACTACTTTCCTGTAGAGCTGGTCTTCTCCAGAAATGAAAAATGTTGACTATAGCCTTCATTTCCAGACAGTTTATGTGAGGAGGTAACTCCTCTGGAACCCACTTGCCATTGACTATGGTGAAGCATGACAACAGGTGGGTTCCCCAATCGGACTAGCATCTCTGTACATACTGCAACTTCCAGGTTGGGGCTTTTCCAGAGGAATTCCTGCTATGAGCCAATGTTTGTTGCTCCACTGACACAGGAATAATAGTACTTCAGTCGTGATCATAACTCGCTAATCCAGTTGACCGGAAATGGGGTGCCACTGGGTAATGAGGGCCATCTGCAAAGGGCGCATGAATAGGCAGCCAGGAATAGGCATTGAAATCCAATCCCTGTTGGAATAGGCATTGAAATCCACTCCCTGTTGGAATAGGCAACCATTAATAGGCATTGAAATCCACTCCCTGTTGGAATAGGCAGTCAGGAATAGGCATTGAAATCCACTCCCTGTTGGAATAGGCAGCCAGGAATAGGCATTGAAATCCACTCCCTGTTGGAATAGGCAGCCAGGAATAGGCCTTGAAATCCACTCCCTGTTGGAATAGGCAGCCAGAAATAGGCCTTGAAATCCACTCCCTGTTGGAATAGGCAGCCAGGAATAGGCAGTGAAATCCACTCCCTGTTGGAATAGGCAGCCAAGAAGAATTAAATCTGCTGCTTTACTGAGCAAACCAAGAAACTGCAAAGACTCTCTCATTGAAATCCACTTTCTGTTGTAAGCAAACATCCTCGAGTTTGATAACCAGCGCAAGGTGTGGATGAGGGAGATGGACGAGATTGAGATGCTGGGATCGGTTGAGACCTGACATTTTCCAGTTCACTAAAAGGCCTAGATAACCTAAAAGGGACACAAGATCATTCCTGCCCTTCACCAAATTGAACTTACACTGTGCTTTTGGAGGATGGCATCCAGATACTCCACAGTTGATGCTGACAAGTAACCAGACAGAGTGACGACTCAGTTGATGATTTTTGTTAAACCCCATGGATTGATGTCGAGACTTAATGGGAGCAATTGGTATATTTTTCCTTGCTAAGCAAACCAAAGGAACTCGCATGAAGCCAGGTGAATAGGGACATGAAAAAATATACGTCAGTTAGGTCTGGACTGACCGCAAATTCATCCCTCTGTATGGAAAGCCTGATTCACAGTGCTGTTTCCATTTGATGCATTTTTTTAGCTGGCTGATGTCTATGACTGGCCTGAATTTAGGCACAAGAAAAAGCCTGGTACAAAACCCAGGAGAGTTCGTTTTGCAAACTATCTCCACTGCCCACTTGTTGAGCAATCACCAGATCTTCTTTCCACAAAATTTGCTTTCTCCCAATCTGACAGCACATCTGTCATGAAAGGGGAAGATGAAATGGCAGGTGGTTGGATAAATGAAATCTGAAGCATCACTAAAACAACCTGGATCGCCTGTTCATTTTGTGAACATGAATCAATTCAATACTGGTAGAAATGAAGGTGTCTATTGCCAAGTGGTAGGATGTCTGCCGGCCGTGATGGTGGCAAGTGAATGGTAGTCGTTGGGAGGCTTGTGGAAGGAGAAACCTTGCTTTCTATCACCTTTATTGAACTGCCTCCTAAACTGAGGGGAATGTTGCCACCTGAAATTTGACTGAGGTCAATAATGTTGGTAGTATTCGGCCTCTTACCTCTTTACTGACAATTTGTTGAGGCTGAGATTGATTCAGCCTAAAGCCACTGCTGGCAGCAAGGCAAGTTGGTGAGGCAGCTTCTGTGCTGCCTAACTCCACATCTGCAATATTCTACCACCAAATAGTAGCAGAAATCAAAGGTATAGAACTTGCCTGATTTTTCAACAAGTCAAAAAATGGCTAGCGATGCTAGATCTAACATGAAAAATGTTGCCACAATGTTATTATGCATGAGCTTAGAGGTGGCATGGAAAACATTGTTATCCACTTTGCAAAACAGCAGGGACATCATATTCACAGCCACAATGTCTAAGTCTACTGTCAGAAGCTTAGTGATAAATGTCTCTGCATGTGTTCAATACCAGCATGACGAAAACATTGCTGATAGCTGACTTTAAGAAAAGAAAGCCTTAAAATTTCCTGGATCATGAATTTATCTGAACAACCTCATTTATACTTTTATAGACTGCGGAAGTAGACAGGAGGAATGTTCGTCCTCATCTTCCAAGTCTATTAAAGCCTTCACCTTATAGGACTGGCTTGCACTTGGTGCAGATGGGCATTCGCAAGTCAACAACAGGCAATATGTCCCTCAACAGCTGCTTTAAAACGGAACTGGACGGTTGGCAGCGTACAGCATGGACAGATATCATCAAAATCTGACAAATACCCAATGCTCCCAAACTTATAGACCAGAAGGCCACACACAAACATGCAGGGGGACTTACACCCACTGGGCTGCCAAAATAAGGGATGAGACTCTCTCTTCAACCCCAAGCCAATATTAGATGTTGTCACTTTCCATCAACCAAGACTCTACCACGTCTCTTCAAGCAAAACCATAAACCAAATTCCTTCTGACCACTTCAAACATAGTTAGAAGTCAATGAACACTTTATGCAAGTGAGGCATGTATCACGCATATCCTCGTTCACTTTGGCACATAACAGTGTCATCATTTAATCTGAAATGACAAAATATCGGAATAACAAAACAAAGGTGTTCACATATTACACTAACAACACTGGATGAACACTCTGTGCAAGTGAGACAGGTATCATGCATGTCTTTATTAACTGTTAATCTGAAATGACAAGAACAAAAATATTAAAAAATAACCTGAAAGTGTTCAAATATAGCAATAACCACACTTGTTACTTAAACATGTGAAAAATCCATGTAGTGTGCACAAATAAACAACCAACAGCTAACACCAAGGATACCATGTTGGAGCACAATGACAGAATAAAAAAAGTCCACAACTGCAAAATAATTCACATAAATATTGATCAAAAATCAAAATTAATGGCTGCAACATGTAGCAAATACATTAATATGCAACACTATACCATCTTTCTGGATGGATGGGTTTAAATCACAAAGATTTTAAAGAATTTATGATGATATTACCTAGAGAAAGCTTAAAACTAGTAAACATCAGGAGGATGGGTAGAGGTAATGGGTAAGAGTTACTCCCCTTTGTCTAATTGTTATACAGATGGGATAGACACATTTTTTTCATCCTTTCTGGAAAGCTGGATTCGGGAGGTAGCAGAGGTTATTTTCCTAACATCAGTGTCATCAGGGAATGTATTCAAAAGAGATATTAACTGGTTTGAAATTACACTGACAGAGTGGCTTGAGGATGGTGAATATAAGGTACGTTTACATATCAATTCACATGACATGACTTTACCTAAACAATAACTTTCTTTTCAAAAACAAATTCTTCATTTGCATGCTCAATATGCTTGAGTGACTGCTTTAACCAGTAAAAAACCATTGTTTGGCTAGGAAACACCTGTCCATTAACTGCGGAAAGCAGGCGTCTATTAATACATGACTTCAATTAAGGAAATTTCAAGAGGGGAAATGGGAATGGCTGTCGAGACCACATGAACACTACATAAAGGTGCCTCTTAGGGGAGGTTGGACAATACCATTAAAAATAAACTAATACCTTTTCTAATTACTCTTTAATTTGCCATTACTTTTTGCTCTGAATATGGTGACCAATATATTAGGGTTTGACCCAAAATTTGAAAATGACCACTAAAATTTTCAAGTAAGTCGTCTTATGTCTACTAAAGTTTGTTATGTGCTTGGAGCACTGAATCAGTTCATCATTTACCTGATCAAAAGTGTATTCTTCTTCATAAGCTGGTTCATCCTGTAATGGTGTGCTACCACCACTTCCTGGAAACATAAGTTCAGAACGTTAATTTTATCATCATCATTATTACTAACAGATGTTTAAATTATTAACTCTAATGGCTAGATTTAGGTAAACAGGCATGACACCAGTGTAACTACTTAACAGTTAAGCCTTCTCTGATTTGATGACTTAAAAGAAAACAATGTTCTATTGAATGTATATTTAAGCACATGCAATTGTTCGGCAAATAAATGACACCCTTTATTGTTTTAATGGTGTTTAAATTGGTGATGATGCATATATAAAAAATGAAAGTAATCAAAGCTTTCTCTTAATTAAGCACAAGAACTTGTAAACAACTCACAAATTCCAGAATATGCATAGAGAGTAATACATATAATTAAGATTATTATCTATGGCATAATCAATAAAAAAAAAAATTGTTGAGTTGAAATTGACTTCCTTTGATGAAGGGTGCATTGTTTATATTGAAGATTGTATCCAGCTTGCTTTGATGAAGCATGCATGAGTTACTGAAGTTCCTGCAAAAGGTCAACTTTGGCAGAGCACACAAATGCCTGTTTGTTAATGAAACAGCAGCATTAAAGCCTGGCAACAATATAAAATAACTGTAGAACAAAGAATGGGTCGGAACTGACAGCATGTCGACATAAACGATTATAAAACTAAGGATTTGTTAAAATTGGAAACTAGGGCTTCTGTCAACATATATATATATTTTTTATCTCAACATGGACCTAAGCATGACGAATTTTGTAGTAACAAAAGATCATGGACCCTGGACTTTGCTTTTTGTTGACATAAGCAGTTTGTCCACATAAACGATGGAGATATAGGTGGGTATGGACTGTACATGTACTCAAAAATCAAAGGAATTTTCTAATATAAAATACCCATTTTTGTCCATAATGACTTGCTGGCAACCCATTATGGACAAAAATAAGCATTTTAAACAAGTATAAAATAGCCATTTTCTAATATTCCAAAAAAAGATTGAAGTATAAGAAATAGTTTTCTAGTATTAAAAAATCAATTTCTAGAAATTATAAATATATCACTCTTTACTATTAGAAAATGAGTCAGATTCTGTAATATTAGAAAATCAGAGGTTCTGTCCACTATTAGAAATAATTTTCTAACATTAGAAAATGCATAACATTTGCCATAAATGCCATAACATCACACATCAGTGGGAAACATATAGTAGACCAATTCAATGGTTTAAAAAATAAATACATTAATTACATTTGCGCTCATTATATACAACATAATCAAATAATTTTTACTTAGTATTGGCAGACATGGCTACACAATATTTTTTATAATTTCAACATTTTGCTTGCCAAGACTTGCAAAAAAAGTGATATTCCACCTCAGATCACTTGCCTGATGTGATACAAGTCCTCAAAAAAAATCTTATGCAAAAGAGATGGCAACATTATACGCCATTTGATTGTCTAAATAAAAAGCACAAGTTACAACAGATCCAGTGGTCAATACTAGGGATGAAACGATACAACTGTGCCGTGTATCGATACGATTCACAATACACAGCTTACGATACGATACATTATCGATACACATATCAACTTGATGGTCTTTTCATTTTTAGAAGGTCTGTCAGTGGTAGGGTTATGCTGTTTTATATGTGTTGAGATAATTGGTTGTATTTCTAGTATGCTGATTACAGACAGACATAGATTTAGCATCTGTTCATATGCCATTTTCATCCCTGACAAGATGAAAAAAAGTACATCAAGGCTGAGCAATTTTTTTTCTTCATCCACTTGTCCATGACAAGTGGTTTCAGAAAATTTACTTGTCCCACCTTACTTTTCACTTGTCCCACCTTACTTTTCACCACCTTACTTTTCACTTGTCCCAAAATGGTAATCACTTGGATTAAAGTCCTCAAGCTCTGGTCCATTTGGTGAAATGTTCATTAGAATTTTTAAACTCTCTTGGTTTAAGGAATTCTTATGCTCAGTAGCAGTCTTACGTTGTATCATCCACTTTCACAAGAATTTTCCTTCTTCGAATCGTCCTTATTACCTTCCTTGCGAAAATAATTTATTAAACTCATTTTATCCACATAGCAAATATCAGCTTGCTTTACAACTACTTCTAAAGTGATCATAACAAACATTTTCTCTTTTAAATACGAACAGAGACAGCTTATTAATTAGCGTAATTGTTTCGCTTCAAATGCAATAACGCACGTGAAAGTTGATCGTCTGTATAATCAATAAAAAAAGAAAGAATCATTACTGCCATTTAATCAGTTCATAAGGGAAACCAACACTGATGTCAGTAAAGTACCTTTCATTAATCTAATTATGCTGACTCGCTGGATTAAAACCAGAGTGAGTCACTCATGGGGATCTGGTTTGAGTAAACACAGTGCAACAAAGTCGCTTAAAACACTGCTAATTAATCATACCAGCTTTGTTTCGTTTTACGTGTTTTGATTTGCCGATAATTTGGTTGCTTAGCCCAATATGCAGCGGTAACAGAACATGCACATATGCGATAGGTGTTATACAGGATGCAAATGTATACATGGAGAGGGGTAGAATCAAGTATTCAGTACCCCCGGATGGCATGAATGGCCAAATAAAGGTATATATCATGATTAAAGCACGAAAATAAGGACTTGCCAGACTTTTTAAAATAGTAAAAAAGCACTTTCCCGGACTAGCAACTCAGAAAATTTTACTTGACTGACTTAGAAAATTAATAGTCTGGGACGTCGGGCTGTGGGATTTGCTCAGCCCTGTACATCCAAACAGACTACATATTAGTTGTTAGTGATTTTAATTCAATCATTTAGGCCATTTGAGGCTACTCCATTTGATCGCATCTAGGACTCTTCTTGGTAATCACACCCTTTTTTTTGCACTGCATGAATGCTTTTAAAACATCTTATTATCAATTTCATGTCTTCACTTAAATTTGAAAGACATGACGGTGTTATCTTCAACACAATAGAAATAGTGCAATTTCCACCTGCAAGGAAAATATTATTTAGAGCAAGTCCAGGTGTGGGAGTGGAGATGACTAACAACCAAAATCTATCACATTGTACTTCCTGCAGATGTAAAACAACTGCAGCAGCTGCAGGCACTCGTTTTTGTTAGTGAAAAGGAAAACTATTGACAATGCCCACTCCCCTTCTATACAAAATTAACAAATTAACACAAGGTGACAAACCTGCACGGTTTGAAATCTGCCTCCTTGCTGATTCTGTGCTAATTGTATTTATCCTGTTGGCACATTTAGTCACTGAATTTCCTATATCAACGTAAAAGGAAACATTCCAAACTTGTTCTCCATGTGTGACTTTAGTAATTTACAGATCAAAGTTTCTCTGTTACTTTGTATCTAACTGGATCGAATTTGGATGTCAATACTTCTGGTGTGTCACGCAGTGAATAAGCTGCAGTCAGTTCTGATTGGTGGTTATTGTTTACCCTGAACTGCAACAAACAATCACAACCAATCAGAATTTAATGTAACATATTTAACTGAGTGACACACCGGAAGTGTAGCCTTTAAATTCGATCCATATAGACAAGATACAAAGCAACAGCAAAACTTCGCGTAAAAGTAGTTATTAAATGATCACTAAAGTACTTAAATCATACATGGGTGAACAAATTTAGAAAGTCTCCTTTTCGTTGATATATATTATCAGTGGCTGAACATGCTGATGGGATAAAATAATTAGCATGTAATCGGCGAAAGGGGGGGGTCACATTTCGAACCACGTAACCTTGTGTTAATTTGCAAAAGGTGAGTGGGTGTTTTCAACAGTTATTTTCTTCTATTTTACTGACAAACATTGGTGCCTGTGCCTGCGACAGCCGTCTCAGATAAATTCTCAGATTAAAGAATAAAAAGGTAAACGACTAATAATTATTCATGATTGCTGAAGATTAAAGTAACTTCTATAGGGTAAGTATCGTTTTGTATCGATTCTTCACCTCTTGTATCGATACGTGTATCGATATGGCAAAAGTATCGATATATCGATGAATCATTTCACCCCTAGTCAATACAGTAGTCAAGTACCTTCACTAAAAATGTTTTTTTTTGGTAATAACTTAATTTTACTGTCAATATCAATTCTGAAAACTTCTGTAATTTAGTTCATTTAGCTTTTTTTAATCCTTGTATTAGAAAGATAGGTTTTAAGCAATACTTTTTCTTCAAGTAGAACATTCTCTATGTTGTATGTATATTATATACACATTTTGTAAGCGTATGAATGTATCATACTCGTATGCTGTGTATTCATACTTGAAAGTGTGTATGTTTAGATGGAGAGAAATATGCAATGTATTTTGGCCATATGACTTCAAAAAAACATAGCAGAAGCTATACATTGTAATTAATTTTAACTGACAGGAGTACCTAGATTACAGTATTGTAATTACAAATAGGTAAAAATACTTAAGTAACTGCCACTTAAAGAACAAATTTTGTTTTTATATTAGCTTCTTCACTAGAAAATGGCAGTCGAAAACATTTCTAAACTAGTTTGAAACAACCCCTATATTAGGCTATACCACACAAGAGAGCACATGTATATGTGTCTTCAACATCAGTGTTTATCCATTCAAACCACGGTGGTCAATGATGAGTAATCTCAAATGCATTTTGAGGGAGTTGATTCTAAATTAAATGTGAATCTTTTGACTCATTTTTGGGTGAAGTTTTTAAAAGTAGACGAATTTACTTTTAGAAACAGGTATTTTCTTCACATGACCACTCACTTTTTAGCTTCGTTACAACAATCCCTAGATAGGATTGAAAATGTATGGTTTTAATATTTGTCTACGTGCTTGTAATAACATCGTGTATTGGTTGGATATTTTTTTCTTTGCCTCTTTTTTGCGTATTTTCACAAAAATGAGTGATGTAAGGAAATAACCTTGACCTTAAGTTACAGCGCTTATTGATTCTACAAGCATTGTCACATACATTTCTGACCAACAAATTTTTATTTTGGGGCTAAATCTTTTATCACATAATAGTTATACTTTGCTTTCTGCGAATTGTATAATTTCCTTAAATCTATGTGCCCAGTGAATTATGAAAACAGACAGTCTAATAAAGATGTACTTCCAAGACACAGCGATGTCCACCATTATTACCCCTTAGCAAGTTCACTTACAGTTCAAACTGATTTTATGAAGAAAACAATGCAAGCATGGCAGTTAAAATCTTCAAAATATACATTTAGAATGTGCTTTCACCAATTCTATTTTAAAAACACAAATTGTTATTTACATATAGAAGTTAAGTTCTCATCATCATACAATAACTTGCGGATATCAGTCAGCAATATCTTGCGGTAAGGGGAAGTTAATTGGTCAATCAGCTGTTAAAACACATGCCTGTGAATGTAAAAGAGTTTGTTTTGTTGACACAATTGATGTGAACATCTGCCAAGGCAACATGCAATCCATTTCGCCTTGGGCTTAGCAACTATTTGGCTGGGTTGAGGGAGCATCTCAAAAGCCATAAACTACTGTCACTAGGTGCAGATCTATAAAAAAAATGACAGGGCAAAGTCATTTTCACTTTCCTAATAGAAGAAGACGAAGTTTAAATTTTTTCTGCGACTTAATCGCCCACTTCGCCTGGTAGTGTGACCCCTGATATTGATATAAATATTGAGATATTGAAATGCAATATTAGAACCCAAGAGAAGATCTGGGCACTTGTTTATGACATTATGCAGAGCATGGATTATAATCCAAGTGATTCTTAGAAGATATGACAACCCTTTAGAATGTATCCATGTATGTTGTATATTTCCCTGTAACCTCTATTTTGCATTTGAAGCTTCAATTCATTGGTTCTACTTTGTAAATTTAGACATATAAAAATAACCAGTGCATTGGCTAAGTTCTACCTCAAATAGTTTGCACACTTTCGGTCATTGGCATCATTGTGTGAAACTTGTAGTTCAAAGATAGTTTACATTAAGTTATTTTCATATCGATATTGTTTTTCATTCAGATAAATAATACAGTGTTCATGTCTTTTTTTTTTTAAATCGATTCACTTTTATTTACTAAACTGGTGTCAAGGCATGGTTATTCCCATATGTACTGAGTGCACTGTTGAAAGCAGCACATACATGTCAGAGAATGAGTTAAACATTAATGTTGGTTTGTTATACATTTTTCTAATTCTTCTTTTCTAAAAGCCTTCTTTACATATGCAAGTGTCAAAAAACATAAACCCAAACTATCAATGAAACAATGTTAATAAAGGCTCAAAATGTCGTTAAAATGTATATGGGTGTATGGCAAAGGGTACTTATCCCAAGTGGTCACAGACACATGCTACTTAATATAGCTTTCATTCTATACCCCCAATTTAAAATTAAGCTATAAAAAGCACAATAAAGAGATTTAGACTCTTTCATTTTCATGAAATTATGTGGCACCTTGTTGTTCTACATTTTTCTCTACAAATTCATTTTTTGAACTGCAACTCTTTTTAGTTGAAGAAATCACGCTAAGTATCATTTAAGAAACACTTGAAACTAGATTTTAATCTATCTTGGATGCATCTCCATTGCAAAATAGTTTGGTTTTGTTGCAACAGCTGGTACTTCATTATTCATGTCCTATGTCGAAGAAAGAATGAAAAAAAAAGACGTACAAGCATCTGTTCGTAAAATCTCCACTTCTTATGAAGAGCTTTAACCCCCTCCAAAATCATCAAAATTTAAGGTCAATGTAACACGATAAGTGGAGAAATTGAATAAATAACCTGAATATGAGTCGTCTTCCATGGTAAGCAGGTTAAACAAGCAAAATTATGCTGATTTTCACCAGTTTCAAACAACTCACGCCATTGCATCAAAGGAGACACAAGTGTGTGAACGATAAAGATTGAAAATTCCGAATCAGAGAGTCAAGGGTAAAGATAAAGCAAAAGTATGAGTATTTGTTTAATTACGGAATATGAGGTTGTCAAACAATGCGTTTTGGGTCTTTGGTTAAAAGTTAAGTATATATTCACAAGGCCACAATATAAAGTATCAAATATTATAATGTAAGTTTTTTCTCATAAAATAAAAGGTTTTCATAAGAGATTTCGACCGGGATGTTTCGTTCAATTGTGGCATCAAACTGTTTAATACCAATCCCCGGACGGTTCGTCTCCTTCGTCGTCATCGATCATTGTGCAGTAGGGTACACTAGTAACTCTTGGTATATGTGTGTAGAGTTTGGTATATGTGTGTAGAGTTTGGTATATGTGTGTAGAGTTTGGTATATGTGTGTAGAGTTTGGTATAAGTGTGTAGAGTTTGGTATATGTGTGTAGAGTTTTGGTATATGTGTGTAGAGTTCTGTACAGCATTCAGTCCATCTGTTCTGTATCTCGCCTTGTTCTATTAGACGATTTTCTACCATGTCTTGGATCATTGCCACTTTTTGCTGTTGCTTCCTTATAATTGTTTTGATAGTTTAGAAGGCTGTTTTACTGATATTTGCGTGCATCTTTTATTCTATGTTAACACATTTTTCGCTTATCCATGTTTTTCTTTTACTTTCCTAGTGTTCCTCCTGATCTGGCCATTGACCTGACCGTAGTATACAACATTGTTCATTTATTTTCTTGGTTTGCTTAAGTTGCCTTCTTTTGTCATATGGATCCAAGATATAATTGTTGATCCAGGTTTATTTTCCGCCTTTATTTTCCAAGTACTTGCTCGCCCACTTTATTCACTGCCACGTTTAATCTCTCTTTGAGTTACGTGGCTTCCTCCTCTAGCATTATCAGTGGCGCAAACTCCCCGCCAAGTTTTACCTCAAAGACTTCTCGCATCGGGGGTCCTTCAGCTTCTCAGGGTCATATTTGAACTTTGGGTTTAGCCGCTTTTGTATTTTCTTAAGTTTAGCCGAAAATTCATCATTAGCAAGTCGTGGTCGCTTCTGACATCAGCTACGGGAAAGCTTGGTTCTTGTGTCTGTTATCTTTTGAGTGCCACGTCCAACGTCTGCATGGCTTGTGGGGAAACAGTAATGTTGGCAACAGCCACGTCGTCAAGTTTGGCAAATTCCATCAGTCGTAGACCTCTGTCGTTTGTCGTTGGGTTTGTTCCAGGCTATGCTTCATGGACCACGGCTAGTAGTAGGTGGTGGGTAAATGGGGCCTGGTGGCACTACGGGGTCCTACGAGAAATTAACATGGCAGGTGGCACTACGGGGTCCTACGAGAATTTAACATGGCGGGTGGCACTACGGGGTCCTACGAGAAATTAACATGGCGGGTGGCACTACGGGGTCCTACGAGAAATTAACATTGGGGGGCACTACGGGGTCCTACGGGAATTTTAACATTGGGGGTACTACGGGGTCGTACGGGAATTTTAACATGGTGGGCAAGAATGGAAAATTAATCTTTTCTTGAAAAATGGGTGGCCCTGAAAAGGGCCGTTGGTTTTTTTTTTTGCTTTAACATTGACATCTCCTGGAGGGTTTTCTTTTCCTTAAACTTCTACGGACTTCTGGTCCGTACATCAAGACCCTCTTCAGGCAGCCTTGTCTCTCCACATAAATCCGACGTTTCCATGTAGCGGTCTCTGTAATCTTGGTGATGGCCCATGAGGCCTTCACATACATAGGGAATGCTGGGTTAAACAGCATTCCCGAGATGATACTGGATGATTCCACACATGTCCACATTTTATTTTGTTTCTTAAGGAGTGGTCTTGGAGAAAACCGGTGAAGCTCTACGAGACAATCGGTCGTATATATACCTTACGATCGGATTGAAATGCATCGAAATGAACTACCAATCCAAGCGCGCGTTACAAGCGGGTCGGTTTTTCTTCCAATGGGAAGAGAGTAGGGGTGTGACGTCATTTGGGGTATAAAGGCATCACAGCGTTTGTAGGGTTTCTACTTTTTTGGACAGCCTAAATGGAGACTACCAAGACTAGTATGTATTGGGGTGAGCCTTCAACGACTAATGCTACTGTGTTAAACTTCCAGCCGGAAGAGTTTAATTTAGATTTTCTGTCTCAAGAATTTGAGCCTGAAATCACTATGCCTGCTGCTGTACCAGCCTCTTTGCTGCCTGTCATGGACGATTTCAAAAAGAGGCAACAAGAACAACTGGAAATATTTTTAAAGCAACAGAGAGAAGCGGAAGAAGTGTTTCTTCAACAAGAAGAGGAGAGAAGAAGAAAACAACAACAAGAAGAAGAGGAGAAGAGTGAAGCACCGCAAGAAGAGAGTCAGGAAGATAAAACGGTGAGTCTTCTCCAAGAGATTTTATCCGAGTTAAAGTATTTGAGAAAGTTATATGAATATTCTTTAACTCAGCCGCCTAAGCGAAAAAGACCATCACGGGCCAAACATTCCAAACCCATCACCACTACTAGTGAGATGCTACCACCACCACCACTACCATCACCATCACCATTCACCACTACAACTACTACCACCAAAGCAGCAGCAGCAGGAGGAATTGGACTGGAAAAGGATTACGACAATTGAAGCTGATCATGTCCAGTCCATAAGTTTGTTTTAAAAAACAAAACAAACACCCCAACGGTCCTTTTCAGGGCCAGCCAGATCTCTAGAAAATAAATCAAATTGCCAAAAAATCAAGTAAAACTTTAAAAAATCCCCATTCCTTGGTTTTGTGTGTAAGAGTGAGTGCGTGCGCGCGTGTATCATCCATACTCTAAAATAACAAAAATAACACAAAAACACTTACTTTTTTTCCATTCTGGTGTATTCTCATTTTTTTTTTTACAAAATAATTCACCATGAACATAACACCACACTCCAAAAAAAGTTCATTGTTCACTGTCTGTCTCTCTTGTTCTTCTTGAATTTCTTCACAGGAATCAAGGGTTCTTCTTCTTCTTCTTCATTCTCATTGTCTTCCATCCATCTCACTTTCTTCTTACTTTTCTTGACGATATGTTCTTCTTCTTCTTCTAGGTTTGAAGATCCTTCGGCTTCCTCCCTCTCTGGTAGATTTTCTTTTTCTTGTTCTTTCTGAGGGCACTCCGAAGACCAATGTCCTTTTCCTTTACAATATTAACAAGTATCTTTCCCTTTATCTCTGTTTTGGGTTTGTTGACGTTGTGGACATTCTGGAGCCCAATGTCCTTTCTCTTGGCAGATATAACAAGTATCTTGACTTTTATCTCGAGAGGTAGAGGTAAAGGAGGAGTAGTCCTTGCTCTTACTGGTAGTATACTTTCGAAGGACTGTCTGCAAATCTCTCACCAAAAAAGCGATATGTCTTCTTGACTCTTCCATCTTTACAGTTTGAAAGTTCAATCACAAAGACTGATTCTGAAGGTAAGAAGGTCTCTCTATATATAGTCTCCTCTCTCTATATATAGGTTCCTGTGTAAAACTGAATCAGTTTCAAATCAAACTTCACGATGAAAAGATCACGCCCAATCTATGAGAAAACAGAAGAAGAAACAAAGAGGCCACGGAGACGAAGACATTCCGTACCGCCTGAAACACCGCTGGCTGAACTGCTAGCTCAAGTCCATGCTAGCGATTTCGAAGAAGAGATGAGTGAACCTGAAACCCAAAAAACCCAACCCAAAACAAAAACCACCACCACCACCAGAACCCTAGACCAAAAAAGACCTACTACCGTGGCTCCTGAAAATTACTATCGGATTCGAGAGACGCAAAAAAAAAACCTCTCGAAAATTTTAAACCACAGCCTACACTCACACGGTTCACTTTAAAGACTTCAAGTCCGAAGTACCTCCCGAGAAAGCGGCGGGGTTCATTAGCGATTTGTGGGGATCTGTGTTACAGAACTTGAAACGACAATGCTGAGTCAAAGAAGACGATCGATTGAGACTGGCCATTCATCACGACAATTTGAAGTCCCCTGGATCGAGTTCAGCACCCCGGCAGAATTAACACCAGACAAAGTCATGTCCAAAATCGAACACGTTCATCAATCTAACGACAAGTTTACCATCACGGATGGAAAGGCTACACTTTACATGACTCACGTTGCTCCTCCTCGAGGAAGTGGACGATGTAGGAAAGCGTTACTGGTGGACGATCTTCGAAGTACCAAACACAGTGTCGTTCAAATTGACAATACCCAAGACCAGATGTGTTTGGATCGAGCTATTGTGGTGGGGCGAACGTATACCAACAAGAACGAGAGTAAAGAATGGAAAAGAGCCTGGAATAACATTCGAAAGTCTAACAAATCCCAACAACGAAAAGAAGCAGAACTCCTGTTACGACAAATGGTATCCCCAAAGAGACCGTGTGTGGCATTTCTCAAATGCAACAACTTCAAGACGTCTTGGCTCCTCACTACACTTTGAAAGTTCACCCTCAAGAAGTGCGCGGAGATATGGTGTTTCGAGGCCCAAATTTCCCCGAAGGAAAATACATTCAATTGTATTACCACCAAAAACGTTTCGATGCCATCACCACTATCACCGGATTTTTGGGACACTCTTACTACTGCGAGAAATGTGACCAAGGATTTAACAATCGAGAGCGACACAATCATTGCGGTCAGAGATGTCGGTGCTGTTTAGCGGACAAACCATGCCTTCCTGAACAACACCACGTCCATTGTGAGACGTGTCGACGCACTTTTCTCAGTCCCTCTTGTTACCAACAGCATCGCAAGACACAAGAGCACTAACAAACATGTGCTTGCGACTTATTGAAATTGTGCTCCACGTGTGGAAAACTGATTCGCACCAACGATCCAAAGAGCCACACTTGTACTGGAAAAAAAGATGTCCTATTTGCAAGCAGATGGTGAACTTTGATCATCAATGTTTTATTCAAAAGTACGATAAGACAGAGAAGAAAGAATTAAAGAAGAACAAGAACCAAGTGGATTTCATCTTTTTTGATTTTGAATGCATGCAAGAAACAGGCATTCACATTCCTAATTTCTGCGTGGCTCATCGGGCTTGTGAAAAGTGCATTCAAGAAACGATTCACTTTCACTGTCCTCATTGTAGTCGGATTCCAGGAGGACGTGAAAAAATCTTTCGCGGGGCCAACACTTTGTCCGAGTTTGCTGAATGGATTTTAGACCCTACCGACGACAGTTGGAGCGAAGAGGACATTCAACGTTACGGAGACTGTCATCGCTATGCCACCTTCATAGCTCACAATTTCTCGGGATACGATGGACAGTTTTTGTTAAGATATTATTCGCAACAAGGTACCGAACGCCCTGAAGTCACCATGAACGAAAACAAGCTCATCTACATGAAAGTGGGTCAAGTCAAATTTAAAGATTCCATGAGTTATTTGGCCATGCATTTGAGTCGAATGCCAAAAACATTTGGCATGACAGAAATGGCTAAAGGCTATTTTCCTCACTTCTTCAACACGGAAGCTAATCAACATGCCGTCCTACCTCATTTGCCTGACCTCCATGATTACGACCCCGACGGAATGCGCCCCGAACAGCGAGAAGCCTTTCATGCTTGGTACCGCGCTCACCAGTCCGATCCATTTGACTTTCAAGAGGAAATGCTGAAGTACTGTCGATCTGATGTGGACATTTTACGGCGTTGCTGTGGAAAGTTTCGAGAGTTATTTCTAGATCACGGAGACGTTGATCCTTTAAAAGATGCGTGCACCCTACCCAAAGCCTGTTCCTTAGTGTACACCAGAAACTTCATGCCCGAGAACGAAATAGCCATCATAGACTCCAACACGTCTCTCTTTGCCAGTCGTCAATTCTCGGCCAAAGCTTTGCGTTGGTTCCATTACTTGTGCCAAAAAGAAGACAAATGGATACAACATGCCAGAAACGGAGGAGGAGAAAAGAAGATTGGATCTTATTCCGTGGATGGATTTGATTTAGAAAACCCGCACATGGTGTACGAATTTCAGGGTTGCTTGTTTCACGGATGCCCTACCTGTTTTCCTGACCGAGACCTGAAAAGTCCTTATTCAGACTCTGCCATGGAACAGTTGTACGAACGCACTTACCAACGACGACTCAAGTTAGAAAGTCAAGGATACCAAGTGGTGGAAATGTGGGAGCACGAGTACGATCGACGTTTGAAAACCGATCCTGAATTTAAGAACATCACCGAAAGTTACGACGTGACCACCATCGAACCTTTGGATCCACGCCACAGTTTATTTGGAGGACGAACCAAAGGAGAAGAAATCAAATACATCAACGTGTGTTCTTTTTATCCTTGGGTGTGTAAATATGCTCGTTTTCCAACCGGACACCCAGAAATCTTGACAGAACACATCGACGTGGAGCACATTCGTCAATACGAAGGATTGATCAAATGTAAAGTCTTACCCACGACAAACTTGTACCATCCCATCTTACCTCACCATTGCCAAGGAAAACTGATGTTTCCATTATGCCGTACGTGGTCCGAAACATGCAACCAAGTATACCCCTGTCACCACACGGAGGAAGAACGAGCTTTGACAGGAACTTGGGTCAGCGCCGAATTGTTTCGAGCTCTGGATCGAGGATACCGTTTGTTGAAAGTGTACGAAATATGGCACTTTCCAACCACAGCACAATACCAAACGGACGACGCCACGAATCATCCAGGCATTTTCTCGGGGTACGTCAACCAATTTTTAAAACTGAAACAAGAAGCCAGCGGCTATCCCTCGTGGTGTCAGACTCCCGAAGACCAAGTGCGATTCAAAGAAGAGTACCGTGACGTCGAAGGCATCACTTTTGGAAGACGTGGAAAAAAAACGAAGGAAAAAGATCGTTTGCCAAAGTCATGCTCAACTGCTTGTGGGGAAAAATGGCACAACGACCCATCTTAACCAAGACGGAATACTTGACCGATCCTTATAAGTACTTTGAATTGGTGGACAACAAAAGTGTACTAGTCAAACACGTTGAAATCGTCCGTGATGATTTGATCTTAGTCAATTTCGAAGAAGAACCCAAGTTTGTAAAACCTGACAAGTTTAGCAACGTAGTCATTGCCGCCTACGTGACAGCCCATGCTCGTTTGAAATTGTACGACGAAACTTTAGAAGTCTTGGGAGATCGTGTCCTCTACTTTGACACCGACAGTTGTATGTACATCCATCGACCCGGTTGCCCACACCCTACCATCCAAGGAGAGCGTTTAGGAGCCTGGACAGATGAGCACCCTCAAGACACCATCCTGAGTTTTGCCAGCGGTGGCCCTAAAAATTACGGTTACCGATACCGAGACCCACAAGGACAACTTCACACCCAATGCAAAGTCAAAGGATTAAACCTCAACTATCGAACCAGCCAAGTGGTTAACTTTGAGGTTTTGAAAAATGCTTTGGTGTCTGGACAAGTGGAAGACTTTCGAGTGCACACGTTAGAACCTCACAAGATCGTACGGTTACCTAATCACCAAATTGTCACTCGTCCTTTACAAAAAGTGTACCGAATTGTGTACCAGAAACGAGTGAGACTTGCAGACCACACCACTTTACCTTACGGACACGCCGATCTGCAGTATAAAAAAGGGCACCCCCTTTGAACAGAAAAGACAACACCAAGATTGACGATGACTTCAACAACACCGTGTGATGAACCCACTACTACAGACCTTAAGTTGAAAGAATACAAATTTCCCGCGGCCTTGTCTGACTATTGTGAGTGTGCCAGTCGCTTGAACACGTTTAAAAAATGGCCTAAATGGCATGGATTACCTACTTCCAACTCTTTAGCCAGAGCAGGATTTGTCTACTTTGGAGAGGGAAACAAAGTGAAATGTTTCAGTTGTGGTGTAACCATTCGCATGGACCCTAAAAATTCAGCTATCCTGGAACATGTCAGATGGGGTCAAAACTGTGCTTACCTTTCTATGGCGTTTCCACCGATTACATTACAGTACTTTTCGGATGGTACAGTCGACAGGTATAAAAAAAGGATTTCTTCCTTGCCTCACCATTCATTCTGACTTTCAACGTTGACCGAGCAAGAAGAAAAAAAGATCAGTAATTTTGTCATCCTCCCACCACAGACGAATAAGAATACTCATGCCACCCACCCACCAAGTGAGAAATCTAGTGTGAACTCCAAGCACCATCACGACTTGGAGTGCGATGCAGTGCCATGCGACGAGACGGATTCCATAAGCGTTGACAGCATCGATTCACACGATCAGACGGATGCCGTACGCTTGGACATCGTCGATGCTGCGTGTGCCTCACCGTCCCTCTAGAGATGCAGGACGACCTTTCTTCTTTATTGGGAAGAATGCTAAACGTACCTGTGAATGTCATAAAGAATTGACGATACCTGTGGCTTTGCCTGGCTATTCCAAGTATGAAAGTCGACTCCAGACGTTCCAAGACAAGTGGCCTAAATATCTACTACAATCAACTACAGACAAAGCTTTAGCCAGATCTGGATTTATCTACTTGGGAGAAGGAGATAAAGTTCAGTGTTTCAGTTGCGGTGTGAGACTTCACCAATGGGAGGCTACCGACTCAGCTTACACTGAACATGCCAGATGGTCTCCGCACTGTCAGTTCTTACCTTTAGTGGCCTTAGAAGAGTACGGGTACGATGAGCCAGATGCCAAGAAGAAGTAACAACATGTCGGAGGATACTTTACAATGGTACATTCGTGGTTTACCTTTGGAGCTGCGAGAACACATTTACAGAGAATGGATTTAGATACACGTGAAACGTAAAGAACAGTTACATCCTTTACGACATACATGTTTTAACCATTGGTATCTGAATGTTATAAAAACACTGATTATTAACTAGATATTCAAATGGTCAGACATTGATCAACGAATACCTGCCTCCTGTAAGAGTTTGGAGGGCACCACCTACAATGTGGCAGTGATCCATAGAATTCGATGGAACGAAGTGAAGGAAAAAAATGGGACCAACAGACAAGAATACCAAAAACTTTTACTAGAAGTGTCACCTCAAGACGAAACGTCTTTACGTCGACTGACGTGTAATACGGTTCTTCTCACTGATCATCTTAGATATCATTTACCCACCGATTCCATTTGGCTAAAGTGTGAGTATTTTGTCACCAAGAAGACTAGTTTAGAAGATCGCATTCGTGACTTGCCTTCGAAGCTGCGAGTACGCATTTACAAAGAGTTGGTCCAGATCCAAGTGAAACGTAAACTCAAAGTCATTCCTCGATTTGCACACTACCGCGACTTCCACCGTATCAGAAGTCTGATTCTGGAGAGAAACTATCACCGCTATCGTGAAGAACACAAAAGAGAGTTACTTCTTTCCAAGTCGGAAACTTTACCAGAGTACATTCGTGGTTTGCCTTTGGAGGTGCGAGAACGCATTTACCGAGAGTTTGTCCAGATCCAAGTGAAACTCAAACTCAAAGTCATTCCTCGATCTGAAACTATGCTTACTTCCAAAGTATGAGAAGACTGATTCTGGGAAGATTCTATCGCTGGCACCTTGGAGAGGACTATCACAAAAGATACCAACCTTGGAAACCTGGATATAAAAACCCATCACCAAAGATACCCACCGTAGGAATCTCACCCTATAAAATCTCACCATGTCAGGACTGTGGTCTTCACTTGTGAAACGTATTCTGTGGAAGGAAGTCAACGTGTTCAGACCTTAGAGGATTATAAAGACTTGATACAAGAACTGTGTCCATTGAATTTTGGACGCTATGCAGTGTGTGTGTTAGTGACTACCTTTCTTGGATTTCGTTTTCCAGGACATTCGTTGTGGAGGATTTTTGAGGATCAGTGTTTGCCTTGGATTATTTTGGAGGACCCGTGGTTGTTTTGGACTATTTTGATGAACCAACAAAAACAACATGACCATTCATGCTTCTGTACACAAAAGAAAAATTGTACTCAAAGTGTTGAGAGTGGTAATGAAGACAAGTGGGGTACCTCCGTGTGAAGAAGACATTAGTCAAACTTTATTTACCTTTGACACATTTCAAGAAGTGTGTATTGCTAGTGAGTTACACCAACAACTTACCGATTGTAAAGATGTACGTGACTGGAGAAAAATGGGTTTCGATGTTTGGCTACAAGAAGTGGCTCAATTTGCCAAAGATCTGACCCGTCACTAAGTTTCCAAAAATGAAATGGGAACCAAAGTCACACAAAAAAATGACCTTAGAAACAATCCTGGAAGAAGAAGAACCTGACACAGCAGAGAAAGACCACACCGTCGTTGTCATCCACATGGAAACACCACAAGAACACACCCCCTCCTTACCGTCAGAGACATTTCATTCTTCTACCAAAACAAAGACGACCAAAAGAATACTACCACCAGTGCCTGGGCCTTCCATTCCTAGGACACCAGAATGTTGTACATTGACTTGTTTGTACAGAACTTTAATTCTTTTAGTGGTAGCCTTAATCTTGGACACGACCATTTTTGCCGTTTGCGTTTTTGTCCTTCATGACTTGTAAAATATTATTTGTTGTGTTGTTTTACAAAAAAAAAATAATAAATAAACGTGTATGAAACGTATAAAATGTCTTGGGTCTTTTGTCTTCTTCTCAAAAATCTTCCTACCTCAGTCATGGCTACATCTTCTTCTGCCTCGTCTACCTCTTCTACTTCCTCTGCTGTGGTCAAAGTGATTAAAGAAAAGTTAGATCGTCAAAGTTGGGACGCTTTGTATCTGAGCCATCCCTTTAACATGTTGATTGCTGGACCCAGTGGTTCAGGCAAAACCGAATTTGTCAAACGTTTGATCGAACACAAATCTCATTCGTTCGATCGTCCACCTCAACGTATCGTGTGGTGTTACAAAGAGTGGAAACCGTCTTACACGTTATTAAAAGAAAGTCAAGGAGAAGCCATTTCGTTTGTTCAAGGCATCCCTCGCGAAGACGATGGGATCGTGTCTGACGTGAGTCAAACACATCTGGTCATCTTTGATGACATGTTAGGAGAAGACGAAGAAGAAATTAAACTTTGGTTTACACGAAAAGGACACCATCGAAATGCCAGCATCATTTACATTACTCAAAATTTATTTCAACAAAGTAAAGCCCATCGTACCATCACTCTCAACGCTCATTACGTGGTGTTGTTTAAAAGCCCCAAAGACAAATCTCAAGTGCAAGTGTTAGCCAAACAGTTAGGTACTCCTTGGTTGAATTATGCGTACGACGATGCCACTCAAACACCTCATGCGTATTTACTCATTGACTTAAAACCGACCACTCCCGACTATTTGAGATTTCGTGCCCAATTGTTTCACCCTTGGTGTCAAGAAGGAGGTCCTGTCATTTACACGTCCCATTCGGACACTCTCTGAAAAAAAACTATAAAAACATCCACTACGTCATTTCTGTCTCACAGTCTTCGAGATGACTTCCTTTCAATCTCATCCTCCTGCTAAATTGATTCGTGCCTTGTATAGCATCAGTCGCGAAAAAAATGCACAAGTCCGTGCTCATTTGTTAGAAGCTAGTCTTAAAGAAGTGTTACGATGGTTTACTTTGACGGCACGTCAATTACAGCAGGGCATCATTCACATCCTCATCAAACTCAACGTTTTTTTCAAAAACATAAAGGGGCGTTGTCACAACTAGCTGATCCTAGAATCGATCCACGGACTAAAAAACAAATCATTTTAACCCCTGGAGGGAGCGGTTCTTTCGGAGGGGTCATGATTCGTTCCCTTTTGAAATGGGATCCTAATGTCCAAGCCACAAAACCCAAAAGACCAAAAAAAAAGAAAAGTCCTAAGAAGAAAGCTACAAAAAAAAAAGAAAAACCCTACAAAGAAGAAAGCCCCCAAGAAAAAGAAAAGTTCTGCCAAGAAGAAGAAAACACCCACCACTGCAAGGAACCGTAAGAGAGGTACTGCTGCCAGGACGCAAACGTACACCCGCAAGACACCACCACCACAGCCAGCAGTGACGAGGTCTCCTTCTCCTTTTGCGTCCACATCATCTTTGTCTTCTTCACCACCCTTCACAATGATGCCTGCCAAACTGGACTTAAGACAAGTGTTTCCTAATTTGATGCAAAAATGGAAACCATTTCGAAAGTCACCACGTCGGGACCCTCGACTTCGGCTGATTTGGCCATGGCAGCAGCCGCGAACAAAGGACCATCCCCTAAAACCAAAGTCCAAGAAAGAACCGGCGTGTTACAAAGTTTAGTGGATTTATCCAAAGAAGAATTGAGACGATTTAGTCCATTGAAAACACCTCAACGTCGAGTGAGGCCTGTCATGAAGATGGTACGTCGTGCAGACAATCAGTGGAGACGTGTTCCAGTATAAAATAGAAGGGTGACCTGCCAAAGACTTCAGACTTACTCCTCACCTCTAAGATGACACCCAAACGTGCACACCACCACCACCAAAAAAAGAAGAAAACCAAAAAAGGACTTCACCGCGTCTGGCGAAACATTGGGACGTCTTGTCTGTCCTGACCAAATCCAATCCTCCCATGCGAAAACAACTCATTCAAACAGCCCCCAAAGAAATCATCGATACCGTGTGTGAATGTTGTTTGAACGTCTTGAAAGGAACGGTACCTTTGTCCAAGATACAGAAACAAAAATTAGGTAAACATCGGAACGTTCTTCGTTAAATGGTGAAAAAGAAAATACCTCTCCAGCAAAAGAAAAAAATGTTGGTGCAACGAGGAGGATTTCTACCTATGCTGTTAGGACCGTTGTTAAAAATAGCGGCTCCTTTGTTAGGAACGCTTGCTGGACCACTTTTAGGAGGTGTCATGCGATAACAAACAAAAACCTTTGGATGAAATGGAAGGACGAAAACTGACTTTAGTACCTTACAAACGATGGATGGAATTTCATCGTTGGAACGAACAACGGATACCTCATTTACCACCTAATCCTAATCTCAAAGAGATGTCATAGTTACAACAAGAATTACAAGCCCTGATGGAACGAAGTGATTTATCAGAAACAGAAAAATAGCAACGGTACGGTCAACTTTTACAACGTCTGCAACTCTTTCACCAAAAAGCTGTAGACGAAACAGCTCCATCCACTCTGAGAGATTTCAAAACCCTGATGAAAAGTGAACCTAAAGTTACCACCGCTAAAACAGACACCGCCACAGGGATGACCGTGAAAGAAGAAGAAGAAGAAGAGTTACAAACTCCACCTCTTAAAAAAAAAGTTAGCCACACCGGGTTGGATAAAAAAGATGATGTCTACCCCATTACCATCAAAAGTGAAAAAGGAAGAAGTGAAGACAGAAGTCAAAACAGAACAGATGACCCCTGTTCAAACAACATCCTCCTTTACACCAGTGGCTCGTCGGACACGTAAAGCATTGCAATCCAAAAAGATACCCCACGAAGAAAAGACTATTGGTACTTGGTTGACTTATTGAGGAATCAAACCATGGAGAAACTTTTAGCCAGCCTTTATTACAATCCTGGCCATGATGCTGGTTACGGAGGAGTTCAAAAATTATATCGAGCTGCCAAAAGTAAATTGAAAAGTGTACGTTTGCGAGAAGTACGACGATGGTTACAAGAACAATCGACGTACACGTTACACAAACCCATTCCGCGCAAATTTTCTAGAAGTCCAACCCAAGTGGAAGGCATCGATCATCAATGGCAAGCCGATTTAGCCGACGTCTCTCATTTGGCAACCTATAATCGTGGTCACAAATATTTGTTTTGTGTCATCGACGTGTTTTCCAAATTTGCTTGGGTCGTCCCTTTGACATCTAAAAGCAGTACCGAATTGGTACGTGCCTTAAAATTGGTCTTGAAACAAAGTGGTCGTCACCCTTTACGATGGCAAACTGACAAAGGCACCGAATTTCTAAACCAAGCTTTTCAAAAAGAATTGAAACAAAGACAGATTCATTTTTTTACTACCGAAAATTCTGAAACCAAAGCCAGTATCGTGGAACGTTTTCAAAGAACTTTGAAAGAACGCATGTGGAAATATTTTACACATCAACACACTCTCAAGTACATCGACGTGTTACCTCGTTTGGTCAAAGCGTACAATCAATCGTACCATCGAAGCATCGGATGTGCCCCCGAAGAGGTCAGCCCTGAAAACGAAGTGACCGTGTTTGATCGATTGTTTGGTACACCCCAGAGGAGACCACCTCAGAAAAAAACCTTGCTGAAGTTGAAGACGGGAGATTGGGTTCGCATCGGAAAAACCAAACGCACTTTTGACAAAGGTTATTTACCCAACTGGACCACCGAATTGTTTCGTGTCACTACACCCGTGCGTGGACCACCGAATTGTTTCATGTCACTACACCCGTGCGTGGACGATATCCTCCCGTCTATAAATTGGAAGACATGCACGGTGAAGTGCTCAAAGGAACATTTTACTTGCCTGCGTTACAACGAGTGACCAAAAAAGAAGACGCCTTGTACGACATCGAAAGCATTCTCGAACAAAGAACACGCAAAGTAGGCAAACGTTGAGTAGAAGAAGTCAAAGTACGTTGGAAAGGATATCCTCCTAGTTTTGATTCTTGGATTGCTGCTTCTCAAGTCGTCGACTATAAAAAGAAAAAGAAGTAACTTAACATGCCATTCAACACAACCACGACCTCGACTCCTTCGCAGAGTTCTTCTCTTCAAGAATTACAAAAACAACCGCTCTGGGTGTGGTGCGGAGAACGTGTGCCTAAAAATCAAATCGTCTTTTTCTGCCAAATTTTTGTCGTGTATTGTGTCATCGGAGCCACCATTGCCAATTTGAGTTTGCAACAAGGAGACAAACAATTGTGGACCATTTTACTTAGCAGTTGCATCGGTTATCTTTTACCCAGCCCCTCTTTGAAATTTACGACGACGACGGACAACAGCAGCCACAACGGTAGTACGACCAACGCCAGTCCACCTTCTTCCAGTCACCATAATACCACTCCTCTTTTGGAACCCTTTGAACATCCTTTGAACTCGAGTGACTCCTTGGAGACCAAAACCACTTTAGACCTACTATGAATGACCAATTTTATTTAAATTTACCCAGTGACAGGTCCATGAATGTGTTTCCCAACAACAATTGGATCACGAAGCTCATTGGGAAGTAGGTTTGGTAGAAATCATTCATCCTACGCAAGCTCAAAACATCGACGAAGGTCAAAACACTTTCATCGTGGATATCTTGAACAAGGAAGTGCATGATGAGTTGGAGAAAATTAAACCTGGCTTTGAAAATTCCAGAAAGGTATTCATGACGTCAACTCTTCCCTTTGCGAGCCATACCATGAGAATTCCTGTGGGGTATTATTTTAATGCTCAACATTTGGTGGACACCATTGAGGCCATCTTCGAGGCTCAATTTGCCAAAGCCTTAGTCAAAGCCAAGAAAAGTGTCCAGATCAGTTACCGTCCTGTGGCACGTCGTCTCGTCTTACAATTTTCGGACGACGACACATTGGCCATCACTTTTTCTCCTGGGCTGTATGCTATTTTGGGTGGAAATAAATTTTTTAAAAATAAAAAAGTCCAAAGCTACTTAGATTTTGGAAAAGCTTTTAAAACCCCTATCGAATTGAACGTTGGACTGAATTTAATGTTTGTGTACTCCGATGTGGTAGAATACAACGTGGTGGGAAACACAGCCGCTCCCTTGAAAGTCCTTCCTTTCAAAGCAGATTCTACTGCTGGTGCGTACGAAGAAGGTGGAAACACGTTCACCGTGAATTTGTACACCCTCATTATCTTCCAGTCAGTAAATCGTATTTTGACAGTGTCAACATTAGTATAAAAGGAGATTTGGGACAAAGTGTGCCATTCATTGACAAAGGAAAAGTCACGGTGAAACTACATTTTCCAAAAAAGTTCTCCAACGCATTGTAAAAACAAAATGTATCGGGTGTACCGAGGATTGGCTCGACAACGAGGACATGGTTTAGGAGATATGTTAAGATCGGCTTTTCGGACGGTAGCCCCTATTTTGAAACCTATGGTGACTCGAGGATTCCATGCCTTAAAAGATGCCGCTTTGACGCAAGGAAAAGAATTTTTGCAAAATGTCCTCATCGACAAACAAAATCCTAAAGAAGCCTTTTTGAGAGCAGGCAAAAATGTGTTGATGCACACTGGCAAAGATCTTTTAGGTCTCCTAGAGAGTCCTATAAATTCACTTCACGCTTCTGGTCCTGGCATTACTTCTTCCTCCACTCCACAGCAAGGACAAGGTAGAAAGAGACGACGTCGAAATCCCTTCAGAGTTCATAAAACACACGGTGGTGTTCCAAAAAAGAATAAGAAAAGAAGAAGAACCGTCAGAGAATTAGACGTGTTTGATTACTAAAACCATTGAAAATGATGCACCGAGATTCTTGCGAATGTACCAAGTCAGAACTGGATATGTTTACCATGCCTCCCACCATGATGACGATGCAAGAATCCCAATGGGTGGAATTTCATCCTGTATCGTCTTTGACGGATTCAGCTCCTATCGAATTTGAAATCAAAGGACAAACCGAAGATTACATCGATCTGAATAACAGCTACTTGTACCTGAAACTCAAAGTGATCAAAACGGCGGACAGTAGCCTTCCTGGGGACGGTGACCGAGTGGCTCCCGTCAATAATTTCATGCATTCCTTGTTCAGCGAAGTAGATTTGTACTTGAATAACAAACTGATCAGCAGCAGTTTGGATACTTACTCTTACCGTGCTTACTTGGAAAATCTCTTGACGTACGGAAAAGAAGCCAAGAACACTCATCTGGATGCTTCGGTGGTCTGGAAACCTGACACCTCGGAAAAGTTCAACGACACAGCTGTCAGTACCGGCGAAGACTTCTGCTAATGATGGTGATCCTATAATTCCAGCAGTCCCTCACAATGTGGGATTCAACGACCGTCGAAAGAAAATCAGACGAAGTTTAGAACTGATGGATCGTTTGCATTTGGACATGTGGTTGCAAGACAAGTATTTGTTGAACGGAGTAGATGTACGCCTGAGACTGAATCGCAGTAGTGTCGCTTTCCATTTGATGGCTCATGCTAACGAGTGGAAAACCATCATCCAAGAAGCCTGACTTTACGTACGCCGTGTGGAAGTCTTACTAAAAGTAGCCAACGACATCAGTCAAACGTTGAGCAGAACCACTGCCAAGTATCCTGTGCGACGAGTGGAAGTGAAAACCTTTACCACTGCCGCTGGACTCCGATCCAAAGTTGAAGATCACGTCTTCCAAGGACAGCTCCCCAAACGTTTGCTGATTGGCATCGTCAGTAATGCAGCCCTCAACGGAGTCCACAATCAGAATCCATTCGAGTTTAAACACTACAACGTCTCCAAGATAGAAGTCAGTCGAGATGGCAAAACGTTGTGTACCAGACCTTTTGAACCTAACTTTAGCGACGCCCATTAAAATTATTTGCGATCTTACCTGAGCCTGTTTGAAGCCACAGGACAGTTAGGTACTAACACCAGCCACGGCATTTCGTACGACGATTATGCAGGAGGGTATGCCTTGTGGGGATTTGATTTCACTCCTGACCAAGGCAGCGACGAAGGATATTTCCACCCTATAAAATCAGGCCCACTTCGTGTGGAACTTCAGTTTAAAGATCCTCTACCCGACACGGTGAACGTCGTCTTGTATGCAGAATTTGATAATACTCTAGAGATCAACAGTTTGAGAGAAGTGATTCTAGACTATTAGAAGGAAAAGAAAAAAAAGATGCAACACATAGAAGAAGAACCTATGGAGATAGATGAGGGATTTTGTGAAGTTCAGCAGTCACAAACTACCACGGATGATGATGATGACGAAGTCATTCATTCAGAAGCTAAAAAAGAAGAAGAGAATAATCCTTTTCCAAAGTTTGCTGGATTTATTCCATGTATGCCATCAAGATGGTCAGAACACGAACAACATTTAGTCTCTTGATTTCCTACGGCAATGGGTTCCAAAATTACAGAACTGTCTAGGAAAGATTGTCATGGATGTCAAATTGATCATCCCAGTCAGAAACAACACGGCAAATGTTTGATGATGACGGCCGAAGAAAAAATGGACGAATATATGGAGGACGCCTGGTCTCAGATCTCGGAAGAAAAGGTGTTGAGACAATGGTATAAAGACTTGCAGCATTCTTCTTCACCTCCACTCACTCCTCTGGAGATCCGACGCATCGAAGCTCATTTACAAAAGGCTATAGAGACTGTCCGTGATTCATCGACTTACTTGAGAGACACATTCAAGCATAAAGTCAAGTGTGAATTGATGACTTTTCGTTACCTGTGAAAAAAATGGATACCAGGGAACTTCATTACCTGTTGACTCGCAGTTCCTACACTTCTTCTTGGAATCCTGTGGCGTGTGCTAAAGATGAACTACCTCATCGCAAACCTAAAAACGTTCATGCCTATGTCATCAATACCGACGACAGTCATCTACCAGGAACCCATTGGGGAGCTGTGTACTTTCCCAACGATCACAATCAAGTGTGGAATTTTTTTTGATTCTTATGGATTACCTCCTTTGGAAGACGACATCATCGACTTTATGAGAAGAAATGCCGTCTCTACTCGATTCAATAATGTTCGATTACAAGGATCGGATTCCATGGTGTGTGGACAATATTGTGTACATTTTCTTCATCAACGCAGTCTCGGATATTCCTTAGAACATTTAGTGACTTGTTTTGATAGAGACTATGCTCGAAACGATGCTAAAGTAGAACGAAGGTTTTGTGAACGTTATGGTTATCTCTTGCCTTTAGCTCAGAAACGTAGTGTGCATCAGAATGATGTAGATGTAGAAAATTGGAAGTTTAGTTTACCTTTCCAACGTTGTCAACCCTGTAAATACGTTCCTGTTTAATATCTTGTTGGTTGTTAGTTTTGAAATTTTTATGTTAGAGAAGCTTCTTCATCTTCATTAAAAAATGTTGATTTTTTGAAAAATAGTGTTGTGTTGTTTTTTTATTGAATTTGAAAAAAATTATTATGTTCTATATCTTTCTATCGATCTGAAGTCACCCCCTCTATCCATTTCTCACTCTCGATCTGAACCCCATGTTTTCCATCGCGTCCGCGCTTCAAGCATATAAAGCGGTGCGTTGGCCAGTGTAGTCACATGCCCTGAATGCTCTGAGAGGCCTAGGCCTCTCAGTTGCAACTGGATGGAGCCTCCGGGCTCAGGAAAAGAGGACTACTCTTCTCCTTATCTGGGAAGAAGAAAGAAGAAACCAAACTGAAGGAAATATATGGGAAAGGAATAGACCCATACCAAATAGAAGACCGGGACAGGGAGGAAGAAGATTTTTCCAGTGGGACCGTTATAGGCAGACGTCGCCCACACAACAGAGGCAGCAAATTTCAACTGCACCTCCCAGGGGATCAGGGGAAATCAAAGAAACCCAAACCCCACCTCAACCTACTACTAGAACAACTAAAACATCAACATCCGACTTTCCAACTACTAGAACAACTACAACTTCAACATCTGACTTTCCGACTACTAGGTCAACTACAACATCAACATCTGACTTTCCAACTGAAGTCAGGAAAGAACCCCCCAAGCCAGCGAAGTCAAGCAGTCCGCAGCAGGGGGCCCGGCAGGGAAGTGAGGAAAGTAGTAGGGGAAAATCAAAAGAGGCCCCAAAGGAAGTTATCCAAGAGGCAACAAAGGGGAAAATATCAGAACCTTGCAATGCTTCAACTCCAAAACCGGTACCCCAGACACGGGAGAAAATCAAAGAGCCGGAACGGATAATAGCTGAAGCGAGCAAACCGCAACCTCCCCTCCAGGGGAAAAAGAGTCAAAAACAACAACAACAACAACAACAACAGAAGCAACAGCAACAACAACAGGATAAGAGACAACAATATCTGCAACAAGAACAAGAACTACAATACACTAGAAAAAGAGCCAGGAGGGAAAAAGACCTTATCCATATGGCAGACCACTGGCTCATAAACCAATATGATCCACTCAACATTGCCAACATTATGGAAGACTCTACAGGCCATACAGCACGAAATTTCCATTTTGATTTCACCACGATCATTGACGTAGCCAAGCAGCAAAAACTAGGGGGGAAAATTTCGGAAAAACAGTTACCTAAAATCAAAGAATCCAAAGATAACATCAAGAAAATGGGGCAAAAATTTGCTGTATGCCCCATTCCACTTGCAATTTTACTGATGAACTGCGCAATGGAAATGTTCAAAATTCAAGCACCCCCAATCAAATTATGGGCACCATTTTCGCAGCTTGTGGTGGCAGATTTGTTTGACCCTCCAGAAAAATGTAAAAACAAAGTCAGACAATTTTTCGAACCACCGGAAGAATACAGGCCATACCTACGACCTCCGGAGGATAACGAATAGTCCTGTTATGGACGGGGGGAATTGTCTATCGGTTTTCATTTTGGCTTGAAAACCTTTTCGAATACAACTATATCTTATCACAAATATGAACAATTATCCACCGAATCCAATGATAACTTGATAATATCTGATTAAGATCACAAAATTATGAGGGTTACTTAAACCAAACCCAAATTCATTTATTTATTACATATTTTCTGAAATAAATGTACACTATGTACACGAAATTTCAAAATTGATAGGGAATTAGGAAAATTTATACAACTGACTAAATGTGACCGTAATTACAATATGTGGCTAACACACAATTGGTATTAGGGACAGCCCGACTTAGTATAACTGGGCAGAATTTGATCCTGTATGTACGTTACTGGCGTTTCAGCTTCCGTCATTCTTCGCGCCTTCGCTTGCTTAGTCCGTGCCGCCTTTTCCACCCCTGACTGCGTACTTCAAGCAATTCTATCAACAACGTGCGCTACAACGCGCACACATATACCTATAAACATTGTGGTTCTAGTCCTATGTACAGGTATATCAACACACCTTACGATTTCGTGCGTTCAGTGATCCCTTTCGTGGGGCAACCATGCATTGACTGTAGGGTGTGTTAAAAATACTACCTCTCCAATAGCGCGCATTCAATTTAACCCCCTTAATTGTGGGGAATCATGCTGCGCTGGAGGGGTGTACATCTGTAAGTGTCAGGTATGTTAGGAACTGTTTACACACCTGACCAACTAGAAATGTGTTTAATCACATATTTAACCCCCTAACGGGGGTAACTCGTCGTACATGCCCGAAGGGCGAACACGACGTAAATGCAAAAATCAATCAATCAATCAGTGTAGTCACTCTTGTTGACTCGTCAAGATCTCAACAACAACACTTCAAGAAGATGGTAGCAGGCAAGATTAGTAAACTGAACGAAGCTATGGTGAACATGCAGAGGGTGAAGCAGCATTTGATGGAGACCAACCCTGAGAGAAAGACAATGATCTTCCTACAAATGACTCATGATCTGGTGGAAGAAGTCCTGAGAGAAGAAATCATTAGGGACAGAACGGAATGGGAGGAGAGACAAAGATTGCAGCAACAGCAGCAACAGCAAAGACAACAACAACAACAACTCTTGCAGTCCATGAAACTACCCGACGGAGAAGTCAGCTGTAAGATAGACTGCGATGAGTTTGCCTTCTCTTTTACCAGAAAGAGAGCTTGTCTTAAAGCCGTGAGACCGGTGGCTAAACGTGGCAGCCCTGCTGCAGCTGCCGCTGCTACTAGAAGTTAAACATAACTTCTTAACCCCAACGGTCCTTTTCAGGGCCACTCATTAATCAAGAAAAGATTAATTTTCATATCATTGCAATATATATATAGGTGTTTGTGTGTTTGTGTGTTTTGCCCACCAAACAAACCCTTTCCCCAACAAAAAAATGTTTGTATAGAGAGTGTGTGTTTGTGTTTGATAAAAAAAATATAAAACATAAAATAAGGATAGTGTGGTGTGTGTTTGATTAAAAAATAAAAAAACTTTATCAAAAAAAAAAGGGTCGTGTGTTTTTATGTGTTTTTTTTTTTTGTAATCAAAAGTAGTTTCTTTTAGGTCCGCACACTGGGTTTGTGTTTTTGGGGTAAGGGTGATAGAGTGCAAAATCCGCGAAGCCTAGAATGACGTCCTAGGGATGAAGTCAGACGCGGGGTAGTAGGAGTAATGTTTTTTGGGGGAAAGGGATGTTTTCCTTCACGTCCGCGCTTCTAGTATATTAAAACAACACCTTCCCCGATAGAGCTACCCCGTTTATTCAACAGAATGAACACTATCGAAATTATTAGGCAAATTAGAGTTCATCTCGAGGTGGCGTGGCACCTCCTCCAAGACCTGGAGAAGAAGGAGAAGGAGGAGAGGGAGAAGAAGGAGCCCATCAGACACCACCTGATGGAGGAGGAGGAGGAGAATTGGGAGTCTGAAGTAACCCATCCTCCATTTGTTTAAAGATCACGAAGCGCTGCATGAGTGCAGCTACATGGAGGGGAAGCTGTCCCGCTTGTCGGGCAAAGCCAGGGAGGTGCCCGCACCTCTAGATGAACTCAAACAAAACCCAACGGCCCTTTTCAGGGCCACCCATTTATCAAGAAAAGATTAATTTTCATCATTGCCATAGGTGTTTGTATGTTTGTGTGTTTGTATAGAGTGTGTTTGTTTTTTTTTCCCACTCCAAAAACAAAATTCCCTTTCTCAAAAAATGTTTGTATAGAGTGTGTTTGATAAAAAAAAGAAAAAAATAAAAAGGATGGTGTGGTGTGTGTTTTGTTTGTATGTTTAATAAAAATTTTTATGTTTTGGAAAAAAAGGGATGTTTTCCTTCACGTCCGCGCTTCTAGCATATAAAGCAGCGCCTTCCGCAGTCGCGCCATTCACACTTCAACAAGAACATGAATACGATCGAAATATTGCAGGAAGCCTGGGATGTAATGGTGGGTGTGGAGTCTTTGGTGGAAAGGTTGGAGTGTTGGTGGAGATATCCTGCCACCAAACCATACGTCACCAGCCAACTAGCGGCTCTCACTTCAGCGAGGAGGTTGGTGAACGATGTCTTGGTTGAGGAAACCCAAAAAACTTCCTCAACCCCTTGTCGTGTGGGGTTCATCAAGACGAGCCTTGACTTACTGGATGGGGTGGAGTATTTTCTTCACCTAATACAACACGATGAATGGTTGTATCCACCCCCCAGTAACGTCAGGCGCGAAGAGGTGAACCTTCACATGGTGAAGGAATTGTTAAAGAAAGTTTTAGAGAAGTAAGTAGCCCACATTAAGATCTTGTGGGCTCTAGAAAGATCAAAGAAGGAGCAGGCCAGGAAAGAAAAGGAATTCCAACGCCTGAATTTAAACTGGATGAAAATCCAGGATAAGTTCAGACGAATGGGACATCCTGACTGGCTACCCAATTCACCACCACCACTCCAGAAGAAGAAAAAGACTCACACCACCTTCCTAGGCTTCTTTACTCAATGTTGGAGGAAAAAGTAATCCTCCTCCAACGGCCCTTTTCAGGGCCACCCATTTTTCAAGAAAAGATTAATTTTCCATTCTTGCCTACCATGTTAAAATTCCCGTACGACCCAGTAGTACCCCCAATGTTAAAATTCCCGTAGGACCCCGTAGTGCCCCCAATATTAATTTCTCGTAGGACCCCGTAGTGCCACCCGCCATGTTAATTTCTCGTAGGACCCCTTAGTGCCACCCGCCATATTAAATTCTCGTAGGACCCCGTAGTGCCACCCGCCATGTTAATTTCTCGTAGGACCCCGTAGTGCCACCCGAAATTGTTAATTTCTCGTAGGACCCCGTAGTGCCACCAGGCCCCATTTACCCACCACCTACTACTACGGCTCTTATCATGGCATTCTAGTCCCCTTGAACCACAAGGATGTCTTTCTTTAGAGAACTTGTCAAAAAGAATTTTTGCAGCTGAACTTGTCAAAAAGAATTTTTGCAGCTGATGATAAACTCTTCAATTTCTTCATTATTATGATCGGACTTTGATGCATGTGCCTTGTAGTATGGTGTTGTTGAATGGCGAGACTTTCTGAGACGGATAGAGATGATTCTGCTAGAAATTTGGCAGCAGCCCGTCATTGATTGATGTTCTTGTTCACGAAGAAGTCACCTCCGTTTTCGTGTTTTGTGTAAATTGTTCAGATGAAAAAATGTGTCGAGATATTTTGAGAACATGTAAACTAGTGGGACAAGCAGTAAACCAAATTCCTAGAATCCCCTTTTCTAGACTTTGGCTTACATGTGTATATAATAATTTCTATTGAATTTCACTTATTCATATTCTACAGCTTTCAATTCGGTGTATTGTTAAATATTTTTGAAACGTCCAATTTTATTTTAAAAATGCGATGAACTGTTAAAATCAAGCAGTAAGAAATACATTTATTATTTGTATACATATATTTATGTGGCAAAAAAGATAGTATGGTTGTGTGATTTTTATTTCTTCTTCTTATTTTGAAGATGAACTCGTCAATTTTGGTCAAATTTGTGTGGTCGCCCTGTTTAATCCTTCCAATTGCATGTGTATGGGAGCACTGTTTGTTGATGCAAACTGAAATATATTTTTAGTAGTAGTATGGGTTTCTTTGTCTTCATGTCTGTGTATAACAGAGCGTAAATATTGCTGACAGAGTAAGTAACGGCTTGTTTATAGACTATATTTATGTATCCATTTTTCTGTCTTTCTACCATACTTTAAATATGCATTAGAATTTTTTTTTAAAAAACACACCAAAAGCAACATATTTTAGTGTGTAATCTTGATCACCATATTAAATTTTGATACATGTCACTTATAAATGCTCTGCTTATTTAACTGAAATTGATTTTTGCAAAAATCCAACTAAATTAGTAAAAGTTATGTACCAGTTTAATTGCAACACAAATTGTACCCCAGAAAATATCTCGGAGCTCAGTACATATTTCGTTAGGAATGGTGACTGAATGTTAATACCAAATAGGTAAATATCATTAGAAAACAATGATTTCTTCGTATTTCTTTATGAATTTCATGTCCCAACTCTATTGGAAATGGTATATACAGCTATATTAAGGAAAACTCAGATTAAAATATTTTCGTGCATGATCTCGACCTTCAACATTTATAAATGTTAGATAAGCATGATTTTATTTAATGTAACTCATGCCGAAGATTGTCTATGTATCCTTCAAGACAATGCGTAATAATAAACTTGCATGCGCTCAGAAAAGGCTATTAACGCCGTTTTAAAGACAGTGTCTAATTCACTAGCAAGACAAAAATCGCAGAAGTAGACACGGTACAAAGCGAAGTACGCAGCTGGAAAAGATGTTATAAAACAATTACGGTTTATTTGAAAAACTGCAACATGGCGTCTTTTATTTTTGGCATACTCACACACTGCCTTTAACATTATATATGTCCGTGCAATTAGACGTATTATTTTTCCTCAACTTTACAGAGGAAATAAGTAAACCTCGTGAGAGTCTGTACTTCATACACTATCTAATGTAGATAGACAATCTTCCGAATGATTTAATCTATGCAAACCCATGCTTATCATACATTCATGTCTGATTATACCCATGCTTATCATACATTCATGTCTGATTATACCCATGCTTATCATACATTCATGTCTGATTATACCAATGCATGTCTTTAACATAACTTAAATTTCCTTGCACATTTGTGGGAATCTGCATGCCATTCATTGCAGCCGGACTGTCCATCATTTGCTGCTGATGTTGCATTATTCCGTGATTTCTATTGGCTGTTTTGGCATCTGATGCGATTTCTGAATGGCTGATATGCGGTACCTGCATTTGTGGACATTCTCGCTTACTTGGTGGTGCTTGAGGCGGTAGCATGATAGGCTGTCAAGTTTACACAAAAATTGTAAACATTTACACGACAATTGGAATACGAAACGAGTCCGTTTAAACTTGATTATAATCCACTTGCATGCGAGAGCTGTCACTTTGTCGTTATCTTATGTCATTTGTTTTCATTAAGGACATTGACAGGAAAAGTAATGCCTTCCTAATTAAGTCAGAAAACAAGTATTTCCACAAAATTCAGATTACTTGATAACATTATTTATCTTTTTATCTAAGCTTCCACTCAAAATTTGATAAAACAATGACCTCTACTTGAATCAAGAAACATCGGTGTATTCCGGAATACAGGCTGATTCATTACTCTAATGATTCCATAAATAACAATACTGTTATCAAGATTAAAGCAAGGATCATACTTACACTTTTATATTCGGATGAGTTGTATCCGTCCTGGTATGTAGACTTAAATTTACAAATTGTGTCTTCAATGACCACACTTTTAGAAAAACAAGTAAAGCCCACCACAATATTACCTGTTAGACAGAATTCAGAAAAGTGCAAAATTCAGTCACTTAGAATTTTCTAGCGAACAATTACAAACAATTTCTTAACTTTCTCCTTCAATATTCATGAACAGTTCGGATATATGCAAATCAGTTAGCATTAACACATATGCAAAAAATACGCGTGGCATAACTTTTTTCCCCAGTAAAGTAGTCAGCTGCTTGGCTCTCGCACCAAGCAATGGGGTAATCTCAAAATGTCATCATAGTATAATTGCATAGCAGACAGAAACATATTTTGAAATTGTTGATTTTCTTAGCACTTTGTACAATGAGCTTGATTCGGCACACAACTTTCGAATACCTCCCCGCAAACTATACTGAGTAGTCAGAGATCACGCACATTTATGATGGCAAGTTTTTCAATAGATCGCTGCCACTTCATTTTAGACGTAACAATGGTGACATAAATGTGGTTATTGGCTGTTAGGTGGAATACTCTATTACCAGATACCATATGCTCACTTCTAAGAGACTTGTCTATATGTTTTAAGAGACTTGTATATATGTTTGGTCATCGCATCGGTCCTACCCTCAGTGTAGGGAACCTCTGTATAGCACAGGCAGTGGCGGCGGGTGGGGGGGGGGGGCAATTGCCCCAGGTCCGCAGGCGGGAGACAGTGGCGCCGTCGGGAGCTTCTTTTTCTGCAGATGTAACCGGGGCGTAGTTGGGGGGTGGTGGAGGTTGGCAACTCACATAACTGTTTTCTGTGGCACAGTTGGGGCGCCACTAGAGAACAATTGCCCCCAGGCGCCTCCGTAGGGGCGCCACTAAAGAATTTTGCTCCCGGGCGCCTCGAACCCTCGCGCGGCCACTGAGTACAGGTTATATTTAGCTTTCTGTTTGCTGGTGGCATCAATAATTGTGAAATACTTCCAAACTGGAGATCGTTTGCCTTGATTACCTTCAGCCATTTTGAATTAGACCGGGATACAAAGTTACGTCATTTTTGTCATGCACTTCATTTATCGTTTAAACGGTAGGCAGGTGTTTTGTAAACGATTACAGGGCTAACACGAAACGATCTTGTCTACACGTGTAAAAGTGACAGCCTTAGTGGCATGGGATTTAACATGGTTGAACTTGTGCATTTCTCATCCTGTGGTATTATTTGAACAAGTACGTCATGATCAAGCACGTAAATCTCCATGTGCAGGTTTTGATATATTCAAGAAACATTCAGTCATCGTTCTAGCTCCGACGGGTTCGAGGCGATACGTGGTCGATCTGTGGGGATTCCCGGTGTGTTACAAGCAGCATTTGTCATAATTGTTTATACTATCTACCTGTAGTTTGTAATACTTTAGTTTGTCCCTCTTTTTTTTCTAAATAAAAGATGTATCCATGGATGTATTCTTCAGTTTAATTTCATGCTTCTTCCTCTGTATCCAACCCTCTTTTCTTCAGTTGATTTTCCATGTTTTTTATTCCTTTCCTGACCTTGTAAAATGTATTTGACCTGTACGCTCACCACCCATGAGTAAAATAGTAATGAATCAAACGTTGACATTGATTACCTATACCGAATAATAACCTTGTAAAAGTTGGGCAGTTATGCGATTTAGTAGTTTTTGGTTGAAAATATATAGTAACTTCACATGCCGATATCTCCAAAGCTATTGATCTAGACTTTGTCAATTTTTGGTATTCAAACTAAACTAAAAGAAATCAAATTTCATGCTTAAATAAGCAAAATAAAGTCAAATACAAAAATGCATACGCGTATGAGATAGACTGAGCGATGTCTCATTTGACTGGTCAATTAGTGTGTTTCTGAGCTAAAAAAAACGACAATTTCTGTACTTATATTGTGTCAACAACCGTATTAGATAACGTTTGACTTTATTATCCACTTACATTTATGGCTCTATGTGTTTATTCTTACATTAGCTCCATCTCTCTTTATCGCTGTAGCTGTCTATCTTCTGTGTGGTATTAGGTCACAATTGTGATAAATTTGAACAGGAAAGCAAACTAATAAATCATTGATAAAACAATTATATCTAAAGGAAAGAAAACAAAGAAAAAATAATCACAGGTAATCTTTTATATATCTTTTCTTGTTTCAACGTGCAAGATTACAAGGGATATAAATTTTCAGAGAGGCAATAGCATATTTAAAATAAGCTTGTATGAACTAAAGTAAGTATATATATATATATATATACTTACTTACTTAGTCACTGTATATACATACAGAAAGAAAATAATAATATGTAAATGAATAATAATCAGGACTTGAACATTTTTCAGTTGGCTTTTTGTTCTGTTGGGAAAGTGACTTGAAACTTTTACTTGTCTCGTGTCAATTTTTCCTATATTGTACACGTTACATAATCTGGATAAAATGCCCATCGTTCATTCAGACGAACATCTTGAAAAAGTGAATTGCCCTTCCTCAACCACCACTCGTAAATACTAGCGGATGAGTGGAATTACCGAGCCCTGATAATAATAATAATAAAAATAATAATAATGAAGATGTCTATCTTCATTGTTAAAGCCATCTTTTATCTTCTCTTCTTCGTCTTTGAATTTTTCAGTCTTAGAAAATTAAGGTCCCTAGCACTTTTATGTGAAGACAGATGTCACGATAGAATTTTCAAGGAATTTTTATAATTCAAATATTTATAATTTTTTTCTATCGTTTAATTTTCAAGGAATTCTTATAAAGACTAATTTTTGTTTCAGAATTCAAATGTTTATAATTCTTAATAAAACAGAATTTGGAGTGCGTGAGTCCCATAATACATTACATTACAAAACTGTACTGCATTGATATTTTACCGTAAGAGTAAGATTTTACTAACAGTACACAGGTAAAAGATTATACAGGCAAAATTATGCTTACGCTAGCAAATTCAAAGACCAGACAGGCAAAATTGTGCTGATGCTAGAGAATTCTTTCACGTTTACGTAAATCAACAAGTTCACCTTGCGAAGTCAGCAACCTGGATGTAGAGAGCATAAGTTTAACTAACCTGCGACCATTTTTGGAAAAGGGAATGCGTTATGTAAGAATCTCGCAAAATCTCTCGGCTCTAGGGCTTGAAGAGAATCTGTTTCGCCCTAACTCATAACTTTATATAGAACGGGTTACGCATTCCTTGACCAAGAACTGTATATAAGCCGTAGCGCACCTTGAGAAAATAGTTGTTACTCCTCTCTACATCTTAGAGTTCTGGCCTACTTTGCAGGTAAGACAAAATTGTTATATTCTAAAAGACTTTTTGTAGGACTTTTAGGTGCTGGAAGGTATTTTTCTCTCTCTCTTGAAACATATGTGTTTTTTATTCTTTAATATTAATTGTAATATTAACTCTTTTTGGAGTGTGTTGATTTTTATTCGGAATTTATATGTATTGTAATTGTGTAGATTTTTTTAAAAATTGAAATTGTAATACTGAATTATTGTAAAACGATTTGCTGCCAACATCATGCTTTTGGTACTTAATTTAGAAATAAAATATCGTTGGGTTGCAAAAACATCATACATGATATTTCATTATTTAAGGTCCAAACATTTGATTTTGGTCTTAGTTCGAAATATTGATTTTTACTATATTTTAAGTTATTTTGGCTATCTTTGGCTTATTCAATATTTAATTTACATCATTATTCAAAAATACAGAAATTAAAGAAATCGTATGAAGTCGGCAAACTTTGAATCAATATATTAATTATGCGTGTATTTCTGTATCTAGAATATATATCTTCATATGTATTTCTTATTTGGGACTGTTGTCAATTTAATAAAAGTTGTTACGCCTCTCTACATCTTAGAGTTCTTACTTACTTGCAGTTCGAACCCGGTACCCCTCTTGCACCCCAGCGATGTAACCAGCAACATCGCAAGGAGTGACACCTCTCCAAAGGGAGGTCAGAACGAAGTCTTTCTGGACGAACATTGCTTAACCACCAGTAGCAATGACAAAATCCTCATAATAAATGTTGACCAATAGATACACTTTCATCATAAGTGATGAAGATAAGTGGCAGACATCAAAATGCCATCATAATAAAAGAGCATCATCAAACTTTTCCATAATAGTGGTGGACATGAACATTTCTTTCATAACCTAGATATTAAAGCAAACGTAATAGACTTTTGTGTACAGCAACAATTAAACATTAAAATCAATTAAAGACGAGAAGTCAATTTATTGAATTATAATTAAAAAATTCGGTCAACAAAAAAGAAAGAAAGAAACTTGGTTGTCTATTAATAAATCGGAGGAGTTGAGCAATAATGCAAGAGTTTAGTTCCACAAGAAAAATAATGCACGACTAGGGTTGGTTTTAGTATGTGCATGCTGTCTTAAACACTTTATTCACCTCTTTGAAAACAAAGAGTGGGAGTGGTAAATATGAATTAATAAATTCTGGAAAGCGATGAGACGGTATAGCTGTTGCTAGTTGCTAGATATATTTATTTATTGTCCCACACCTTTTCAAAGAAAAGTAGGGGACATAGTATCAGCGCTTCTATCTGTCTATCCATCCATCCGCCACACTTTCCCTTCCGCTGTATAACATTTAAAGCCGTTTGAGATTAAGGAATGAAACTTGGTATACTTATACACCTTGACTGGGGGGTCCTAACTTGAGGGTCAAACACACGGCTCAATATTTTATGTTTTCCATCAAACAAATTGAAATGAAGGGATAAAACCTGGTATACCTATACATCATCACTAGAAGGTGTGTCGCGTGCTACATTGGGGTTGCTATCTTGAAGGTCAAGATCACAGCTCAATATATTATGTTTTCCTTTACACTTTCCCTTTAGCTCTATAACTTTAAATCCACTTGAGATTAAGGGATGAAATCTGATATACTGATATATCATCACTGGAAGGTGTGTCATATACCTCATTGGGGGGTCCTATCTTCAAGGTCAAAGTCACGGCTCAATATTTTACGTTTTAATCACACTTTCCCTTCTGCATTTAATTTTTAAGTTTTCAACTCTCATCAAGCCTCTACCACCAATCTTTCTTGGTAGGCACATTATCTTAACATCGTCTGTCAGGTAAAGTCCCCCATGGATGGACATTAGCTTTCTAGGCGTCCTATCCATATCTTTCAATTCCTTTTTGTCCAATCAATTACGCCTGCTGTGTACCTGACGGTGATGACACCCCATAAATTGGTAGCTGAGACTGTGCGGCCACTATTTAATTTTGAGCCGAGTACTTTTCTCACCCTTCAAAAGTACTCTTTTCTGATCTTTCTCTTCATTTCGTCATGTTTTGTACCACCTTCCTCAAGAACCCCAAAGTATTTGTAATCTTCATATTCCCCTAATTGTCTCAATGTCTGGCTGGGGAGCTTGATACCCCATTTTGTTTTTGTTTGTTTGTTTGTGGGGTTTTTTTTTTTTTTTTTTTTTTGGTTGTTGTTGTTGTTTTTGCCATGCTTACTGTTTAAAGCCGCGCAGGTGTCGATTCCAAATTTAATTTCGATGTCAGTGATTACAATTAATATTCTTTGGCCAGAGAATTTGTTTCAGGCCAATTCCATAGACATAAAGACTGTCCATGAACAGTAGATGAAATCTTTGTGGAGTTTTTCTTAGGTTGGTATACTGCCTTCTGATTGTCCATGAACAGTAGATAAAATCTTTGTGGAGTTTTTCTTAGGTTGGTATACTGCCTTATGATTGTCCATGAACAGTAGATGAAATCTTTGTGGAGTTCCTCTTAGGTTGGTATACTGCCTTATGATTTTCCATGAACAGTAGATAAAATCTTTGTGGAGTTTTTCTTAGGTTGGTATACTGCCTTCTGATTGTCCATGAACAGTAGATGAAATCTTTGTGGAGTTTTTCTTAGGTTGGTATACTGCCTTATGATTGTTCATGAACAGTAGATAAAATCTTTGTGGAGTTTTTCTTAGGTTGGTATACTGCCTTCTGATTGTCCATGAACAGTAGATGAAATCTTTGTGGAGTTCTTCTTAGGTTGGTATACTGCCTTCTGATTGTCCATGAACAATAGATGAAATCTTTGTGGAGTTTTTCTTAGGTTGGTATACTGCCTTCTGATTGTCCATGAACAATAGATGAAATCTTTGTGGAGTTTTTCTTAGGTTGCTATACTGCCTTATGATTGTCCATGAACAATAGATGAAATCTTTGTGAAGTTCTTCTTAGGTTGGTATACTGCCTTCTGATTGTCCATGAACAGTAGATGAAATCTTTGTGGAGTTTTTCTTAGGTTGGTATACTGCCTTATGATTGTCCATGAACAGTAGATAAAATCTTTGTGGAGTTTTTCTTAGGTTGGTATACTGCCTTCTGATTGTCCATGAACAGTAGATGAAATCTTTGTGGAGTTTTTCTTAGGTTGGTATACTGCCTTCTGATTGTCCATGAACAATAGATGAAATCTTTGTGGAGTATTTCTTAGGCTGCTATACTGCCTTCTGATTGTCCATGAACAATAGATGAAATCTTTGTGGAGTTTTTCTTAGGTTGGTATACTGCCTTCTGATTGTCCATGAACAATAGATGAAATCTTTGTGGAGTTTTTCTTAGGTTGCTATACTGCCTTATGATTGTCCATGAACAATAGATGAAATCTTTGTGGAGTTCTTCTTAGGTTGGTATACTGCCTTCTGATTGTCCATGAACAGTAGATGAAATCTTTGTGGAGTTCTTCTTAGGTTGGTATACTACCTTCTGATTGTCCATGAACAGTAGATGAAATCTTTGTGGAGTTTTTCTTAGGTTGGTATACTGCCTTCTGATTGTCCATGAACAATAGATGAAATCTTTGTGGAGTATTTCTTAGGCTGCTATACTGCCTTCTGATTGTCCATGAACAATAGATGAAATCTTTGTGGAGTTTTTCTTAGGTTGGTATACTGCCTTCTGATTGTCCATAAACAATAGATGAAATCTTTGTGGAGTTTTTCTTAGGTTGCTATACTGCCTTATGGTTCCTTAGCACTCTTGGTAATAGAATCAGTGTAATCCTAAACAACAGTGGTGGCAATGAATGACGTTTTCATCATGGAATCAGTGCAATCCTAAACAACAGTGGTGGCAATGAATGACGTTTTCATAATGGAATCAGTGCAATCCTAAACAACAGTGGTGGCAATGAATGACGTTTTCGTCATGACGTCCCCGAATATGTTGCCCTAAATCGTAAGTTGTCTTCTATTAGCAATAACTTTGTATATGTTTCTGGATGTACCAACCAGCTCTAGACACCCTAGGATCCATGAGTGGGGAACTAAATTATTGATTCTTTAGTAGTCAATCCATGGCATGCATAGGTTCTTTTCTCGCCTTTTTCAATTAGTGAGCACCATCATTTCGATCAACAGCTAGTCCTTTGTTCCTCTTGACTCTTGTATACAGTTTTTCTGCTATCTAAGTGGTCAAATATCATATCTGTCTCGGCGAGGACAGGGATTACGTCTTTGCCGGTTTGTTGGAGTCACAGTCGCATCTGTAGGATGCACACACTGGGTCGTTAGCCTTTGCATAACGCCGGCTTACCATCCAAATGTCGCCACGGATGCCCTTCTCAATAAATAGATGCATGTCAGCTTCAGCTTTACACCCGTCTTTTTAGGGGGCATCCCATTTCATTCCGGGAGAGCTGTAGTAATGGGCTTGGTCAGGGCTATACTTTTTGTTTGTTTTGTTTTGTTTTGAGGGGTAGATTCGCAGCTTGAGATTGCATGCTTGATGTGTAGCTCCGTGGTATTTTCCGGTAATATTGCAGTGGTTTTGTACGCAATCTACTCCCAGCTCTCTGCCACATATGTAGCAATCTTCGCTTCCTGAACGTTCCTTCAGTAATTCCTTCCATGGTCAACTCTTCTGGACTTCGAAGCACCTCTCTGATCTCTTCTAGCTCAAGTTCGAGGCTCTGGATGAACGTGGCAACAGCTTCGTTGCCTCGGTATAACACTGGCTCCTTGGATCCTAGGATACTCCTTCACAGCAGACGACTATGGAGGCGCTCTACAGATAATATGTACTTTTGAGAAATTGACAGGTGTAAGGTGAAGTGGTTTGAATTTGCAACATGAACAATGAAGAGAATGTTGGCATACCTGTATGTTATTTTGATGCACTGAGGCTGCAGTTTCTTTACATACTGTACTTGTGTAAATTGGACTTGATGTAAACACACAGCTGACAAAAATGGTCCCTGCCATGTGCTCGAAAAATCAACCTAGAGTAGTCGAAACTGCACTATTTTCAGCAGTTATTAAAAGAGGGAAACGAATTTTGCCAGACAGACAATACCAACCTCTGAAAGTACTATGAATGAATTACAAAATATCTAAAAAGTAAAAAAAGTTATCGGCTCTTTTTTTATTATTTACCTTTGAAGTCCAGGAAGTGAAAATGACCAAGCGGAGCTAGCAGTTTTTTGAGAGGTGCACATCTTATGTAAGACCAAGCTGTATACTCTATAACCCAAATTGCACCCATCAATCATACATCAAAATAAAGGGAATTAAAAGTTCTTTCAATAATACCTAAGATATACAAGGTCTTTTTTAAATAGCCAACATAACCAGTGAGGAAAACCTGGGAAATTATTTTTCTTTAAAAATCTAACCCTATGCAAAGTACGAAACTGGAGAGCGCCACATATATAGCATAAGTCACATGGTACCTGGTCAGCGAATTTCTGTGTGCTGCTTTGCGCTGGGTTGTTAGCAGGGCCACTGGTATATTCAGTGCCTCGAAATCCGCACATATGATGTATGGAACACGCATCTGGCGATGGTAGTTCTGGAAGGTTAGGATGGCGCTGCCTTCCTTCGGTAAGGACACTAGCTGTGGCTTTTCATTTATACGGCGGAAGTCTTTAGTGTGGCATTCCAATAGGTCGGCCCGGCTGAAGACGTGGAGGCAACGGCTGCAGACGTGCTTCTTGCCGTGGGCCTTGCTGTGATTTGGCGTCTGCTTAGGATTTTTATGTATCCAGACGCAGTGGGCTCTTTTCTGCTTTACCGGCGCTTGCCGTGTCTGCAATCAGCAATAGGTCAACAACGTGTCGCCTAACTGTAACTTCGCCGCTTATACCTAGTGGGTAGAGGCCATTTTTCCAACCAAAGACATTAACAGCGATAGTTTCGTTGCCGCGCTCAAACTTGGCAATATCACTAACCTTGACAGGAAAGTCAATGCCTGTAAAGTCAAGCTCCCTCAGGCGCTGACGGTACTTGCCTGGCCTGTCAACGTTTCTATCGTCTGCTGGGTATAGAGCTGATAAAATAGCCCATTCAGAACAGAGATTATCGGTGTTTTTCACGTTAATAACAGATCGAATTGGTATACATTTTGGCGTTTGAATGTAGCTCCGTCCTCGAAATGGTTGGTACTGCGACACGCCAATGTCAAGCGCTTCACAGGGGCAAATACCCATCCTGACCCATCGAGCATGTAATTTTCAATGCACTTCAGTATGACCGCATTAGCTTGGTCAACCAGCTGCTCGACATCATCAATCCGCATGGCTGTGGTGGAGCCACTTCGAAAATAGGTCTTCACGTTTGTGGTTGCAATCTCAGCTTCTTTATCGTAGATGTTTTCTATGCCAGACATGGCTTTCTCCAGCCGTGCCGTTAAGAGGCTAAACTTTAGGCCACCAAGGCTTTTGAGCTCCCGAAAGGACAGCTTGTGCTCCTGGCGCCATAGAATGAAGAAATGTAAAGGCGTCTACTTCTAGCTCATGCTTTTCGGACAGAGTAGCGCTATAATCTTTCACGACCGCGTTGATTCGACCCCTGACGCTCTACAAAGTCGGGCAGTCTCCTTCTGATTCTGCGTGGTGCTGGAATATGCCTCTGCGGCCTTTCAGGCAGTGATAAATGAATACTCCTCAAGAATATTGTTTAGTGAGTCATATGTTAGCTCTGTCTGCGCACTAAGCGAGTGTTACGTGCGCGCTCTAAACTTCAAAGAACAATATACAAAAAGTATTAAAAAAACCGTTAAGATTTGTCTGGAACCCCTAAAAAAAACACTTGATTACTCACCCGTCAAGCTTAATTTGAGAAAATTTTCAGCTCAAGAATTACAACCTGAATTATTAAAATTTAATTTATTTCTATCTTAAAAGATATGTATGAAATTATCATATTTTAGAGGAAATGTGTAAAATTGTATACTTTTAAAGAAATAGGATAAATGCAAGGAATTTCATGAAATAAACATTGTTTTGAAAAACAAGGATGTACAGAACTCGTAATGATTATTATATTCTTAAAATTGTTTTTTTTCTTCATAATTTACATAAGGTAAAAACTGTTTAAAAAATAGCTAATATTTTGCCTGGTAAGGGCCGGCTTCAATTCTTAATATCTATTTAAACCCTTGTAATCTTGTAGAAAATTAATGATATCGGCCCAAATTTTTGTAATTTTGTAAAGTATTCTCTATCGGGATGAGCATGTACTTAGTTGGTTTATATCAGCATAATCTGACTGTATAGTGCAGAATAAGTGTAGGTATCCCATTAAAGGCATACAAACAAAGATAGAGGCTAGAACGGGTAAAATCGATAAAATACATATAGTAATTTTTATTTTAAAAAAGTTTGGGGTGAGGGTAAATATAAACCGCACTCTTTAAAAAAAGTCCAAGACCGTGTCAACTGGAACATCATCCCAGGGCAGAATGGTTGACCTAATTAATCGCCTATTCTACATTCCAGAGCCCACAGGTAGGAGAGAGATGTGCTGATTTTCGTACTGGTATGTTGGTGTACAATTCATCCTTGTTTAACAACACCTGAGCAGCAGTCAATGCGACAAGGAAACTCGCGGTCCACTTTGGTGCTTATTTAATTATTAAAATCAATATTCAATAGACACGTTTAAATAAGTTCAGACAATATCTAGCAGTCTGTCCTTTAAATTGGCGAAGTACATATTGACGTGAACAATAGAAATTTTAATCGCGTGCTGATTATAGTATGTAATCTCAACGTTCAAATTACAATAAGACAATTGTAAATTGTAAACATACTGCCTTAATACGATTCTTGATAAACATGTTATTTGAATTTTGCACAATTCAAACAAAGCGCATATATACATGATGTATTGAGTTATGTATATCACACAAACACTTGACAGAAATGCAAAAAATTATGTTATTAAATAATCCATGGATGTAGTAAATGTGACGAACGGTCATGGTAGAAAAAAGGTAAGCTAGCTTATTTCTTACAATTTACTAGAATATAGAAAAACTCATTCGAATGTATACCTTAATCTGAAAGACAGTGGCTCATTGTGTACTAGGGACAGATTGTCAAAGACAGTGGCTCATTATGTATTAGGGACAGATTGTCAAAGACAGTGGTTCATTGTGTATTAGGGACAGATTGTCAAAGACAGTGGTTCATTGTGTATTAGGGACAGATTGTCAAAGACAGTAGCTCATTATGTATTAGGGACAGATTGTCAAAGACAGTGGCTCATTATGTATTACGGACAGATTGTCAAAGACAGTTGCTCATTATGTATTAGGGACAGATTTTCAAAGACAGTGGTTCATTATGTATTAGGGACAGATTTTCAAAGACAGTGGTTCATTATGTATTAGGGACAGATTTTCAAAGACAGTGGTTCGTTATGTATTAGGGACAGATTTTCAAAGGACGTTTTCTTCCTTGAACTACTCTATCTGGTTCTACACGAAAAAAAACAAACAACATGTTCACATCTTTACAGAAATTGTAAATCTGGATGTAATAGTTTTAATGCTAATGTATGATGTTACAATCCAGAACACACACACACACACACACACACACACACACACATATATATATATATATATATATATATATATATATATATATATATATATATATATATATTCCTTAAACAAACACACAATAAACAACACACATATGTAGTATACCTTTCTAAATGATATTGTTGAATCCATCAAATTTAACTTTTTCATGGTCTCATTAATAAAAGACTGCAAGCCAAATTGTTTTGAAATACAACAATCCTTGATAAAAGTAATGCTGTAGAAACCAAAGTCAAAAGGGCGGTAATTCGGGGGCCATAACTGTTGTAAAGATGTCATGGAATACTAGAAATCCAACCCATTAAAAGTTGTGTTAATATGAAAAGATATGCTATTTAGTTGAAATAACAAATCTTTTGCAACGTTACGCAGCAAAAACCAAAGTTAGGAGCATGGGAAATCAGGGGCCACAATCGTCAAAATGATGTCGTGTAACACTGAAAATAAAACCCATTCAAGGCCTCATCAATAAAAAGCTGCATGCCAGATTTGGTTGAAATTCAAGAATCCTTGGTAAAGTAATGCTGCGGAAATCAAAGTTAGTAGAACAGACAATAAAGGGCAATAAATCATGAGAATGATGTCATGGAACGCTGAAAATCGAACTAATTCAAGGGCTTATCGGAATTAAGCCACATGCCAAGTTTGGTTGAAATCCAACAAACCTAAACTTATGATGTGGAAACCAAAGTCCGGGAGACGGATGACCAGGGGGCATTACTCTTGTTAAGCTGCATACCAAATTCAGTTCAAATCCAACAATTCACAGTAAAGTTATTTTGTGGAAACCAAACAGTTTACGGAGAGACAGACGGACAATGTAACTACTATAGGGCTTAACCAATTTTATCGAGAGTGGCCTTTATTGCAAGCATTTACAAACTAGAGCCATTTGTCTGCGCCAATTGGCCTTTTGTATTTTAGGTTTACCGTATACAATGTTTTCTTCCAACAGCCCAAGTTTAACGTATCCTTCTACAAAGAGGAGAGACAGAAAGAAGAAAGAAATCAACGAGGATTGAAGCACAGTCCGCGTCTTTTGTCAGATGGTACAATAGATAATTCTATTCCATACACTGTGTATTTATGCAATGATAATCAGCTAGCTAGATATTATTTTTGTAAATCTCCTAGTGAATTTTCTTAGATGTCTCGTGTATACTTTCAATTATAAAATTTGAACTTGATGTATTCGTTTAAAATCCTTCAGTATTTGAAAACAATTAAAAAGTATTCGTTATATATTTTAAAACAAAAGAAAATCAATGTTAGATTTTAATATTTATGTTAGAGACAGAGACAGACATACAGACAGACAGAGAGTTATTTAATGCCGAGGTGAATGGAGTAAAATCCATCGTCCAGGGAAACACCACGGTAAAGGGCATCTGATCCGATGGTAGAATTCGAACGCGCACCATTCTGCTGGTGAGTCTCGCGAGTTGAAATAGGAGTTCACTCCCTTGAATCGCTTGTCTAATTTTTAATGGCTTCATGATTCACAGGTTGCCTGGTAATTTTGCAAATGTATGGATATATGTATGGATCGATGTATGAGTTACCATACATAGAAACATGTAGCACTCTATATACACGGGTTTGCATGTTTATTTTTAACCTTTCTCTTGTTGCAAGTTTCCAGCGTTCCCGATCTCAGGGAATTAGATAGATTAGAACAGTGTGGACGAAGACCAAGGAACATCCGTATCTATTGGCCATTTGTATGTAAGTATCCCTCATGCAGTTTCATTATAAATGTAAATCTTTTACAGAAATAAGAGATTTAACTGAAAAGAAAGAATGCAAGGAAGGAAGGAAGGAAGGAAGGAAGAAGAAGAAGAAGAAGAGAGATTGATTGATTGATATTCTTTTATTCCTCCATTTTCTGAAGATTTTGAGATAATTTAAAGAATGCAATACAATACATAAAGGCAAGAAAATATGCAATTCAAAACTTATGAAGCCCTGTGAATTATTTATACATCAGGACTGAGCAAAATTATACGTAAATTTATCCCGACACTTGCAATTACATATGCTTTCAAATATTACATTTGAAATATATTTATTGTGCAAGGAATTATTTACAGTCACTTGCTTTGAGTTTCTATCAACTGAGATAATGTTTTCTGTTAAATCATATAATATCAATCAGATATATTTGTATTATACTTTTACAATAATAAAAGCCACGAGAATCCTTTCCGTACATGTTGCTGAAGATTGCAGAGTTTTCTCTACAGCTATTTAAGACAGCAATACGCTGAATTTCACAGACTTTGCGTTACCATTTTTGAGAGTTTCCTTTTAGATATGAGCTTATTGGTTGTGATACAAAAAGCTACAACCACAATCGGAATATCACTCGGTCATTTACGTCGGACCCGAAAAAAAAAAGAAGAAAAAAACATCGGTCTCCTGTCTCAAGTCAACTAGAGACATGTCAGGATCCAAATTTCATGAGTTTCGGTGTTTTTCAAAACCGATCACTTCCATTTGGTTCTGCTCTACAGTTATTATGTACTTCTGAAACCGGGACTGGGATAAGGCGAAGTTGTGTGGATTTGCAACAAGCATAATGGCGAGAATGTTGACATACCTCTATGCTACTTTCATATACTGTGACTGAAATTTCTTTATATGTGGTATTAGGGAAACAACGCGCTGCCTAAAGCAGACAGCTGATGGAAATGGCTGCTCCATGTGCTCGAGAAATGAACTTGAAAAATGTGAAATATACACTAACTGAAGCACTTATTACAATAAGGGAAATTAATTTTGCCAGAGTAGACCAACTTCTGGAAGTGCAATAAATGAATTATAAAATATATTTAAAAAAAAAAAACCTTTTCGGCTATTTTTTTTCTTATTTTTTTCGTCTCCAATTTACCTCTGAATTCCTCTGAATTCCAGGAAGCGACAATGACCAAGCGGAGCTAGCGGTCTTTTGAGAGGTGCACATCTGAAATAAGGCCAAGCTCTATACGCAATAACCCAAATTACACCCAACAATCACACACCAAAATAAAGGGATTATTATTTTAACAATACCTAACATATAAAAGTTTTTAAAAAAATTTAAAAAAATTTAAAAAATCAGGATAACCAGTCTGGAAAACCTTCGAAATTCTATTTATTTCAAAATTAAAACCTGTAGAGCAGAACCTTAAGACATATATTAGGCTGACCTTAGCAAGTCATCACAACAAACAAAGTACGGAGCCAAGTGTTTGCAGCTATTTCCCTATACTCTTAACATACATACGTGTTCGTCGAGCTGGTCGGCGTATGGATAATATCCATAATTGTGTAGTAAATCGCCAGATAGCAGAGACGCTTACTTTGTTGAGGAGTTTTGCAAAGTATAAAGATAGTATATTAAATACTGTACATTCAAATTGTCACGCACCTCACAGCTCATACTTTTTCAGAATATATCGCTGCCTTAAGGCTGTTTTGACCCAAGAGTCATCTAAATCTTAGCGACTTTGTGCATTAATATGCGAGCACGTTGTCTGGATCCTACCTTGTATCTATAATCACATATTTAAATCGAAACAAAAACAGGGGAAAAATAGTCAGACTATGTTAGGAGGCTCAGAGATTCTTCAGTGTGACGTCATCAGTATATTTTGACGTAATTAGTATAATGTGACGCCTGTCACGTGCTAACTTATAACATCATCAACCTTGTGCTCCATCACTATAAGTAAACACTTCCATACTTTTATTTGGCAAAATCTTCCCATTCTGCACTAAAGCCATTGCGAAGAAAAGATTGCAGCATGTGCAAACTAAATTGAGTGTGATGCTGTTATCAAAGCACACGGTTTTTTTCAATTGAAATTTTACCACTAAATTTGCATCGTTGTTGCAGTGGTATTATCCGAACCAAGGGAGGTAACCAATCAGTATGTTAAATTGTTCCTAACAGACAATATTAATAAATAAAAACACAATCATCTAAATGAAAGAAGGTCCATCACATTGAAGATATCCAGAGCATGATAATGTGTTACACAAGACTGGGCACGTGTGAATGTGTCCATGGAAAAGTGACGTTGTCTGTTGTGTTACGTCACATTTACGTCAGAGACGCGACATTGTGATGTCATGTAGATTTCATTTATACCCACGCGATCAAACTGATCAATCAGATTACCGGCAAAAAAAGCGTCTGATGACAGAGCCGCCATTCGAAACATCCTCGTCTCTTTCCGATGCGAGTGTATAACTTCGACTCTCTGAAAGAGACTCGGAGGAAATCATTGTGATACTTCCCAAATTGGAAAGTTTTTGGCGGACGATCGTCCGACTAGATGTACAAGAACAGATTCTTATAAAATGATGAGTTGAAAATAACAATCGACGACGTTTCAGCAATCAATGAAATACCTGCACTTTTAATTTTTAATGCTATTCATGCAACTTTATAACTAAAAACTTGAAGAAATCATTTGGTTTCAATATCCTGAAGATGTTGCTTAAATTGTTGTTAGAGGTGACATGGCATCTAGTTATTGTGACGTCGACGAAGTTATTATTACGTAATAACAACCATGGGTTGGAGGACAGTTCAAAATGGCCATAATTTACGTTTGAGGCTTTTTCTAGAATGCGATAGAAAAGACCGATGACGTTCCGATTGGACAGAGCTCCTGAAAGAAACTCGGAGGTAATCATAGTGATACTTCCCAAATTGGTAAGATTTTGGCGGACGAACATCAGGCTAGATGTGAGAAAAGCAGAGTATTATAAAATTATAATTCTTGAAAATAACATTCGACAACGTTTCAATATTCAATGAAAAATCTGCACATTTACTTTTTACAGTTATTCCTGCAAATTTGTAACTAAAAAATCGAAGAAATGACTCGGTTTCAATTGTGGTCGCAGTGGGGTTTCAAGAGAAGCGAGAGCGCCACCTGCGGAGCATTTTCGATTCCGGCCGCAGCAGAAAGCCTCGAGGTGTTCTGAATGACGTAGCAAGGTCATTCGGAACATTTCCATCTAAAAATGAAACTCGAGAGTTATTCGAGGGATTGATTTACATCAAACTGATGCGAATTCTTCACCGGAAGTATACCTAGGTATGTCATCAATGGATGTACGCTACATACTTTAGTTCGATCGAATCAATCTCCTTTTCATTATGAAAGTCATTGTCCATATGTAATAGAATCAATACCAAACATACACTACTGACCTAGATTTTATCGTGGAAGCCATAATGAATCATTAACCATATTTAGTGACAAACGCCAAAAAAAGATAGTGACTGATGTGTCAAGTTAAAATTCTTTCTCGTTAAAATAATTCCCAAAATGGTATACGATCGACGTTCGAGGTCGTATTATGATTAAAGGAATGAGCCTAGGTCATTCTGAGTGGTAGGATAATGAAACATTCGGAGCACCTCAAATTTGTCTACTATCAAAATCACACGTCGGTAGTGATTATTTTAACTATTTGTCACATTACAAAGGTCGCGGCCATTTTCTTCTGGCTTTATACACTGAATGCCACCATATTGTTAGGTGCATTCAGACTGTTTATCACATTTTACGACCTAAATATGTTACTTATATGTGCCTGGCGAACCGGTCTAAGAAGACGTATGACGCCACGTAAATAAGCGGTCTTTGGATTTCTAATCAAAGCGATGTTTCCTGTACAGGTTTTTACCCTTCATTTATATCGTTAAATGTTACATGCTTTAAAATTCATGGCATTTATCATAAAATATTGTTGCTGCGTTCACTTACCACAACCATATTTGCGTGAAATTTACGCATATCCCTACAGTCAGGTTTGATACTGATTTCAGTCACAGCAGAGGTCCCGGGTGGCCGAGTTGTCTATGGCGCTGGCCTTTACAGGTCACTGACATCTCATCTCTGTCTGCGTGTGTTCGAGTCTCAGGCTCGGCCAACGTGGCTATGTAAGAAAGCTTTCCAGTAGCTTCCAGCGGGTCGGTGGTTCTTCCCAGGGTTTTACGGGTTCTTACTCCACCATATATAACCTATCATGTGCTGAAGAATGATGTTAATTCCACAAAACCACAAACATTCAGTCCCGGCAGGTGTACAGAATGGAAGATGTAATTGAAGGTCATCTTTTTCAACCAGACCCCTCGTATGTCTCTGTGAGATCTCCACCAAACGAGGGTATTGTGAAGATGAAAAAAAATGAGTTTCCTTGAAATGCCAAAATTTTGAAAAGTGATTTAAATGACTGATGTAAAGAGGCGACGTAAGACGTTGCTGAGATTATGAGATTACGTAATATTTCGATTAAACATTAACACTTTTATTGGCTGATTGATACACCCTTCCTGCGTTTGTATCTGCTTAAAATGATAAGTTTATAATATCCTTTAAGTTTACAATATACTTTTGGATTGAATGATCACGTAAGATATTTCTAGATAACTTTAGAGATATTTAGAAAATGTCTTGATAGTTTCCCTTGTACAAAGTTTCATAGATCCGCCTTCCATTGGTTTAAGCGATCGAAGAAGCATTTTACCAGATCCTCGTATGGCGGAGATCTCACGGAGCCACGCAAGAAGGATGGGTGAACGAGATTAGATTGAAATGTTAATTGAAATATCCTCGAGTCAAAAACCTGAAAGAGACACGGAGGTAATCGTAGTGATGCTTAGCGGACATATAACCAGCAAGATATTCGAAGATACCCATTATGAAAGATAGGAGTTGAAAAATTACTTTCGATAACGTTTCAACAATCGATTAAAAACCTACACTTTTAATTTTTAATGCTATTCATCTAACTTTTTATTTTAAAAGGAAAATTAAATAAGTCAGTCTCCGTTCGGAGCACTAAACAATTTTGTATGATTGGCTATGGGTTAATTTTTAATTGAAGAGACATCCATACTGTGTCTCCATATTTCTGCCTTGTTAGTTACGATGGTGTCAGAAATGCGTGATATCCATGTTGCATGTACAAGGGGGGGGGGGGGGATTCTAATACAAAAACACGTGTGTGCTAGACGGGTTTGAGATAAAGTTTTGGTCTAAACGTTTATAAGCGTCTGCTCATTTTCTCTTATAGTAAAAGTCATTCAGGTCATGTATGTGTTTAGTACCGACTATTTCAGTAACGGGCATCGTTTTTTATAATTTGGTTACACATAAGTAGTAGACGGGGGGTATTGAGGGACAAAGGGAGCACTTGGGGGACGTACGGGAGTTTAACATGGAGGGGGGCACTTGGGGAACGTACGGGAGTTTAACATGGAGGGGGGCACTCTGGGTACGTACGGGAGTTTAACATGGCTAGGGTACTCTGGGTACGAGCGGGATTCGTACCGTAATGTAGTGACGAAGACAACGTCTACTACCATCAAAAAGGGGTGGAGGGTGGGTAGGTGTTTTTGATAGTAGTAGACGTTGTCTTCGTCACTACATTACGGGGTGGGGGAAAGGGGAATAGAATTAATCTTTCTTGAAAAAGGGTGGTCCTGAATCGGTTTTAAAAAGCAATGTTATATTTCTTGTCGAATGACTGCAGTAGCATTTGTTGTATGCCTCCCAAATATTTAAGATATGTTATGTTTTGCTGCACACGCCTTGCGGCTACAAACAATGTTACAACATTTCCCAAAACCTAAGACGGGAGAACAGTAAAAACACGTCTTGTTTTATCGACAGTCTGAAATGGACTGACTGAAAATACATTGTTACAGTTTTACTGAACGCATGTTTTGGGCTCAAGAATGAGAGTGTAGAATAGGACGGGTTATAGAGTGCAGAATTGAATGGGCCATACTCGAGTCATTATTACACCGTAAAGCTATGTGCTTGTTTGTTTTGTTTGTTTGTTTTGTTGTTTTTTTTTGTTTTTTTTTTGGTTTCCTTCTGAAAACGGTAGATCTAGAATTTTTTCGTAACACATTGCAGTGCCAAAATAGGAACAAAGCTAAGATACCTGACATGCACAAGAACAACTAAACTCAAGATTTTATATGAGCCAACGATTGACCTATGGAAGAAAAATCGTTGTACAATTTTTAAGGGGTGCAAGTTTTTGAAAAAATTACAAAACTAACGTCACATTTCACATAATCATTGTGACTACTGCCAACATTTGTGGAGAGGCATCTTAAAACAGGAACAGATACCATTATCATTTCAATCGAAATCATTGTATAAGAAACTTAGTGTGTGTGTTTGTGAAACAGAGAGAATTGACATTACGACGGAGAGAGAGAGAGAGAGAGAGAGAGAGAATATTTTATTCCTACTTTTAAAAATATCACGACACTTACGTTTTTTTATGGTATATTTTCCTTAAGAAATTTCAAAATCACACATTCCAATTAAAAAATCACATCGATAGGAAAAAAATCCTCTTTTTTCGGTAAAATATCACAAGGTTGAATTGGAGACATAGTCTACTAAAATCCTTCTTTTGAAAACGTAGATGTAAAATTCTCACAAAATAATACATCCAAACGTTCTGTGATGTATTTTGACTTAAGGAAGATACACTTTCCATTGATCACAAATTATACGATGGGGTTGTGCACAGAACATTAGATTATAATGGTCTAGACTAAAAGTAACACTAAACTTCCGAAATTGTACCGGACGTTAGCGGAGACTGAAAATAATCCTGAAGAAAAAAAAAATGGAAAAAATTGGCTGACTAAAAAATAGTACTAAAATTTCATAACTCATTTAAAATTTTTTTTGATTTTTTAAATTTTGTTTATATCAAAACACACAAACACACTATCTACTTTTTTTTTTTTTTGGGAAGGGGAAATTTTTTAAAAAACAAATCAAAACACACAAACAAACTATCCATTTTTTTTTTTTTTGGGAAGGGGAAATTTTTTAAAAAACAAATCAAAACACACAAACACACTATCTACATTTTTTTTTTTTTTTGGGAAGGGGAAATGTTTTAAAAAACAAATCAAAACACACAACCATTTTTTTTACTTTTTAAATTTTTTATATCAAAACACACACCACAAATATACAATCCAATTTTTAAAAAAAAATTTTATTTGATGGACTGCAAAAGTAGTTGTTGTTGTTGTTGTTGTTGTTGTTGTTGTTGTTGTTGTTGTCTTTGCTGCTGCTGCTGTTGGTGCTGTAGTCTATTTCTTTCCTCCCAATTTTAGATCGATAGAAAGAGAGGGAAAGTGTTTTTTTTTGGTTTGGTGGGTAAAAAACAAACCACACAACACCATTCAGATATATACATCAATAATAATAATTATATTTTATTCAATGTATATACATTATGTTACTCGTGGTAATAAAACAATTTCATATAAGTCCAATACAGTTCAATACACTTCCATATTTACCATTTCATTCTCTTATTGTTCTGACACTTCAGGAAGATTCTTGTCTACAGTTCTCTCATAACTTTCTTCTGGACTCTCATTGATAAACTCCAACTTAATAAAATGTCAATTATCATCTCGAATCCACTTCCTTTTTTTACAAATCTTGTAAACTTTACTATGATCTAATCCAAAACACCTTGCCACATCACTAATGGAATCCATCCGACTATATAATCCTGAATTCAAGTCAGTTAATTTCACAGGTCTCACAAATCCTCCAATGACTTGACTCTTCTTCTCTGGCTCTTCCCATCTAGCTTGAAATCTTTTCTGGAACTTCTTCGAAAAGACCGACTTACAAATTCCAGTACAGCAATAGTAGACACTTGATGAAACACAATCAAAATATTCAGCAGCCTTTTCCATACTTTCAAATCTTCTTTCCTCTGTCTCACCAACAAACTGGCACAACACACTTCTATCACTTCCAAAATTAATTCTCCTTCTTTCTTTATCATTCTTCACATGTTTATGCAAACATGTTCGTTCACTAGCAGTCATCACTTGAAGATTGTCTATTCTATCATCATCAAGTACATCATTGAGATGTACCACTTCACTCTGTCTTGGTAGATCCACTCCATTCACCGCTTCAAAGACAAATCTCCCTCGATTTGTTTGTTTCTTCCTCTTTCCTTCCTTACCAGTAACCTTAATCTTTATCAATCCAAATGAATTCAAATTTCCTTTGACTTTCCTTCCATACTTCATATGATAGACATTACCAAGTATGTCAGCAGCATAATTATCATACACCTTATGAACATACTTATTCAGTTCAATTCCAGTATCTTGACTTTTATCTCGAGCGCAGTACTTTTCCATCTTCACAGTTTGAAAGTTCAATCACGACTAGTGATTCTGAGGGTAAGAAGGTCTATATATATATATAGGTTCCCTGGGTGAAACTGAATCAGCTTCAAAGTAAAACTTCAAGCTGAAAAGATCACGCCGAAGCCATGAGAAACCAGAAGAAGAAGAAGAAGAAACAAAGAGGCCACGACGACTAAGACATTCCGTACCGCCTGAAACACCGCTAGATGAACTACTAGCTCAAGTCCATGCTAGTGACTTCGAAGAGGAGATGAGTGAACCTGAAACCTTACCACCTTCTAATCCACCCAAAACAAAATCCACTACCAGAACCCCTGATCAAAAAACACTACCTACTACCTTGGCTCCTCCTGAAAATTACTATCGGATTCGAGAGACGGAAAAAATAACTTCTCGAAAATTTAAAACTACAGCTTACACTCACACGGTTCACTTTAAAGACTTCAAGTCCAAAGTACCTCCCGAGAAAGCGGCGGGGTTCATTAGCGATTTGTGGGATTCTGTCTTAATGAACTTGAAACGACAATGTGGAGCCAAAGAAGACGATCGATTGAGACTGGCCATTCATCATGACAATTTGAAGAGTCCTGTTTGGATCGAGTTCAGCACCCCGGCAGAATTAACGCCAGACAAAGTCATGTCCAAAATAGAACACGTGCAACAATCCAACGACAAGTTTACCATCACCGATGGAAAGGCCACACTTTACTTGACTCACGTTTCCCCTCCTTGAGAAAGTGGACGAAGTAGGAAACTGTTACTGGTGGACGATATTCGAAGTACCAAACGCAGTGTCGTCCAAATCGACAATACTCAAGACCAGATGTGCTTTGCTCGGGCTATTGTGGTGGGACGAACATATGCCAACAAGAACGAGAGCAAAGAATGGAAAAGAGCCTGGAATAACATTCGACAGTCGGACAGAACCAAACAACGAAACAAAGCAGAACTCCTGTTGCAACAAGCAGGCATCCCTAACCAGCCAAGTGGTTAACTTTGAGGTTTTGAAAAATGCTTTGCTGTCTGGACAAGTGGAAGACTTTCGAGTGCACACGTTAGAACCTCACAAGATCGTACGGTTACCTAATCATCAAATTGTCACTCGTCCTTTACAAAAAGTGTACCAAATCGTGTACCAGAAGCGAGTGAGACTTCCAGACCACACCACTTTACATTACTGACACGCCGATCTGCAGTATAAAAAAGGGCACCCCTTCCAAACCTAACCATTCATTGTGACTTTCAACGTTGACCGAGCAAGAAGAAGAAAAAAAAGATTAATTTTGTCATCCTCCCACCAAAGATGAATAAGAATACTCATGCCACCCACCCACCGAGGGAGAAATCTAGTGGTGTGAACTCAAAGTACCATTACGACTTGGAGTGCGATGCAGTGCCATGCGACGAGACGGATTCCGTAAGCGTTGACAGCATCGATTCACACGATCAGACGGATGCCGTACGCTTGGACATCGTCGATGCAGCACGTGTACCTCACCGTCCATCTAGAGATGCAGGACGACCTTTCTTCTTTATTGGGAAGAATGCTAAACGTACCTGTGAATGTCATAAAGAATTGACGATACCTGTGGCTTTGCCTGATTATTCCAAGTATGATAATCGACTCGAGACGTTCAAAGACAAGTGGCCTAAATTTCTACTACAATCCACTACTGACAAAGCTTTAGCCAGATCTGGATTTATCTACTTGGGAGAAGGAGATAAAGTTCAATGTTTCAGTTGCGGTGTGAGACTTCACCAATGGGAGCCTACCGACTCAGCTTACATTGAACATGCCAGATGGTCTCCGCACTGTCAGTTCTTACCTTTAGTGGCCTCAGAAGAGTACGGGTACGATGAGCCAGATGCCAAGAAGAAGTAAAAAAAAAAGATGTCGGAGGATACTTTACAAGAATACATTTGTGGTTTACCTTTGGAGCTGCGAGAACGCATTTACCAGTGTTTTGTCCCTAGTTTTAGAAGATTGCATTCGTGACTTGCCTTCGAAGTTGCGAGTACGCATTTACAAAGAGTTTGTCCAGATCCAAGTGAAACCCAAACTCAAAGTCATTCCTCGATTTGCACACTACCGTGACTTTCACCGTATCAGAAATCTGATTTTGAAGAAAAACTATCACGAGTATCGTGAAGAACACAAAAGAGAGTTACTTTACGTGTTCATTTTAATTGCATATTTTCTCACTAATTCACTTCTTCGTGTTCGTGTAAAGTTGTAAAATATGTTTTTTGTTGTGTTGGTTTGTTACTTTTTTTCTAAAAAAATAAACGTGTATGAAAATGTATAAAATGTCTTGGGTCTTTTGTCTTCTTCTCAAAAATCTTCTTACCTCAGACATGGCTACATCATCCTCCTCTTCTACTACCTCGTCTACCTCTTCTGTGGTTAAAGTGATTGACGAAAAGTTAGATCGTCAAAGTTGGAATGCTTTGTATCTGCGCCATCCATTTAACATGTTGATTGCTGGACCCAGTGGTTCAGGCAAAACCGAATTTGTCAAACGATTGATCGAACACAAAACTGATTTGTTTGATCGTCCACCTCAACGTATCGTGTGGTGTTACAAAGAGTGGCAACCGTCTTACACGTTATTGAAAGAAAGTCAAGGAGAAACCATTTCCTTTGTGGATGGTATTCCTCACGAAGACGATGGAATCGTGTCTGACGTGAGTCAAACTCATTTAGTTATTTTTGATGACATGTTAGGAGAAGACGAAGAAGAAATTAAACTTTGGTTTACACGAAAAGGACACCATCGTAATGCTAGTGTTGTCTACATTACACAAAATTTATTTCAACAAAGTAAAGCCCATCGAACCATCAGTTTGAATGCTCATTACGTGGTATTGTTTAAAAGCCCCAGAGACAAATCTCAAGTACAAGTGTTAGCCAAACAGTTAGGAGCTCCTTGGCTCAATTATGCGTACGTCGATGCCACTCAATCCCCTCACGAGTATTTACTCATTGACTTAAAACCGACCACTCCTGACTATTTGAGATTTCGTGCCAGTATCTTTCACTCTTGGGGTGAAGAAGGGGGTCCTGTCATTTACACGTTCCCTTCAGCCCATTTTTAAAAAAAACTATAAAAACAACCTACGACGTCATTTCTGTCTCACACTCTTTTTGAGAGAAGATGACTTCCTTTCAATCTCATCCTTCGGCTAAATTGATTCGTGCCTTGTATGGTATCAGTCGTGAAAAAAATGCACAAGTCCGTGCTCATTTGTTAGAAGCGAGTCTTAAAGAAGTGTTACGATGGTTTACTTTGACGGCACGTCAATTGCTACAAGGCATCATTCACATCCCTCATCAAACTCAACGTTTTTTTCAAAAACATAAAGTAGCATTGTCACAACTGGCTGATCCTAGAATCGATTCACGGACTAAAAAACAAATCATTTTAACTCCTGGTGGAAGTGGTTCTTTAGGAGGAGTCATGATTCGTTCCCTTTTGAAATGGGATCCTAATGTCCAAACCAAAGTCAAAAAACCCAAATCACCTAAAAAGAAGAAGAAGCAAAGTCCAAAGAAGAAAGCCAGCCCCAAGAAAAAGAAAAGTCGTACCCAGAAGAAGAACAAGAAGAAGAAAACCACACCTACCACCACTAACACCCGACGTAAAAGAGGTACTGCAGCCAGGACGCAAACGTACACTCGCAAAACACCACCACCTCCCTTACCATCATCATCATCACAGTCCCCCATGATGATGGCAAGGTCTCCTTTTGCGTCCACCTCTTTATCTTTGTCTTCTTCACCACCCTCTTTTTCCATGATGCCTGTCAAACCAGACTTAAAATCCGTGTTTCCTAATTTGATGCAAAAATGGAAACCAATTTCGAAAGTGACCCCGTCGGGACCGTCGACTTCAGCTGATTTAGCCATGGCAGCAGCCACCCACAAAGTACCATCCCCTAAAACCAAAGTCCAAGAAAGAACTGGTATCTTACAAAGTTTAGTGGATTTATCCAAAGAAGAATTGAGACGATTTAGTCCCTTGAAAACACCTCAACGTCGAGTCAGACCTGTCGTGAAGTTGGTACGTCGTGCAGACAATCAGTGGAGACGTGTTCCAGTATAAAATAGAAGGGTACCCTGCTAAAAGACTTCAGACTTGTTTTCTACCGACTAAAAAAAATGGCTCCCAAACGTGTACACCACCACCACCACCAAAAAAAGAAGAAAACCAAAAAAGGACGACTTCCCCCTCGTCTGGCAAAACATTGGGATGTCTTGTCTGTCTTGACCAAATCCAAACCTCCCATGCGAAAACAACTCATTCAAACAGCTCCTAAAGAAATCATTGATACCGTGTGTGAATGTTGTTTGAACGTGTTGAAATGAACGGTACCTTTGTCCAAGATACAGAAACAAAAATTAGGAAAACATCGGAACGTTCTTCGTCAAATGGTGAAAAAGAAAATACCTCTTCAACAAAAGAAAAAAATGTTGGTACAACGAGGAGGATTTCTACCTATGTTGATAGGTCCGTTGTTAAAAATAGCCGCTCCTTTGTTAGGAACAATTGCTGGACCACTTTTAGGAGGGGTCATGCGATAAAAAAAAAAGAAGATAAAAAGGACCACCCTTCTCTGAAATGACCACACCTTTTTGGTACCTTTGGATGAAATGGAAGGACGAAAACTGACTTTAGTACCTTACAAACGATGGATGGAATTTCATCGTTGGAACGAACAACGGATACCTCATTTACCACCCAATCCTAATCTCAACGAAATGTCTCAGTTACAACAAGAATTACAATCCCTGATGGAACGAAACGATTTGTCCGAAACAGAAAAATCCCAACGGTACGGTCAACTTTTACAACGTCTACAACTCTTTCGTCAAAAAGCAGTCGACGAAACAGCTCCACCCACTCTGAGAGATTTTAAGACCCTAATGAAAAGCGAACCTAAAGTGACTTCCACTAAAAGAGACACCGGTACAGGGATGACAGAAGACGACGAGCCTCGAGAAGTGTTTCAAACTCCGTCTGCTGGTATCTCTAGTAAAATTGCAGAGTCCTTGTTGACACCCTCACCTACTCCTCATCGAGAAAAAATGAAAGATTGGGTTCATAAGAAGATGTCCACTCCTTCTTCAGCAGAAGAAAAAAAGAAAGACAGCAAGACTGAAGTGAAAAAAGAGACTAAGAAAAAACCTACTATTACCACTCCTGTGGCTCGTCGAACGCGTCAAGCTACTTCGTCCAAACCTCACGACACCCAAAGTAGTAGCATCGATCAGTGGGTGCCTTATTGATCAATCATGGAGAAACTGTTAGCTAGCCTTTATTACAATCCTGGTCATGCTGCTGGTTACGGAGGAGTTCAAAAATTATATCGAGCTGCTAAAAGTCAATTGAAAAGTGTACGTTTGCCCGAAGTACGACGATGGTTACAAGAACAATCGACGTACACGTTACACAAACCCATTCGACGTAAATTTTCTAGAAGTACCACTCAAGTGGAAGGGATCGATCATCAATGGCAAGCTGATTTAGCCGATGTCTCTCATTTAGCTACTTACAATCATGGTTACAAATATTTGTTTTGTGTCATTGATGTGTTTTCCAAATTTGCTTGGGTCGTGCCTTTGACTTCTAAAAGCAGTACCGAATTGGTACGAGCCTTAAAATTGGTCTTGAAACAAAGTGGACGCCAACCTTTACGATGGCAAACTGACAAAGGCACCGTATTTCTAAACCAAGCTTTTCAAAAAGAATTGAAACAAAGACACATTTATTTTTTTACGACCGAAAATCCTGAAACCAAAGCCAGTATCGTGGAACGTTTTCAAAGAACTTTGAAAGAACGCATGTGGAAATATTTTACACATCAACATACTCTCAAGTACATCGACGTGTTACCTCGTTTGGTCAAAGCGTACAATCAATCGTACCATCGTAGCATTGGATGTACCCCCGAAGAGGTCAGCCCTGAAAACGAAGTGGCCGTGTTTGATAAATTATTTGGTTCACCCCAGACCAAAAAGAAAAAAAAAAAGAAGACACCCTTGTTGGAGTTAAAGACGGGAGATTGGGTTCGCATCGGAAAAACCAAACATACTTTTGACAAAGGTTATTTACCTAACTGGACCACCGAATTGTTTCGTGTCACTACCCCCGTCTGTGGACGTGATCCTCCCGTCTATAAATTGGAAGACATGAACGGTGAAGTACTCAAAGGAACATTTTACTTGCCTGAGTTACAACGAGTGACTAAAAAAGAAGATACCTTGTACGACATCGAAAGCATTCTCGAACAAAGAACACGGAAAGTGGGTAAACGACGAATAGAAGAAGTCAAAGTACGTTGGAAAGGATATCCCCCTAGTTTTGATTCTTGGATTGCAGCTTCTCAAGTCGTCGACTATAAAAAGAAGTAAACTTACAACATGCCATTCAACACAGTAGCCACCCAGACGACTTCAACGACTCCTTCGCAAAGTTCTTCTCTTCAAGAATTACAAAAACAACCACTTTGGGTGTGGTGCGGAGAACGTGTGCCTAAAAATCAAATCGTCTTTTTCTGCCAAATCTTTGTAGTGTATTGTGTCATCGCAGCAGCCATTGCTAATTTGAGTTTGCAACAAGGAGACAAACAATTGTGGACCATTTTACTGAGCAGTTGCATCGGTTATCTTTTACCCAGTCCCTCTTTGAAATTTATGACGACAGACAACAGCAGCCATAGCAACAACCACGCTAGTTCGACCAACGCCAGTTCACCTTCTTCTTCGTCCAGTCACCACCACAATACCAATTCTCTTTTGGAACCTTTTGAACATCATTCTTCTTCTGTCCACTTGAGTGACACCTCGGACACCAGAACCACTTTGGAACTATGAATGACCAATTTTATTTAACGTTACCTAGTGACAGTTCCATGGATGTGTTTCCCAACAACCGCTTATGTTGTTCCACGGCCAAATTACCTCAGGCCTTCCAATTGGATCACGACGCTCATTGGGAAGTGGCTTTGGTAGAAATCATTCATCCTACGCAAATCAAGAATGTGTCTGGAAATCAAACCATTTTTGACGTAGCAATCTATAACGAAAAAGTGCAAAAAGAGTTGGACGTTCATGATCCTGAAATTGGGAAAAAAATGAGTTCAAAAACTGACAATACTCCCTACTCGACCTATCGCATGAGAATTCCTGAAGGGTATTATTTTAGTGCTCAACATTTGGTGGAGACGATTGCGGCCGTCTTCGAAGCCCAATTTGGCAAAGCCTTGGAAAAAAAACAAAAAATGGGTAGAGATCAAATACCATCCTGTGGCACGCCGTATCTGGATACAATTTTTGAAAGGGCATGAGGGAAAGACAAACACTTACCCGCGCACGAAAGAAAATTCATGACCATCGGTTTTTCTGCTGGGTTGTTTGAAATTTTGGGTGGAAATAAAAAGTATCATGGTGAACGAACAATCCACACCAACACAGATTTCGGAGAGGCTTTTCGCACCCCTATCGAATTGAACGTTGGACTGAATTTAATGTTTGTGTACTCCGATGTGGTGGAGTACAACGTGGTGGGTCACACAGCTGCTCCCTTACTGAGAGTCATTCCTTTCAAAGTGGATACTGCTGCTGGTGCGTACGAAGAAGGTGGAAACACGTTTCACGTTCACCGTGAATTTGTACATCCTCATTATCTTCCAGTCAGTAAATCGTATTTTGACAGTGTCCACATTAGTATAAAAGGAGATTTGGGACAAGATGTGCCATTCATTGACAAAGGAAAAGTCACGGTGAAACTACATTTTCGAAAAAAACAAGTTCTCTAACGAATTGTAACTGACCCAAACAAAAAAAATGTATCCAGTGTACCAAGGAGTGGCTCGACAACGAGGACATGGTTTAGGAGATATGTTAAAATCGGCTTTTCGGACGGTAGCTCCTATTTTGAAACCGATGGTGACTCGAGGATTTCATGCTTTAAAAGATGCCGCTTTGACACAAGGAAAAGAATTTTTGCAAAATGTCATCATCGACAAACAAAATCCAAAAGAAGCCTTTATGAGAGCAGGCAAAAATATGTTGATGACGACTGGTAAAGATCTTTTAGGCCTCCAAGAAAATCCTATAAATACGCTTCACGCTTCAGACCCTGGCATTACTTCACAGCAGTAAGGACAAGGTAGAAAGAGACCACAACAACGTCTAAATCCCTTCAAAGTTCATAAAAAAACACACGGCAGTTCCAAAAAGAATAAGAAAAGAAGAAGAACCATCAGAGAATTAGACGTGTTTGATTATTAACTGTGAAAAAAAAATGATGCACCGAGATTCTTGCGAATGTACCAAGTCAGAACTGGATATGTTTTCTATGCCTCCCACCATGATGACGATGCAAGAATCCCAATGGGTGGAATTTCATCCTGTATCGTCTTTGACGGAATCAGCTCCTATCGAATTTGAAATCAAAGGACAAACCGAAGATTACATCGATCTGAATAACAGTTACTTGTACCTGAAACTTCAAGTACAAAAAAGTGACAACACCCTTCCTGGGGAAGCTGCCGGAGTGGCACCCGTCAATAATTTCATGCATTCCTTGTTCAGTGGAGTAGATTTGTACTTGAATAACAAACTGGTCAGCAGCAGTTTGGATACTTACCCTTACCGTGCTTATTTGGAAAATCTCTTGACGTACGGAAAAGAAGCCAAGAACACTCATCTGGATGCTTCGGTGGTCTGGAAACCTGACACCTCGGAAAAGTTCAACGACACAGCTGTCAGTACCGGCGAAGACTTCTGCTAATGATGGTGATCCTATAATTCCAGCAGTCCCTCACAATGTGGGATTCAACGACCGTCGAAAGAAAATCAGACGAAGTTTAGAACTGATGGATCGTTTGCATTTGGACATGTGGTTGCAAGACAAGTATTTGTTGAACGGAGTAGATGTACGCCTGAGACTGAATCGCAGTAGTGCCGCCTTCCATTTGATGGCTCATGCTAACGAGTGGAAAACCAAAATCCAAGAAGCCAAACTTTACGTGCGACGTGTAGAAGTCTTACCAAAAGTAGCCAATGACATCAGTCAATCCTTGAGCAGAACCACTGCTAAGTATCCTGTGCGACGAGTGGAAGTGAAAACCTTTACCATAGCCGCTGGACTCCGATCCAAAGTCGAAGATCACATCTTCCAAGGACAGCTCCCCAAACGTTTGCTGATTGGCATCGTCAGTAATGCAGCCCTCAACGGAGTCCACGATCAGAATCCGTTCGAGTTTAAACACTACAACGTCTCCAAGATAGAAGTCAGTCGAGATGGCAAGACCTTGTGTACCAGACCTTTTGAACCTAACTTTAGCGACGGCCATAAAAATTACTTGCGATCTTACTTGAGCCTGTTTGAAGCCACAGGCCAGTTAGGGCGCGACACCAGCCACGGCATTTCGTACGAGGATTATGCAGGATTGTATGCTTTGTGGGGATTTGATTTCACTCCTGACCAAGGCAGCGATGAAGGACATTTCCACCCTATAAAATCAGGCCCACTTCGTGTGGAACTTCAGTTTGCAAATCCTCTACCCGACACAGTGAACGTCGTCTTGTATGCAGAATTTGATAATACTCTAGAGATCAACAGTTTGAGAGAAGTGATTCTAGACTATTAGAAGAAGAAAAAAAAGATGCAACACGTAGAAGAAGAACCTATGGAAATAGATGAGGAATTTTGTGAGAAGTCACAAACTACCACAAATGATGATGATGACGAAGTCATTCATTCAGAACCTAAAACCGAGTTTACTGGATTTATTTCTCGATGGCCAGAACACGAAAAACAGTTAGTGTCCTGTTATGCTCAGGAATTGAGTAAAATCATTAACAGTCTAGTCCAAGAACAATGTTATGGATGTCAAATCGATCATCCTGGTCAGATACAACACGACCAATGTATGATGTTGACAGGTGAAGAACAATTGGACAACTATTTGGAAACGGCTTGGTCCCAGAACTTGGACGAAAAAGTGTTGAGACAATGGTATAAAGACTTGGTGAATTCTTCTTTTCCTCCTCCACTTACTCTTCTGGAGATCAGACGCATCGAAGGGCTCATTCAACAGAGTGCAGAACCTATCCGACGTGAATATTCGTGGAATTACAAGACAGATCAATTCAAGTTTAAAGTCAGGTGTGCATTGGTGACCCATTATTTCCATTGAAGAAAAAAAAAGAAGAAAAAAAATGGATACTAGAGAACTTTATTACCTATTGACTCGTAGTTCCTACACTTCTTCTTGGAATCCTGTGGTATGTGCTAAAGATGAACTACCTCATCGTAAACCAAAAAACGTTCATGCTTATGTCATCAATACTGACGACAGTCATCTACCAGGAACCCATTGGATTGCCGTGTACTTTCCCAACGATCACAATGGTGGTGGTGTGGAATATTTTGATTCTTATGGATTACCTCCTTTGGAAAAAGACATCATCGAGTTTATAAGAAGAAATGCCGTCTCGACTCGATTCAATAATGTGAGACTACAAGGATCAGATTCTATGGTGTGTGGACAATATTGTGTTCATTATCTTCATCAACGCAGTCTTGGATATTCCTTAGAACATTTACTGACTTATTTTGATAGTGACTATGTTCGAAATGATGCTAAAGTACAACAATGGTTTTGTCAACGTTATGGTTATCTCTTGTCTTTAGCTCACAATCGTAGTGTACATCAAAATGATGTAGATGTAGAAAGTTTCACATTTACTTTACCTTCCCAACGTTGTCAACCTTGTAAATATGTTCCTGTTTGAAAATTTATGGTTGAATGGTTAGTATTTTTATGTTAGAATAGTTATTGTTGAATAAACAATTTTGTTGATTGTTGAAAAAAAATATGGTGTTGTGTGGTTTTTTATTGAATTTGAAATAATAATGATTATGTTCTATCTCTCTCTTTCTATCGATCTGAAGTCACCCCCCTCTATCTATGATCTCACTATCGATCTGAACCCTATTTTTAGGTCAGCGCAATGGATGGTGTGGTGTATGTATTGGATAAAAAAAATTTAAAATAAGAAATGGGTGTGTGGAGTATGTTTGTATAGAGTGTGTTTGTGTTTTTTTTTTTGTAAAAAAAAATAAAAAATAAAAAAAGGATTTGTAAAAAAAGGAAGTGGATTCGAGATGATAATGGACATTTTATTAAGTTGGAGTTTATCAATGAGAGTCCAGAAGAAAGTTATGAGAGAATTGTAGACAAGAATCTTCCTGAAGTGTCAGAACAATAAGAGAATGAAATGGTAAATATGGAAGTGTATTGAACTGTATTGGACTTATATGAAATTGTTTTATTACCACGAGTAACATAATGTATATACATTGAATAAAATATAATAATTATTATTGATGTATATATCTGAATGGTGTTGTGTGGTTTGTTTTTTACCCACCAAACCAAAAAAAAACACTTTCCCTCTCTTTCTATCGATCTAAAATTGGGAGGAAAGAAATAGACTACAGCACCAACAGCAGCAGCAGCAAAGACAACAACAACAACAACAACTACTTTTGCAGTCCATCAAATAAAATTTTTTTTTAAAAATTGGATTGTATATTTGTGGTGTGTGTTTTGATATAAAAAATTTAAAAAGTAAAAAAAATGGTTGTGTGTTTTGATTTGTTTTTTAAAAAATTTCCCCTTCCCAAAAAAAAAAAAAAAAATGTAGATAGTGTGTTTGTGTGTTTTGATTTGTTTTTTAAAAAATTTCCCCTTCCCAAAAAAAAAAAAAATGGATAGTGTGTTTGTGTGTTTTGATTTGTTTTTTAAAAAATTTCCCCTTCCCCAAAAAAAAAAAAAAGTAGATAGTGTGTTTGTGTGTTTTGATATAAACAAAATTTAAAAAATCAAAAAAAATTTAAATGAGTTATGAAATTTTAGTACTATTTTTTAGTCAGCCAATTTTTTCCATTTTTTTTTTCTTCAGGATTATTTTCAGTCTCCGCTAACGTCCGGTACAATTTCGGAAGTTTAGTGTTACTTTTAGTCTAGACCATTATAATCTAATGTTCTGTGCACAACCCTATCGTATAATTTGTGATCAATGGAAAGTGTATCAGCCTTAAGTCAAAATACATCACAGAACGTTTGGATGTATTATTTTGTGAGAATTTTACATCTACGTTTTCAAAAGAAGGATTTTAGTAGACTATGTCTCCAATTCAACCTTGTGATATTTTACCGAAAAAAGAGGATTTTTTTCCTATCGATGTGATTTTTTAAATGGAATGTGTGATTTTGAAATTTCTTAAGGAAAATATACCATAAAAAAACGTAAGTGTCGTGATATTTTTAAAAGTAGGAATAAAATATTCTCTCTCTCTCTCTCCGTCGTAATGTCAATTCTCTCTGTTTCACAAACACACACACTAAGTTTCTTATACAATGATTTCGATTGAAATGATAATGGTATCTGTTCCCGTTTTAAGATGCCTCTCCACAAATGTTGGCAGTAGTCACAATGATTATGTGAAATGTGACGTTAGTTTTGTAATTTTTTCAAAAACTTGCACCCCTTAAAAATTGTACAACGATTTTTCTTCCATAGGTCAATCGTTGGCTCATATAAAATCTTGAGTTTAGTTGTTCTTGTGCATGTCAGGTATCTTAGCTTTGTTCCTATTTTGGCACTGCAATGTGTCACGAAAAAATTCTAGATCTGCCGTTTTCAGAAGGAAACCAAAAAAAAAACAAAAAAAAAAAACAAAAAAAAAAAAAAACAAACAAACAAAACAAACAAGCACATAGCTTTACGGTGTAATAATGACTCGAGTATGACCCATCCAATTCTGCACTCTATAACCCGTCCTATTCTACACTCTCATTCTTGAGCCCAAAACATGCGTTCAGTAAAACTGTAACAATGTATTTTCAGTCAGTCCATTTCAGACTGTCGATAAAACAAGACGTGTTTTTACTGTTCTCCCGTCTTAGGTTTTGGGAAATGTTGTAACATTGTTTGTAGCCGCAAGGCGTGTGCAGCAAAACATAACATATCTTAAATATTTGGGAGGCATACAACAAATGCTACTGCAGTCATTCGACAAGAAATATAACATTGCTTTTTAAAACCGATTCAGGACCACCCTTTTTCAAGAAAGATTAATTCTATTCCCCTCCCTCCCTCCCTCCCCCCACCCCGTAATGTAGTGACGAAGACAACGTCTACTACTATCAAAAACACCTCCCCACCCTCCACCCCTTTTTGATGGTAGTAGACGTTGTCTTCGTCACTACATTACGGTACGAATCCCGCTCGTACCCAGAGTACCCTAGCCATGTTAAACTCCCGTACGTACCCAGAGTGCCCCCCTCCATGTTAAACTCCCGTATGTTCCCCAAGTGCCCCCCTCCATGTTAAACTCCCGTACGTTCCCCAAGTGCCCCCTTTGTCCCTCAATACCCCCCGTCTACTACTCACATACCTTTAAATGGCGATTATTCACTTTATTTGGATCCTCATACATCGATATTCCTTTTTGGAAAGTTATTATTTACACGCCCCGAGAAACACTTACGTAAAAACTCAATATTAAAGTACGCGGACATTTTTGGATGAGGTCAACCTAAAGGTGTGATACAGTACAAACCGGATTGAATATCGCGCGCTGTAATGTCACAATGAAAGTTACGCATGTTAAAAAAAAAAAAACAAAAAAAAAACGTACTACTAAATATGGTGACGATTAGACCCGACGTACTCTTATCTTGACCCAGTTTAGTGCCTGGTTACCATTGTAAAAATCCATAGATATAAATAATTTTCGTCTGGCAGTTTCTTGATGACAGTTAATGTGCAGAGCATTAAATAATCAGGATCGAATAGACTTTGGTGAAACTATATTAGTATTAAATTTTAAAATTTAATTTAATCATGAGTAAATGCGCCTACATGACAACATTGACATACACTTTAGCTTTGTCTTTACGCGTTTATCAAAATTTACACAGTGAGTGATTTTGTTGTCCGTTGAAGGTTCACTTCTTCATTAAAGTAATGTCTGGGATGAAATTATTAGAGCCTCAAATATAGAATATCTCTTTTTTCTCCTTTCAGTAAAAGTTCTTTTTGGGGTTGAAAATCGCGAATTTAAAGATTTTCACGCGTTGCGGTGGGGTCGGGGGATTAATAAGGTTGCGTGGTTCTACATTGGCTAATGTTAAAAGGATCAGTTTTTCTGTACCAATCTTTTTACTGATTCAGTTTTCGATTCTCTGACGAGATGGAACATGTATACATGTTCATGGTTATTAAGCTTCATTTTGATAGCGTGGGGCTTCAAAAGTGAGTGGGTATATATATTGTCGACCTCATCAGTAGCCGAAAAACGTTTAGTGCTACCATAGCCTCTGCTTTCTGGCGATTTACTATCCGATTTTGGATATTATCCCTACGCCGACCAGATTGTCGGACACGTATGTATGTCAAGAGTAACACAAAATAGTTCGAATACTTGGCCCCTTTACTTTGTTTATTTTCATGACCTGTTATGGTCAATCTAATATATGTCTTGGTTGTAAGTTAAATTAAATAAAATTCTTAAGAAAAAATGTGTTAAAATGTGATTTTGCAAAACGTAAAATTGACCATACTACGGGGAGCACTTCCGTTGTCAAATCTTTAGTTTCGGAGGTGCGTAGTTTTGCACATTGTCAGGCTTTTCGATGTCGGAGGCAAGTAAATCTTGTGTGTAGTCCGCAATATCATATTGCCGAAATAGATATGATCGGTTTTGAAAAACACTGGAACTTATGAAGTTTGGCTAGAAACCGACAGAAAGGCTTTTTCCTCTATTCAACCTTGCTTTCTAACTAATTTGCCTAAGCAAACGGATAAAATAGAAAATTCAGTACTTAAACAAGTAAATTGATCGATCTTTTCGTTAAAATCCCTCGCCAAAGTAACAGAAATGACGTTTCAAAACGAGGCTGACCCAGGGGTAAAACGGTTTGTGCAGGCGGTGGCGTTTATTATGACGTTATCTGGGAAGCAGTTTGCTGAGGTTTTATCTAACAAGCGACGGAAAAGGCCAAGGACGTTCCGATTGATGGAAGAATATGTGTTCGCCCATTCAAACCCGGTTGTCTCTGGGTTCTCCAGTTCCCTCCAAATCAAAGACCACATAACTCCATCGCCGGAGCCGTCCAGTTGGCAGAATTTGTTCTGCAACCGACGTTATAAAAATTATACTTTAAGTTGTTGTTTATTACACGCTTTTAAAAGCCCTTAGTCTCCAATGCACCGAATGCGCTGAACCTAGGCAGTGATGCGGGTGTGAACCTCCCCCTTATTCACTGTTAGTGGAATAGGCATAAATGTCACATTTCTGACATGAATCAGGTTGGACACATTAATGATTTAATATTTTCATTAATGTATCTGCCCCTAGACATTTTTGTTTGTTTGTTTTATAAATATTGCTTGCAGATTATTGAGACTTTTTTTAAAAAATAGTTATATTTTGATGAAATCTCATCCGCATTTCATTCTTTGTACCGTCATCATCATTCATTTTAGCCAATGCGAGGAACTGAAGGCGATAATGTCATGACAGGTTTGTACAGTAGTCCAAAATACATCTCCGCTGAGCAATTTTTCATTTGAGGTATGGGAAATGAAATAACATCAACACAACATGCTACAGTGGAACCTTTGTAATCAATCCATAAAGGGTGACCAAATATTTAGGCCGGATTTGACAGTGAGCACCAATACCTAGTGCTAAATTTATTATGAAGAGGTTTGGATGGACTAGATTTTTGCAGTCGAAAAAGGCAGAGATCCATAATATTCAGGGATCGGATTAGAAGGCTCCAACGTATCAAGGACGACGCATATATTCACATAACATGACAGACACTGATGAAGTAAATTCATTGTTATTCTTCGTGGTCCAAATATATTTAAGTAGAGCCTCGTTGATTAGGACTTCTTGAGAGAACACGAAGAAAGGTCGGTTAAACAAGAGTTCGGATTAACGAGTTTGGATTATGCCTACTATATTTAGGATATACATATATAGTTTAGTTTAACCAATAATTCGGCTAAAAGAAGTTCTATTGGATTTCCATTATAAGGAAAAACAAATCTCTACCCTGTTTTACGTGTAATCATTGGCAGTAAATAATGAGAGGCTCAGTAGCTCAGTGGTTAGCGTGCAGGACTCCTACACAGGAGTACCTAATTCGATTCCCATATCAGGTCTGGTCGGCTGCCGTGTTGTGTCCTAGGGCAAGATACTTTACTCTCATTGCCAAACTAACCTGATCCACAAAGCAAAACACCTTAAAGCGGATAAACCCAACCCACCGAAAATGTTGTTGTGCGTCTCTGATATGCACCAATAAAAAAGTAAATGGTTGACGAATTGAAACATTCAGTTTCATTTGAATCTTTTAAATTACGGTGGACTTGAGAATGGTCGTGTATACTTTTTGATTGATAGGTAACTGGTTTATAGTCTTTGTAAAAGATAATGAAGACATTTGTATTCATACCTAAAGGTAGATTATATTTGATGTGTAGTAACATGTATCACTGTATACTAAATCTGACTCCTTTTCTCCCACCGCAGGTCCCAACTTCTTTCTTGATACTGGTAGTTTTCATCCACGAAATGACATCACAAACTTGAACAAGAGGCTCCGAAACTTTGGAGGGTCATCAAAGGTGAGAGGTCACACGTTACAGATCTATCCCGGCGCAATCGGAACAAGAACTTTTGCAAAGCCTGGACGATTTTATTTCGAGGTGGACGTTCACTTTTACGTCCATCGTCATTTACGCGAGGATCAAATATTTGAAATCGGAATGTCCCAAGGAAATGAAATCGATACGAAGTTTACAGCTTGCGCATGTCATTACGCATGGATGATGTGCGTGCGCATGTGCCCTATATGCAGCACGATCTGCCTTCAGACTTGGCATAATGGAAAATTGTTACGTCACAGATCTTTGAAGATGGTCATCCAATCTGGAACGAAATACTACTCCAAACTTGGATTCCTTGTAAACATGGAGGCAGGGGAACTGCAAGTGGTAGATGCTGTAAACAGACGACAGATTTACAGGTTCAGGAAAGTCGATGTCACTCGGCCATTATGGCCAATTTTTGGCGTCTTTAATTCTGGGCGTGTTAATGTTAGTTTGACCCTCAGAACTGGGTCAGAAATAGACGTAACGAAACTGTACATCAAGGACTAAAAGCGGGTAAATTGATACATGTAACTGCAAATTCCAAGAAAAGTTGGAAAGTCTCTTTAATAAATATTTAAAACTTTCCTTGTATTCTCTTCTTTGGAAATCTTGCTAACCTGTTGTGTAGCATTATGTATATCGCAACGAGCCAGGGGCTCTAAAAGCAACAGTGGCGGGTAAAGAGTACCCACCCAAATGTTTACATTCACCTGAAAACCAAGCTGAACAAAACCACAAAAACACCCCCCCCCCTGCAAAAAAAAAACAAAAAAAAAACAATACCAATTTCCCCCGTATCTCCAAGGACCTTAAGACAGCAGGCGCTTTCAATGCATGGTTCTAAAACACGCTAATACCACATTTTCCTCTTATTATAGTAATGGCCACATTCACGAGACTATATGGATTGATATGATTTATCAGTACGTATGTCAAAGCCGTGGGTCAATATGTCATGCCACTTAAGACGAATCAGGCCACAAACACATAATACACAACATTATTCATATCTCTAACTACTAAGGAATTATTGGTGAGATTACCCCAATATATTCTTTTTAGAGCAGCCAATTAGTCACTTAGAGCAATATCGCATAACTTTAATATATATAAACGGACTGTTACGAGGAAATACCAAGGAACGAGCGGCTATGTAATAGGTGTAATTTAAGAGCGTTTAAAATTAATATAATATTTGCTTCTTTGTCCATTTTATGGGGAATTGAGAAGAAAATATCTACCAGAATATTACTGTTCATAGCCGAATATAGAAAAAAATGTAAAGCATTGTCTGCAAATTAGAAAACAATCTTAAATGCATCGTATACATTTGTATACTTGGCGCAACAGAAAAAGTTGAGAAAATAACTACTTTTGTATAAGTAATTAATGATTAAATTGCATTCTGATAGTAATATAATTAATTATAATCTTGTCTTTACGAGTTATTTCAATACATGATATCTATGTTATATTTAATACTCAATAGAATTATATTACTCATCCTCTGCAGCATGACATCTTTACATCCTAATGTATGTTCCTTTACATTGATTTTGGAGTTTAGTGCTGAATAAAGTTTGTGTTCTGTTTTGTTCTATATTAAAAAATTTGACATGGTCCTAACTTCAGTTTTTTTAAAGTCCGGTGAATACGGTTCGGTATGACGACTGTACCTACTAATTAGCTATTTCCTTGGTTTGAAAAATATCTTCCCTACACCGATTCCCCAATAATAATAAAATAGTCACTAAAATCTATCGAATCTATAAACGGAGACGTAAATACAAATAACCCATACCCGAAGTTTATTACAATATGCATTTTAACTCCCAGAAATGAAATATAGCACGTGGGTACCTCCTTATACATGCATATACTGAGCTCTCGAGGTCGAATGACAAGGGCCGTACTTAAGCAACCTGTTCATGGATTTAGCCCAAACACCAAGAATACGTTCTCAATGATCTCGGAACAAAACAAATTATGGCGGATCAACGCTCAGCATGTTCCGCCATCCTTGTTCTTGTCTACTCCCGCCTCAGAAGTGATGTAGGTTCTCAACCTGAGAACGAGGTTCTTCATGGTTCTCAGACAAGGCTCTTGTCGTTAGGGTGAGAAGAACCACTAGAACATTGTGTTACGACTCTAAGTCTTAAAAATATGTAACAGAAAGAAAGTGAAACCAACAATGTAAGTAATATCAACAAGCAATTTATTTCCTACAATGCTAAGTGACATTCAAGAGATGCTTACAATATTGTGAATCAAATTCCAAATAATCCTAAATGTCCTAATCACAAGTCCAAACATACAGAATGTTCCGAATAAGTTCCAATAGTCTTGAATGTTCTGATATAACACAATGATACAATCCAAAATGTCTTTGAATGTGCTCACAAAAGTTCAAATAATGTATTAATTCAAAAGTAAATGAGCACTTTAGTAATTCCAATGAATATATATATGAAATAAATAATTCCTCTCGAATTATATCTGATTTCAACGGCACAATGTAATATCTGATCACAAATGGATTCCCACAAACTGATCTAAAACAGGAATTAATGATTTGTTTACCAAATCCCTATTTATACACATTTTCACTTGATCTATATAAACAACAGGATGCGAAGTAATAAAATGAAAGAAGAAAAAAAAAAACCAAAAAAAAAAAAAACAGTCTAACTGTCAACAAGACTGGTCCTGAACTCAAATGCTAGTAAACATTCTGTTTACAAGTGACCATAATCTACTGTGCAACTTACCTTCATGGACAATATTTAAACACACATTATAGATTAAATATACATAACAATTGTACTCGTGTCAAGAACCTTGTTCTCGTGTCTGGCCAAAGGACACCCATGTTCAAATTTCAGTTTGAATCATACACTAACGACGCTGCAGGGGGTGGGGAATCTAATCTGACCTATCAACCGCAATTTCCATTCTAGGGGTGGGGAATCTAATCTGACCTATTAACCGCAATTTCCATTCTAGTCGTTTAAGGTTTAAAGATCATGAGCAACTTTATAAAAACTTATTAAATACGGCACATGCATGAATTACGGATTACAGCAACTTTATGTAGTGAAAACTTATTAAATACGGCACATGCATGAATTACGGATTACAGCAACTTTATATAGTGACAACTTATTAAATACGGCACATGCATGAATTACGGATTACAGCAACTTTATATAGTGAAAACTTATTAAATACGGCACATGCATGAATTACGGATTACAGCTGCTATTTTCTGACCAATAATAATGTCTTCTAACATTCCTTATATTAGACTTGAAACTCAGTATTCTGGTTTACTCCCCAATCAGGCTTTAATGTTTGATCTCACTCCAACCCTTTCATGGCCTGTTTCTGCAGACTGCTCTGTATTACGAAGCTTTTTCTCGAACTATTTCTAGGGTACTCGATACACATTAGGAGAAGGGATGCTTACTATTCCTTTAAGGTCCATGAATACAGATATGGTTTAAGTTCGAGCAGTGGCGGCGCGTAGGGGGGTCAAGAGGTGCCGGGCGAGGGGGCCGTTGGGAGTCCCCCCCCCCCCCACACACACACACCCATCTAAGTCATCTTTCAGGGCTTAGATGGGGTTGCGTGGATGTTGGCAACTGAAAGAACATTGCCCCCAGGCTCCTCGGTTGGGGGGGGGGGCGCCATTAAAGAACATTGCCCTCGGGCGCCTCAAACCCTCGCACCGCCACTGAGTTAGAGTAATTTCTTCGTTAGAATCTATCACTCATTGATGACCGATTACAGAAGTATTAGGTAAAGGAAACTATTTCTCTTTCTCGTCGTTTGTTTGTCCATCCACCCATCGATCCGTCCGTATGTGTGTATGTATGTATGTATGTATGTATGTATGTATGTATGTATGTATGTATGTATGTATGTATGTATGTATGTATGTATGTATGTATGTATGTTTGTATGTATGTATCATTGTATGTATGTATGCATATGTATGTATGTATGTATGTATGTATGTATGTATGTATGTATGTATGTATGTATGTATGTATGTATGTATGTATGTATGTATACATTTCAGTCTGCTGTCTCTGTTTTGTGTCTGGCAGTCGGTCGATGAGTGTTTTTATCAAGAAAGGAATTACGTTGCAGGTATTTCAGATAAATAAAACGTGTTAAATGGCTACCCTCATTATCTGCAAGTTCAAGTACGCAAACAAACGAATGGCAACAATAGAGGGGAGTTGTGACTACGCAGCTTTCTACTTAAGTTCGTCCACTTGTCCGTTTATCCGCCCAGGGAATAAGAATTTTTTTTTTCTTTCGTGAGTGGTTTTACCTGAATTATTGAATAATGCCTAATTCGACGTATCATTTGAAGTTTCTGTCTTGGCGTGTTATTGTACCTTGTGGCCGAGTAAATATTGATTTTTGGCTTTATTCCAAATAAAGAGATCTTGCCGTTTTCTATACAGGTTGTTACACATTTATACTCTTTTCACTGCCACTACGGACATTGATACCCCTTGTTCAAGTGGAAGTTAGAACAATTTGATTGGAATATGAGGCTGGAATACAAAGGACGGCGGTCAAACTAGGTGAGTATACACTTGTCTTTTCCCTGGAGACATTTCATTCAACTTGCATGGAAGTCAAACTAGGTGAGTATACACTTGTCTTTTCCCTGGAGACATTTCATTCAACTTGCATGGAAGTCAAACTAGGTGGGTATACTCTTTTTTCCCAGGAGACTTTTCATTCAACAGAAATGGAGTCTCTCTCTCTCTCTCTCTCTCTCTCTCTCTCTCCATTTCTGAGAGAGAGAGAGAGAGAGAGAGATTTTCTGTAAAACCATTTGAATATTATGACCTACTCTATAGTAAAGCCAATATATAGTCCTGATCAGCGGTTTAAAGACGTTGGTTTGTTGGTTGGTTGGTGTTTAAAGGCACATCAGTACACGAAAGACTATGTAGTGCTAATAGCCATGGTAATAAAGTGTCTTGTCCAGCGATTCACAGCTTCAGTCGACCCTAGAGGTCTGGTAAGGATTCGAGACCGCAACCCACTGATTATGAGTCACGTGCGCTAACCACGGAACTACGGCGTCTCTCTCGAAAACGTACAGAAGCACACCATAATATTCTGTTTTACAACGTAAACGATTTTTTCGCTTGGTATAAGTTGGTGTAGTATTTATTGATCATCAATATAACTAGTATATAAATATTTCAAAAAGGAGGCCACTGGTTTTACAGTGTTTCTCAAAAGTGGTGTACACAAAACAACACTCAAAGACATGGTCTGAAACTGAAGCAAGAACCGTGCTGGTGTTGTTAGTGTTGTTGGAATGTAGTATTATGTCCCTCATAGGGGCACTTCTTACAATTCATCAAACACTGTTAACTAGATACCTAGCATCTACACACGTACAAGCAAACAAAATACATACATACATACGTACATACATACATACATACATATATACATACATACATACATACATACATACATACATACATACATACATACATACATACATACATACATACATACATACATACATACATACATACATACATACATACATACATACATGCATGCAGACAGACAGACGGACATTAATTTTCTTGCGGTTGGGATGCTAATCATTTCAGTCTAAGCATGTATCTGGAGATGCATAAGATCTTTCTTTGTCGGTACTTCGATTTGTATCAGCTGATCTCTTGTTCATTTAGAGAAAAATTATTAATGAATTTACACTGAACCAAATCCATATCATCTATGCTTTAAATACACCCGCCCAGGCCAATCCGTGTCGGCTACATCGGAGTGCCCTTGAGAAACGCTCTTAGCTCCCATTTCCTCTGCAAGATATAACCAATAATGTGTTAAAAGTGCCGTTATGTAAAAAAAAATATTTAAAAAAAACAGCTGCAAAAATTTCAAAGTTCTCGGGTTAAAATTTGTTATTAATGGCAAAGTTTGCGAGAAAAAGAGTGTGAACGGATATTGGCTCCAGCAAGTCTAACATTGTATAAATTTCTTTAATAGTAAGAAACTCTGTCATAACCAAATTTAAAAATGGCGACATGACCAAGCATTGTAAAGTACCGACCCAGTGATCCACTACAGTCAGCGCCTCAGCTTACGCAAAATAAAAAAAAAAAAAAAAAAACGTGCAAAGTAGAATGTTGACAATAATTTTGTTCCGGTAAATACTGTAACACGCACAGGGGTTCCTCTACCGAGCGAATCAAACACCTGCGTGAGGTTGGGCTGGAAGTTCCTTGTTTTCCCCTATTTCCATGGACTTCCCGACAACATTCGTTGTCAACTGGAAGTTCTCGTAACGAGCAAAGACTAGAAACAATTTTTCTTTAATCAATAAATAAATGACCACAATGTCAAAACTGCAACTTCACAATTGCATGGCTTTTCCTTATTAGCATGCCGTGGCATGAAGCACATAACACAATTCAAATACCCAATGCAGGGAACTATAAAAATACTAAAACTGCATCAATAGAATCTTGTCTCTATTTTTCTTTTATTTACAGATAGGATAAGCTCTCAAAATAATATTTTACATTTCATTATTAACCAATTATGGAATACCAAACCTGTATATACTCTATTGTATCTGAACCCATTTCTAGACTGGTTCACAGTTCTTCCGTATAATTAGTACCGTGAGACCCCAAAACAACAATCTGAAGCGTGTTTCGCACGTGTACTTCCACCAACTGCTACAATGAAAGGCATCTCCAAACAAAGGGATGACCTCTTCCCAATTATTCCATTGCACAAAACAGTAGTTCTTGTAACGAATATCTCCCACCGAAAGGCACAATCAATCAACACCCCTGAATTAAGATAGAAACTACTTGGCTCCAATTATGCTAGTCTGACCCCATCTCAAACTACGAAACCAATACGCGCCATTGCAAAGTCTCTTAACAACTGTAAGTATGACGTCTGTTCCTATAAATTGGCTAATTACTCGGGCTGGAAATATTTTCCCAACACCGACTTCCCATAATCAAACAACTAATCACTAAAATCTAACGAACCTATAAATGGAGACGTAAATACAAATGGAACATACCCAAATTTATTACAATACGATTGTATGTAAATACCATTGAATGTGAATATAAAAGATAATTCTCTAACACGAATGATAAATATTGAATATAAATGGTAAATATTCAACATGAATGTAAAATATCAAATATGAATGGAATTTATCGTATGTGAATGAGAAACATCGGATATGAAACAAAGCAATCGCTTATAAAAGATATTTATCGCACACGAATAGGACATATCGAATATAAATTGAAACTTTTTTAAATATGAAGTAAAATTATTTCACATTAATTGGATTTTTTTATACAATTTTGCAATCTTGGACACATAAGTGCTGTAGCTTTATTTTTCTTTCTTCGTCCGCAGTAACTATAGACAAAGGATTAACTATAGACCAACTGTCACTCTGGCCTTGATGGAGGAAGTGAGTCAATACAGGTGCTTCTTATGTAATTATTAACGATAATATGGCATATAGGTCTTTAATAGGTGATGACACTATGCAGGGATATGCAACATGTAGCTTGGGAGGAGGAGGGAGCACAGCCAGCTGGGGGTGAAGGAAGGGTCCACTGGCCTCCATTGGGCCCCTAGCCCGGTACATCCGCCACTGGTTGACATCTTTCGAATCTTAATTTAGATTTTTGATTTTAATAATTTAATTTTCTTATTATTATTCTTCCATTTTCTATTGTCCAACATTTTATTGCATTATCAAAAACTTCACAATTCGATGGCCTGGTCTAACAATAGTGTACAATTTAATTTCGAAACCCAAAAATCAATATGATGATATTGAATGTTGTTAGTTCGACTGAGTCACACCTAGGACCAGAATGAAGCAGATGCATGATCCCAGGTCGCACAAGCCAGTTGTTAGACAAAATATAATCTAACTTAAATGCATGAGAGAGAGAGAGAGAGAGAGAGAGAGAGAGAGAGAGAGAGAGAGAGAGAGAGAGAATCCCATTACAGAGTGTATGACAGTCACAATCCTATTCTATTTCATTTGCATTACTTCCAGCTGATTAAAAACAAACAAAAACCCAAAGCAACATTAGCTTTCCATTGCAGATTCTCGCTAAAAAAAATTGTCACATGTCCAAAACTCCATTTTAGAGTCTAGAATAGGGCAGTGATCTTGTTCCCTGGCTAGGATCTGTTCAATTCAATTCTTTATTGCCCATAGGACAAGCTGTTAGGTATATGACGGTAAAAAAAAAAATATTTAAAAAAATAGCAATTTGGACAGTTGCTCTAATATTTGACAATGTATACAAATTCTGTATTATTAAGTACCAACGTTGAAATCCAAAAGTTTGATAATGCTAAATCGTGCAATGTATTTCTTACCAAAGTTAAACAAATATTTTGTTTTATGAATTAGGCACATTTGTGTCACACACGTTGTAAATATTATCAGTAAACCTAAGTAAACTTGTAACAGTCGTAAAAGATTTTTTTAAAAAAAAGATATAACTCAAAGTCAATGGTTTGCTAATCATGTGCCTTTTGTATGATAAACGTTTGGGTGTAAACACAGATAATGTTATGGTGCTTGAAGCCCTGGTATGTACACTGACGTTAGGATACGGGGGCATGCTTCTTTACACGTGCACTTGAAGAGAGGGAGGTGAAGAAAGTACTTGTAGGAATGAAATCTGATAACAAATGATAATCATTTACCATATTTTAAATCCGAAATATAATGATCATGAAGTTTTGGCTGGAGGTCGGCTTAAATAATCGACTCGAAACTAATACTGTATAAAAAAAAATAAAAAAAATTACACGTAATTGATAAATGAGAGATGTTTTGAAATTTTTACATTATTTCATTTTATAAAGGCTTTGTTTAATGCGACGTTTTTCTGTACGTTGCATAATTTTATATAGATATCTACACATATTTATCACTAGTAATAACTTGACAAAAAAGTAAAATTTCTATTTTCTCGATAAACATCGATTTTGCAAAATAAATATCATTTAATTTGAATCTGTACTGTTTGGAAACTTAAATGATTATAATGGACAGGACGCCACATCCCCCCTCCCCCCTCCCCTTATGAACTTACATATCAGTTATCAGTTTGATCATTTAAAAAATGTGTTAATAAAATTAATAGCTTTGAACGATGGGTGGTCTAAGAGCACACTCTGCCTGATATTAGTTCAATGCAAACAAAACCCACGTCAACTATAGTATGCAGTTAGTCAGTCTTAAGGGGACCCCGGGTGTCCGAGTGGTCTAAGGCCCCGGGTGTCCGAGTGGTCTAAGGCGCTGGCCTTTACATATCAATGACATTTCACCTCTGTCCGATTGGCTTCGAGTCTCGTGTTGGGCAAAGAGGATATGTGAGAAAGCTTGTCAGGAGTTTCCCGGGTGTTGGTGGTTCTTCTCGGGGTTTTCCCAGGTTCTTCCTCCACCAAATTATACTGGCCGCCATGTATAGCCTATCGTGTGCTGAAAAATGTCGTTAAACTCACAAAACTACAAACTGCTTGGTCTTAAATCAGCATACTTGTATATTTATAATGATAATTGTTTTGGAACAAATGGTAGTTATAAGATATGCAACTTTAAAATTACATACAACAGAGAAGACTAGTTTCATTTTTACTTTACTTTCCCTTCACTGTCCATCCATTTATTAATGTTATATTAATTAAAGATGCATGTATAGGCTTGTTATATTAATTAAAGATGCATGTATAGGCTTGTTATATTAATTAAAGATGCATGTATAGGCTTGTTATATTAATTAAAGATGCATGTATAGGCTTGTTATATTAATTAAAGATGCATGTATTGGCTTGCTATATTAATTAAAGATGCATGTATAGGCTTGTTTCAACTAATATATTAAGATGTTTGAGATAAAATATATGCATACAAATTGGAACTAACGAACTCTTAAGTAAAGTATCAGATAAAAATTATAAACAGGGTGATTTCTTTTTAAACTAACGATATCATCGACTGGAGCGTTATTGTTATAATACATCGAAACAATTTTTTAAAAAATGCCATTCATTTTGAAGTTATCATTTATACACTGATAATAGAGTTGATAACAACATATTCTATCCGATTAACTATGTATGTATGTAGTATCGTTCACGGAACCTTAGCACAATAGTGTTTATATGCTTCCAATTGCTTTTTTCTGATATAAAACACATGATACCAATTAATGTATGTGTCTATTAGTTTTCTTCTTCTTACTATTATTATTTATTTGTTATTTATTTATTTATGTATGTATTTATTTAAATGCTTCCAAATTAAAATGAAAAAATTCAGCAGCATAGTAAATTTGTAATATCTTCAAATAATGAGATATTTCATGTCACTGTTTTTCACAATAATGTTATAATATTTAATGTAAAATTATGTAATTTTATGTAATATACTGAACCGCCATGTGCACATATGTTTCATTATTAGTGCACGCCTTGTTTATACGCAGGGCGTCACATTTAGTCTTAACTGAACTGTATGTAATAGACGTATACATTTCGAGATAAAAGTGACCATGCTGATGTTTCTTTCTAATACCTGAGTGTAAACTGATTACTGACACATTCATTGGCAATTTTGAGTACCCATACCTTGCAGTAAAAACATTTGACTGACGGTATTGATACGTACTTAACGATAACTTTAAATCAGTTCGATCAAAATGTTTATAAAGACTATACATTCTTGGAATATTTGAAGAATTATGTGTGTCATCATTCCCTTTAATTTTCATTGCAAAAGGTTGACTTAAACTGGCTCAGGATAATCAAGAAAGCAAACGGAACCAACAGGTGGAGGGGAGAAGGTGAAACTAAAGTACACCTCTAAGTATTGGATTAATCAGAAATTGAAAGTACGCGACAGGTTGAAAACTTGTATAGATTAAAGACGAGGAAAAATAGTTGGGAAAACAGAACTGATAGCATGTCAGGTAAATTGAACCATTCTATTTTCCACGTACAGTCCTGAAAGAGCTTAGAAATTTTATCCTATCGTTCTTCCAACGTTTGTTTTCATACTCCAATTTCTCTCGCCACACCCACTCCCCTCACTTCTACTGGATATCCATCACTCCTGTTGTTTATTTATTTATTATAAATTTATTTTTCTCCCTGTCTGTCTTTTAGTCCTTGTACGTGTATTTTTCTCTATGTGTCACGGTTTTTCTCTTATTATCTGCCTTTTTGTCTGTCTGGCTGCCTATCCGTCCATCCATCCATCTGCCTGTCAGTTTCTTTTGTAACATGTGATTATGTAGCTATCTTTGTTAATTGAATTGTATTTTCTACACGTGAGCGATGGATTCCAAGGACTCTTGTTCTTGTAATGTATTCCTTCCCGATCTCCTTATATGTGTTTATATGGATCGCCATAATTCGTGGAAAATAGGCGAAGGTGTGGCATTCTTTGTTTTCCTTCTCCATCTTCAACAATAAAAAAAATTATTTATATTCGTCTTTAATGTCACCTGTGTTTGTTTTAAGAAGACTGGTGTTACCGAAGAAAAGTTCTCTTCCTGTCTTCAACCTTGAAATCTCGTTCGTATGCTTAAATACACCACTGTATAAATGTATGTGTCTGCATTTAGATATGTTTTCTCCAGCAATAAATTTTGAGGTTTGTTTGGGCGGCAAAATATTATTTTGCACACACACACACACACACAAACACACAAACAAACACACACACACACCTAGCGCTTTCGGAATCTACCGATTTCTTTCTCAAGGGCACAAGGCTACAAAGAACGATTATACAAACCAGACAAGAACAAAACACGAAAAAAGTAATTACTCTACAAAATCTACATGATGTTTGGCTGTAGATATAAGTAGGTCAACAATGAAAATTTTTTTGCGCCATCTATAGGATTGTCGACAACTGTCCAATTAAATATTTATCCCAGATATATTATTTTATTGAACTGGCGATTACTTAAAACTAGTAAAAGTTTTGTTGTAAAGTAGTATTACAGAGTTGTATTGTGACTAATTAATGTAATATAAAATAAAACTTGGAAACTTCTTGTTATCAATGCAGGGGAAATTACCTGTTTAGATTCTTCTTGATTTAAGTCGCTGGATTCCGATATGTTTCTTTCGATTTCCTGTTTTCTGTGCTCCATTTTGAGTTATCGGTGATTTCAGTCTACTACGTCATTGAAAGTGTGGGTGGGGAAAGAGAAATGCTCCGCCAATTGGCTTCTTGCCATTTTCTTTAGTTTGCCAATCTGATCTGTGGGATTTATTCTAATATTTAATTTCTTTGCTTCTCCAAAATATCTGATGTTGCGTACGTAATGAGGTAGGTCATAATATCTGATGTTGCGTACGTAATGAGGTAGGTCATAATATCTGATGTTGCGTACGAAATGAGGTAGGTCATAATATCTGATGTTGCGTACGTAATGAGGTAGGTCATAATTTCTGTGTTGCGTACGTAATGAGGTAGGTCATAATATCTGATGTTGCGTATGTAATGAGGTAGGTCATAATTTCTGTGTTGCGTACGTAATGAGGTAGGTCATAATATCTGATGTTGCGTACGAAATGAGGTAGGTCATAATATCTGATGTTGCGTACGTAATGAGGTAGGTCATAATTTCTTTGTTGCGTACGTAATGAGGTAGGTCATAATATCTGATGTTGCGTACGTAATGAGGTAGGTCATAATATCTGATGTTGCGTACGTAATGAGGTAGGTCATAATATCTGATGTTGCGTACGTAATGAGGTAGGTCATAATTTCTGTGTTGCGTACGTAATGAGGTAGGTCATAATATCTGATGTTGCGTATGTAATGAGGTAGGTCATAATTTCTGTGTTGCGTACGTAATGAGGTAGGTCATAATATCTGATGTTGCGTACGTAATGAGGTAGGTCATAATATCTGATGTTGCGTACGTAATGAGGTAGGTCATAATTTCTGTGTTGCATTTTATAGTCTGACTCTGAATGTTTAACTTTTCATATGTGACTGTACTTGAAAATGTGTTTGTTTCTCATGTGTTGGCACGTCTTTGCATATGTGACTGTACTTGAAAATGTGTTTGTTTCTCATGTGTTGCCACGTCTTTGCATATGTGACTGTACTTGAAAATGTGTTTGTTTCTCATGTGTTGCCACGTCTTTGCATATGTGACTGTACTTGAAAATGTGTTTGTTTCTCATGTGTTGGCACGTCTTTGCATATGTGACTGTGCTTGAAAATGTGTTTGTTTCTCATGTGTTGGCACGTCTTTGCATATGTGACTGTGCTTGAAAATGTGTTTGTTTCTCATGTGTTGCCACGTCTTTGCATCTTTGGTCTCCATAAGGCATTGATTTCCCAGCTGTTTTTTTTTTTTTTTTGTTCGTTTATTTTTTTTATTTTTTATTTTTTGAGAGTGGCTTTAAGTTAGCCCTAACTAGCATGTCCTTAAATTTTGAGGTCTAAGGAATGCTATAACTAGTTTGTGTGGAAAGATCATTTTTAGCAGTACACACGAATCATTGGTTGGCCAGTGTTTTTGAATGATACGACCTACTTGAGGGCTATCTGGGTGGAACGTGAGGATGAAGGGTATTCGTTTCACATTTTGTTTGCTTGGCTCTTTGCAATGCTTCCGCTATTATATCGTTGTTGTAGCCCCGCTTTGTCAGGTATTGGCAACGCTCTCTACACCCCTCATGGAAAGTTATGTCATCAGAATGTATTCTACCGATTCTAAGTGCTTGGCTATAGGGGATGTTTGGGGCTGCAATGCCTTGGGTGGCAGCTGATGGAGAGGAAGTACTGATGTTTGTTAGTCGGTTTTGAATAAATGTCTGTAGGGAGCGTGTTTGCGACAATTTTAGTTTTTATGTGTTTTTATATAGGTGTTTGAAATTTCTGCAGTTAAAATTTGATGGAATGCTGGAAATATTTGGCTCATTATGAATTTGTCAAACTTTTCTGATATAAGAAAATATTTTTCAAGTCACTAATTATTTCCTTATTTTTCACTATGAATTACTGAAATAGCAAATTCTGAAATAAAGTAAGTTTGGAAATAACGAATATAAAATTATGTCCCTCGAATAAATTACCTCGCGAATAACAAATTATCATCTGAGAAAGAAGATCATTGGAAACTGTTTGGATTCGCCGCTTCATTAGTCTCAAATCTGGTGACTTGAGTCAAGAAGAATAGAAACGTAATGAAATTATTAAATATGTTCCTGTTTCCTTAATCTCATCCTTAATTTTGGAAAGACGTTATTTTTATTCCGTGGACTATAACTGTACAAAATTTGGTGCAGCCATATATCGGCAGGAGTGTCGTAAACTGGTACGTTTGTTTTGTTTCAAGCAGTTAAAAAAAACGTGTCACCTTCGAGCAAGATACAACAGAATAGTCTTCTTGCCAAATTGGAATATCTTTTTTAGCAATATGCAAATAGTTCAAAGTAGAACATTTTTCCTTTTTTCCCAGATATTTTAGTGTTAGATTCGGTGATTTTGGCTTCACCATAACAAACCACTATATAAATACATTGTTGTTTTGTTTGTAATTGTTCTGTGTTTTTGTCGTCCGCATTGCAAAATGGATCTGTAGATATCGAAAGGGCTTGATCCATTTCTCAGAATAAATGACTAGATGCACCGTACTATATCATATATGTTTCCTCTGTGTGTGTGTGTGTGTGTGTGTGTGTGTGTGTGTGTGTGTTTGCATATATATATATTCCGACATTTTCTATTATCACTTTGAAAGCGGAAGAGCCTTCAGTCATTTATGAGTGTAATTAATTGAAAATATTTTATTTATTATTGTGACCTACATCCGAGATATCCAAGAACTCAAGCGGCTGGAAAGAGACAAGAAGAGACCAATGTGCCACCATAATGACCGTCTCTATGGAGACTGCGTTTGTAAGTCTGCTTTGATAAACTTTGTAAGGAAACAGTTTTGTTTTATTCCTTTCATCTGACTTAAATGAATTTTTTTCTTACGATTTTGTTTAGAGGCTGAAAATGTTTTCAATAAATCTTTCTACAGTTGAGACGTATAGCTTTGCGTGTATCAATGTAAAGCAGCATACCTAAAGATTTATGTATCATTTTAGGTTTTCTATGCTATTTCGATACAAAGATAATGAATCCATTTAGACATAGGGTCGTAATTTTCCTGTTTTTATAACAGCAATTGACTGACTTATGGCGCAGATTTCACTCAGATATTTGCCTTGAATGCTGAAATTTGTCTTTCCTTCATAATCTTCGTAGGACTGCATCCAATTGAATCCAATATTTTGTATGGACCTTTACAGTAAGAATATTTACATCATTTCTATATTCATTTTTACTCCATCAAAACATAACTGAGCCATAGCCCCTTATTGACTTAGAAGTCTGGTCTTGCACTTTGAATCTAAGATTTATCGAAATACACCTTAGTGGCTAGGGTATCCGTGTCTTCTGGTAACATTTCAGGTTGAATGTAGGAGAGAATGCGGTTGGTGGAATTAATAAGTGGCTATGGATAACTTATAAAAGTGGAGGGTGGGGCATTATTCTTTGCCATATATTTATTTGTCAAGTTAGATGGCATATAAAAGGGCAACGAAACAACTTCCACTTTGGTCGATATTATTTGTATATAGATATTATATGTGCCAAAAAAGGGAACAAATAACAAAAAGATTTAAATGAGTCCATTTGATTCCTTTGTTTTATCTGTAGATGTATTTTTACTGAGTCAACACACTTTAGCATGCAGATGAAGACACGTATCGTCTGAGGTGATGATCAGTTGGCAGACATATACCGTCATTACACCTACGAATGAACAAATCCATAATAAGAAAAAATGGATCTTTTTTGTTTCAGTTACGTTTCGCGTAAGAAAATAATTTTTTTAAGCACTAATTTACATTTTTTAAATTTGTAACAGGCCCTAACTTTGCAATGGATGGAAGCACGATACACGAAAGTAATTTGTTGATAAATTGTGGTAAGACACTCACGAACTGGGGTGGTTCCACGGCTGGGCGCCAGAGGTTGCGGAAGTATCACGGCGTCATCGGTACCAGGCCATTTGCAACACCGGGAAAATTTTATTTTGAGGTCGACATAAAATTCACTGTTTATCGACATCTTCACGACAAATTGCTTTTTGAGATTGGAATCGCGAGGTTGGAAGAAATTGATAGAAACCATACAGTAAGCGGAAGTAAATATGGCTGGGTGGCATGTGCACGCACGTGTTCTCTTTGTAAGACCATTTGTCTACAGACGTTACACAATCGAAAGGTGAAACATCATAAGCCTCTTATACAGAAATCTGAACCAGGCAACTCTTGCTTGGCGAAGCTCGGAATTTTCGTCGATACGAAAGCACAGCAGATGGTGGTGATAGATGCCAAGCAGAAAAGTTTATTCTACCGTTTCAAAAATGTCGACTATAGTCAACCGTTATGGCCGGTGTTCGGAACGTACAACTCTGGCCGCGCAAGCGTGGAATTGACAAATCGGACCGCTAGGGACATCTGGGTTCCGAGTATATATTTCAAAGAATAATTCGACTCTTATGTGGTCACGTGGTGTTGGCTGTGTTTGATTCGGAAATTTGATATAAGACCTAGTTAATTGCACGTAATTGTTCGTCAGTTACTTGACTTAAGGTGTGACACGAAATCCTAACTTAACTGTTTTTACAAAAAAATTAGGACTGTTCTTCCGTGTGCTACTAACGATATCCAACGAACAGCCTTTGGGAAAAAAGGGCATGGTGGGCTAAATAATTTCGATGATATTGATGAATTAAATAACTGATTGACTGGTATTTAACTGTACACCAGAACATGAACGACTATTAGTGCAGAGGCAATGGAAATAAACCGCCTTGCCTAGACACGCACCATTCGTACTCCCGGTCCTCTGCTTGTGAATATGCAACGCTAATTACTGAGCCACTGCGGCGTCTAATTTTGATTACAGAATTAGAACCTGTCAGATTGTATTGACTATATTTGTTCAAAGACCTATTTATTTTAGAATAATGTACTGTCTGCAAGTTTTGTATATCTTTTGTTAATTATTTTTTCTGAGTGTACACATACTTATAATTAATAATATTAATTGTTAAATTCACACATACCTACAGATTGCAGTATTTTTAATAAAACTTTCTATGCACAAATAATTGCAGGACAAAATACAATTATGAATTTTATGGATTTCGAGTGAACGGAATTTTAGAGCGTATAGAAATTTAGAGAAATTCCAGTAATGGAAAAAGGTATCATTCCACATGATTGTTTTAATGTAATTTGATATTTCTACGCATTTTTAAATTGAACACCTATATCTTAACTGTAATCTACCTGACTACTCGCAAACGGCTGATTGTGAAAGGTGATCCCTGTCAAAAAAAATACAGGTTGACCAAACTTTTGGATTTTTTTCTCATTACATATATTGTTTGTAAAAGTTGCTTCTTTGCAGACGGTAAGGCGAATGTGCGAATTTTTTTATTAACTAAATTTACACTGTTAATCTGACAAGTGCTTTCGAAATCCTACATCTATTGATTAATTTCCTTTCGAAACTTCTCAGGTATTTGAACATATTGCGAGCTGGACAAGCAAATGAGAGAGAGAGAGAGAGAGAGAGAGAGAGAGAGAGAGAGAGAGAGAGAGAGAGAGAGAGAGAGAACACAAATACCATGAAAACTATAGCTAAGTCGACTTTATGTGCTTTTTCTACCGACTTGTTATTAGTGATTTCCATTCAATGCAAATGAAAGAAAGGATATATTTTTTTCTTCAAAATTAATGTTCTCAACCTTAAGATAAGTATTTCCTCATGCTGTATATTTACGCACGAGTCTTTACTGTATATACGCCATTTAATAATCGACGTCATCTCTTGTAATAACCCGTTAGAACTGGATCTTTTATTTGATTTGAACAGGTTATTTACTCGGTAGTTATCGCAATAGCTCCTTGGACTTATGTAATAATTACAGACATGAAACAGTGTTGCTTTGTGTTGTGGGAGAAATTTTTGTCATCTAAGACATTCTGGTATTTTATTTTTCCGATTTTCTGAGCTTCGTTTAAAACTATTTATAAAATATATATATATAAAACTTCGAAAAAGTGATGTTCAGAATTTTAACCCTGGAATCTAGATACGGTCAGAAAAACCGAGTATTTTTTATTTTTAAATCTAACGGAATCTGGGTTGCAACTCGTATTTTAAAGTTTGATGTGTAATGTATACATAGAAAAGAATGTTGATATCGATGATGTACTTTTTCTCTCAAAAGACGCCTCTAATATGAGAGCGATAAAGTAATTTTTTTGTTTTAATCTGTTTCAAAATGCAGCTCTTTGATTAGACCTATTTTTGAGAATTTTGAGGTACATATCTTCATGCGATGAATCTCATTCCACAAGCTGCACATATAATCTATGTTCATGAGAAATGTTGTTTGTACAAGACAGCTATTGTGACGAAATATAGCATTGACTTTTAATTAGGTCTGCTTTTACAATTATGTGATATTGTACTAGTTTTTTACGGTAGTAATTTAAGGTGTATAACAACAATAAAAATGCTTTCTCTCGCAAAGATGTTTGGCTAGAGTGTTAAAAATCTCTTTTTACCGTTGTTTCAATGGCTGATATGAAATAACATGCTTAATTTTCGTATACATGGTAGATTTCATCCGAAAATAGAACAGTAGATAACAGTCTTGTATAGAATTGACCTATCGACTATGCTCCACCCTCTGTTATACTCATCTAACAACCGTGGCCGGGCTGACAATCAAGTTGGTATCTCGTCAGTTATGAATTTTTAAACGCCGCATAATACACGGTTTGTCGTTGTCGGTGTGGTCGGGGGTTGGGTTGGGGAACTTTTGTTATTTTTTATTAGCATATCAGTAGGTTTCATCTTTTACACAGCATATGAAAGCAACAGATTCTGTAAATTTCAGGAGTGGGTCTTTATAAAACAAATATGGGTGAAGTTTGCAAAAAGTAGCATTAAAACGTTGAATTTTGGTGACACACTCGACAGTATAGGAATAATGCCTTGTCTTATCTATGTACATTTTCCTATTCATCGTGTATTTAAACTTATATTCAAATATACCTTGATAATAAAATCAATGGAATAGGAATATATTTACCTATAATTTAAAAAAGGAAGATTTAAGTAGAACCCGCCAGCAATTTTCACGTCATGTCTGTAGGGTATGTACTTTATATGCAACTCGTCAAGAAACATTTGACCTGCCATGTGCAAACATTTCAAACTTCTTCATATGTAGTCGAGAGAACAGGCACTGACTGAAGAAAATTAATAATAATAAAAAAAAACAGGCTGTAAGTTCCCTTGAGAGAAAGGAAGGGGTATCATTGATAACTTTGATGGAAATAAAAACATAGACATATATATATATATATATATATATATATATATATATATATATATATATATATATATATATATCACATCCATACAATACAGAATTATCTCCCCTATTTGTTCCACGGCAAAATCATTATCTTACATATGGGGCAATGTATCAAGATTTATAACAACATAATATGAAGCTGTTGATGGCAGGTGTTTATTTGATTTTTGCTGCTATTAAGATTTACCATCGCAAGTAAGAAAAAAGAAACAAAGGCAAGAATAATCACATGTACAAATAACTGTAGTTGAAATCAAAATAATATCATAGTGAGACTTTCCTAAATCGGCATTGTCGAAGCTAATAGTTTTGCCCGTTTTATGGAGGTGGGCATTGATCAAAAGATTGATTAAGTATTAGACTTGCCTCTTTGTGACAGAAATGCGTGGCAAGTCTGCCGAAGATGCAGATTTAGGAACGTTTTACGGTAATATTATTTATGTTTAAGCTAAAGTCTATTGTACATGTGATTATTCTTGCCTTTGTCACATATGGACTGGTTTAGGGATTTTTCGCTGATTCCCTACTATCTCTGATGGCCTTGTTTATAACGTTATGACTTACAATTTCATATTTATACATATCATCTACTTCATCCAAGTGTATCTATAAAAAGACTGCATGCGCAGACAGATCAAAGAGGGTCTCGACGAAATATGTTTAAAAAAAGAAAGCAAAGATCAATCTGCCACACGTATAATTGGATATTTAATGTAATTAAATGATGCGTACACAAAGAAATGGCTCCAGCCATAACCTATTGTAGTGAGGTATCTTTGTTTACTGTGTGTAATTTTCGTGCTAATATTAACAGAACTGCAGGTACTTCTCCTCCCATACAAGTCCGTTCCTTGGGGATCTCCGCTGCATACTACTCAAGCTGTTCACTTCTCAGCATGCAACGTCGTTTGGGCATCCTGTCCCCAATCCAATCAACTTACAGACGTAACAAGTTATGGCGACTCCGCCTCAAAACTGCGGCAATTCTGCCTTAACAGTTATGTCACTTTGTCATATTGGCAACTCCGCCTCAAAACATCGGCAATTCCGTCTTGATAATTCTGTCATTCAGTCATACTGGCGAATTTGCCTCATAGATATTGCATGCTTCCCTGCCATCTTACCGCCACTAACCTAATGCAGCGGAGATTTAATATTAAAATGGAATGAAATTTTAGTACATCAAAATAATAAATAGCTTTTGTAAAATTGACCTGGACTTTTGCAACCGGATTTTACATCCCATGTTTTGAGATGACACAGAGAGAGGATAATTCAATGCAGTTTCAATCTGAGAATTCAGGATTATTTAGGTAAGCAAGCGATGCTTCTATGGGAACTTAACGTTTACGTGTAAATGTCCGAGAGAGAGAGAGAGAGAGAGAGAGAGAGAGAGAGAGAGAGAGAGAGAGAGAGAGAGAGAAAGAGAATACTTATCATCGGTATGGAAGTGCAGTTTACTCGAGTTAATTAACTAGAACATATTTCGGAGAGAAACCTTTCTAACAGGATATTAAATTACCAGCGTCAAAGGATTTTAGACATTCAAAACACAATAGTCATACGTTAAGCGTATCGCTGGTTTCATTACAAAATCAATTATTAAGACAATGTCCTCTTTTGAAAATTAACAACCTAGAAAACCTTTTCTTATTGAAACGAAATACCTGCAGAGTGGGTATCAGAGTACCTTATTAGGACAAAAAGTTTCAACTGTCGCCAATAATTCGTTAGCAACGAATAAATAACGTGGATATCTTGATAAACTTTTTTCATAAAAGTTTCTGCATTTAAAAATTCAAACTTTTCGCATTAATTATCCAATATACGTTTTATGAATGAAGATATATGATTCGGTGACAGCGGTGGAATTTCAGCATGTAATCTGAGTAGTTTTGGAGGCGCCAGGCTTCATGAGCGAACAAAAGCAGTTGTTCAAACAAGCTTGGGTCAAGCAAGAAAGTGACAAGGAAAAAACACCAATAAAGCTTAAAATCGGTAAGTATTTTCATCATTCTACTACCTCTCCCATCACGTTTTGTGTGCTGACGATATAGATTAAATTTTTAGGAAAAGCTGTATTAGTATAAAGAATTTCTTTTTGACTTTCTCTCAAAGTTTGTTTTATTATTTTTTTTTAAATTAGTAAACCGCCATTAAGAGTTTCAGTCTGAATCATCGCTATTTATTTTAATTTTTGTTGTTGTGGGGGAGGGGGATCAAAATGAAAGTACATGTAAGTGATACATCCTTCTAGCTGAAGATAATAAATAAATACATAAATAAATGAAAATAATTAGGTAAATAAATACTCTGAGATTTCTTTCATCTTTTCAGTGACAACATTATTTTAGATAGAGAGTATCAATGTTTTACGGTACTACTAATGATGTCACTTTGAAACTCAAAACATGCAATTTTAGAAGTGTTGAAAATTGTGAATATATCAGCAATTCCCTCACACACTGGCGCGCGCGTGCTCGCACGCGCGCGCACACACACACACGCGCGCACAGAGTGTGTGGCTTAAAAAGTTCTCTCGTACATAATGAAATAAAGAATGTAATTTTGAAATTGAATGAAAAAAATAGTTTTTTTTCTTTTTAATAAATGAGTAATATTTTCCTCTGATTGTGAAAGTTTTGTTCTTGATTAAAAGTGTTTTTATTAATGTTGTCTGAGAGAAACGTGGTTACCTAAAAACTAATTCTTTTTATGATGAGAAACATTTTGTCATTTGTGTCTCATGATTCCTTATAGCACGTGCTTTGGGTTTATTTTCTTTTGAATCTCAGTTTAATCAACGCATCATATGAACAAAACCAGAGACGAATATAAATAAATTTATCATAACAGGAAGAGTTTATTTATCATAACAGGTAAAGTTTATTTATAATAACAGGTAGAGTTTATGTATCATAACATGTAGAGTTTATGTATCATAACAGGTAGAGTTTATGTATCATAACAGGTAGAGTTTATGTATCATAACAGGGAGAGTTTATGTATCATATCAGGTAGAGTTTATGTATCATAACAGGTAGAGTTTATGTATCATAACAGGTAGAGTTTATGTATCATAACAGGTAGAGTTTATTTATCATAACTGGTCGAGCTTATTTATCTTAACTGGTAGAGTTTATTTATCATATCAGGTGGAGTTTATGTATCATAACAGGTAGAGTTTATGTATCATAACAGGTAGAGTTTATGTATCATAACAGGTAGAGTTTATGTATCATAACAGGTAGAGTTTATGTATCATAACTGGTAGAGTTTATTTATCATAACAGGTAGAGTTTATGTATCATAACAGGTAGAGTTTATGTATCGTATCAGGTAGAGTTTATGTATCATAACAGGTAGAGTTTATGTATCATAACTGGTAGAGTTTATTTATCATAACTGGTAGAGTTTATATATCATATCAGGTAGAGTTTATTAGGCTTTTGATGCATAAATCTTCCACACCATATTTTATTTTTCGATAGTACAGCCAATATGAAGCAGTGTTAATAAAACAAATAGGCATACATCAAAAGTCATGTTGGAAGTTAGTGTCAATTCAATATATTTTCTTAACTGGATACATAAATACACAAAAAAAACATAATTAAATACATAAAAAAGCCTTATAAGTTTTATGAATGACAACATAAATATTATCTAAATAGTTTGAACTTTAAAGAGATAATAGAGTGAAAGCTTTATGTTATAGTTCCAGTAAGAGTAAAAGTTTCAGTAATGTCTTCACTAATAATGGAAACAATAGTTTTGTTGAGAAGTAGAGTATTGGGGATGAACTATGGGACATTCTACATCGAATACAGGAATATCGTACCTGTTGCTTGCATTAACTATCATTTCTTTATGTGTATGTAGACTATATGATAATCAAAGATATATGTATCTATATGCGCCCAGGGGCAATATTCTTTAGTGGCGCCCCTATCGAGGCGCCCAAGGGCATTGTTCTTTAATGGTGCCTACCTTGCCACAGAGAACAGTTTTTATGTCAGTTGTCAACATCCATCCCCCCACCCCCATCTAGGCCCCCGTTACACTAAGGTGACCTGAAATACTATGAAAATTTTAGCTGGATAAAAAAAGAAAAAAAGCTCCCGACGAGCCCCCCCCCCCCCCCCTTTCGCCTGGCGCCCAGAGTCAATTTATCTCCCTAGAGCCCCCTCGCTCAGCCACTGCAGGGAAGGCGATTGTTGCCGTAACCCGCGGACGCGAGTTCGAGTCTCTGTATATAGAGTTTCACAAACTCAACATTCTAAATTTTTGATGTTGATATAACATCTATTGTTTGGAAATGACTAATATACCACTGAACAAAACATCTCCATAAAATAACTAATATGCCACTGAACAAAACATCTCCATTAAAAAAGAAATGACTAATATACCACTGAACATAACATCTCCATTAAAAAGAAATGACTAATATAACACTGAACATAACATCTCCATTAAAAAAGAAATGACTAAGATACCACTGAACAAAACATCTCCATTATAAAGAAATAACTAATATACCACTGAACAAAACATCTCCATTAAAAAGAAATGACTAATATACCACTGAACAAAACATCTCCATTAAAAAGAAATGACTAATATACCACTGAACATAACATCTAAAATTAAAAAGAAATGACTAATATACCACTGAACAAAACATCTCCATTAAAAAGAAATGACTAATATACCACTGAACAAAACATCTCCATTAAAAAGAAATGACTAATATACCACTGAACATAACATCTCCATTAAAAAGAAATGACTAATATACCACTGAACCACTGAACAAAACATCTCCATTAAAAAGAAATGACTAATATACCACTGAACAAAACATCTCCATTAAATAACTAATATACCACTGAACAAAACATCTCCATTATAAAGAAATAACTAATATACCACTGAACAAAACATCTCCATTAAAAAGAAATGACTAATATACCACTGAACAAAACATCTCCATTAAAAAGAAATGACTAATATACCACTGAACAAAACAAACGTCTCCATTATAAAGAAATAACTAATATACCACTGAACATAACATCTCCATTAAAAAGAAATGACTAATATACCACTGAACAAAACATCTCCATTAAAAAAGAAATGACTAATATACCACTGAACAAAACATCTCCATTAAAAAAGAAATGACTAATATACCACTGAACATAACATCTCCATTAAATGACTAATATACCACTGAACAAAACATCTCCATTATAAAGAAATAAGTAATATACCACTGAACATAACATCTCCATTAAAAAGAAATGACTAATATACCACTGAACAAAACATCTCCATTAAATAACTAATATACCACTGAACAAAACATCTCCATTAAAAAGAAATGACTAATATACCACGGAACAAAACATCTCCATTAAAAAAGAAATGACTAATATACCACGGAACAAAACATCTCCATTAAAAAAGAAATGACTAACATACCACGGAACAAAACATCTCCATTAAAAAGAAATGACTAATATACCACCGAACAAAAGATCTCCATTAAAAAGGAAATGACTAATATACCACGGAACAAAACATCTCCATTAAAAAAGAAATGACTAATATACCACGGAACAAAACATCTCCATTAAAAAGAAATGACTAATATACCACGGAACAAAACATCTCCATTAAAAAGAAATGACTAATATACCACGGAACAAAACATCTCCATTATGAAGAAATGACTAATATACCACGGAACAAAACATCTCCATTAAAAAGAAATGACTAATATACCACTGAACATAACATCTCCATTATAAAGAAATAACTAATATACCACTGAACAAAACATCTCCATTAAAAAGAAATGACTAATATGGCATTGAACATAACATCTCCATTATAAAGAAATAACTAATATACCACTGAACAAAACTTCTCCATTAAAAAAGAAATGACTAATATACCACTGAACATAACATCTCCATTATAAAGAAATAACTAATATACCACTGAACAAAACATCTCCATTAAAAAGAAATGACTAATATACCACGCAACAAAACATCTCCATTAAAAAAGAAATGACTAATATACCACTGAACAAAACATCTCCATTAAAAAGAAATGACTAATATACCACTGAACATAACATCTCCATTAAATGACTAATATATCACTGAACAAAACATCTCCATTATCAAGAAATAACTAATATACCACTGAACATAACATCTCCATTAAAAATGAAATGACTAATATACCACTGAACAAAACATCTCCATTAAAAAGAAATGACTAATATACCACTGAACATAACATCTCCATTAAATGACTAATATACCACTGAACAAAACATCGCCATTAAACAGAAATGACTAATATACCACTGAACATAACATATCCATAAAATGACTAATATACCACTGAACAAAAAATCTCCATTAAAAAGAAATAACTAATATACCACTGAACAAAACATCTCCATTAAAAAGAAATGACTAATATACCACTGAACATAACATCTCCATAAAATGACTAATATACCACTGAACAAAAAATCTCCATTAAAAAGAAATAACTAATATACCACTGAACAAAACATCTCCATTATAAAGAAATAACTAATATACCACTGAAAAAAAACATCTCCATTAAAAAGAAATGACTAATATACCACTGAACAAAACATCTCCATTAAAAAAGAAATGACTAATATACCACTGAACAAAACATCTCCATTAAAAAGAAATGACTAATATACCACTGAACATAACATCTCCATTAAAAAGAAATGACTAATATACCACTGAACATAACATCTCCATTAAATGACTAATATACCACGGAACAAAACATCTCCATTATAAAGAAATAACTAATATACTACTGAACATAACATCTCCATTAAAAAGAAATGACTAATATACCACTGAACAAAACATCTCCATTAAAAAGAAATGACTAATATACCACTGAACATAACATCTCCATTAAAAAGAAATGACTAATATACCACTGAACAAAACATCTCCATTAAAAAGAAATGACTAATATACCACTGAACATGACATCTCCATTAAATGACTAATATACCACTGAACAAAACATCTCCATTAAACGACTAATATACCACTGAACATAACATCTCCATTATAAAGAAATGACTAATATACCACTGAACATAACATCTCCATTAAATGACTAATATACCACTGAATATAACATCTCCATTATAAATAAATAACTAATATACCACTGAACAAAACATCTCCATTAAACGACTTATATACCACTGAACATAACATCTCCATTATAAAGAAATAACTAATATACCACTGAACATAACATCTCCATTAAATGACTAATATACCACTGAACAAAACATCTCCATTTAAAAGTAATGACTAATATACCACTGAACATAACATCTCCATTAAATGACTAATATACCACTGACCATAACATCTCCATTATAAAGAAATAACTAATATACCACTGAACATAACATCTCCATTAAATGACTAATATACCACTGACCATAACATCTCCATTATAAAGAAATAACTAATATACCACTGAACATAACATCTCCATTAAATGACTAATATACCACTGAACATAACATCTCCATTAAATGACTAATATACCACTGAACATAACATCTCCATTAAATAACTAATATACCACTGAACATAACATCTCCATTAAATGACTAATATACCACTGAACAAAACATCTCCATTTAAAAGAAATGACTAATATACCACTGAACAAAACATCTCCATTATAAAGAAATGACTAATATACCACTGAATAAAACATCTCCATTAAAAAGAAATGACGAATATACCACAGAACAAAACATCTCCATTAAATGACTAATATACCACTGAACAAAACATCTCCATTAAAAAAGAAATGACTAATATACCACTGAACATAACGTCTCCATTAAATAACTAATATACCACTGAACAAAACATCTCCATTAAAAAGAAATCTCCATTAAAAAGAAATGACTAATATATCACTGAACAAAACATCTCCATTAAATAACTAATATACCACTGAACATAACATCTCCATTATAAAGAAATGACTAATATACCACTGAACAAAACATCTCCATTAAATGACTAATATACCACTGAACATAACATCTCCATGAAAAAAGAAATGACTAATATACCACTAAACAAAACATCTCCATTAAAAAGAAATGACTAATATACCACTGAACATAACATCTCCATTAAATGACTAATATACCACTGAACATAACATCTCCATTAAATGACTAATATACCACTGAACAAAACATCTCCATTAAATAACTAATATACCACTGAACATAACGTCTCCATTAAAAAGAAATGACTAATATACCACTGAACAAAACATCTCCATTATAAAGAAATGACTAATATGCCACTGAACATATACATCTCCATTAAATAACTAATATACCACTGAACATAACATCTCCATTAAATGACTAATATACCACTGAACAAAACATCTCCATTAAAAAGAAATGACTAATATACCACTGAACAAAACATCTCCATTAAATAACTAATATACCACTGAACAAAACATCTCCATTAAAAAGAAATGACTAATATACCACTGAACAAAACATCTCCATTAAATAACTAATATACCACTGAACAAAACATCTCCATTAAATGACTAATATACCACTGAACATAACATCTCCATTAAATGACTAATATACCACTGAACAAAACATCTCCATTATAAAAGAAATGACTAATATACCACTGAACAAAACATCTCCTTTATAAAGAAATGACTAATATACCACTAAACAAAACATCTCCATTAAAAAGAAATGGCTAATATACCACTGAACATAACATCTCCATTAAAAAGAAATAACTAATATACCACTGAACATAACATCTCCATTAAAAAAGAAATGCAGAAATTCAATATAAAAAACAGGAAGATTTAACAATTCATAACTTAGATTTAATGCCTATTCAGTAAATTAGAAAATATGAACATTACCAATTGATGAAACCAATCTCTCTCTCTCTCTCTCTCTCTCTCTCTCTCTCTCTCTCTCTCTCTCTCTCTCTCTCTCTCTCTCTCATATAGCCTCATATAAATATATATGATGGATAGGTTGCATATGCCGCTTGGCTACAGGTTTATAATTTTATAATGGAGAGGAACCAGCAAGCCGGACAACTTATTTCTGATCCATATGCCTTGCACACATTTTCTCACGCAATGAACTACATGTATATTTAAGCAAATTTAAAAAATGCGAGCAAGAATGTTATGTCCAATACCCTGTGGTTGCTAGTGAAACGGCATGAGTTAACTCCCTTTCATTTTAATTGTATTCACTTTTCGCAGTGCAAATCATGTCAAGAACTTGAAAGTGAGACCTTGTGAGGCCTTGTGAGGAATCGAAATTAAATGATAATTGAACCCATATTTTTTTTATGGACAATTTTCAAAATGAGAGTAAAGTTTTGATCCTTTTCTGGCAAGAATCCCCCCCCCCCCAGCCTCACCCCCCCCCCCCACTCTTTGGCATTATATTGTTTGACTCGAATGGATTTGCCTGACAATGAATCATTTAACAAATTCCCAGCCAATTACCGCGTATTATTTATTTATTTACTTGTAAGTAAGTATTATTTATTTATTTACTTGTAAGTAAGTATTATTTATTTATTTACTTGTAAGTAGGTTCCTAACGTATGGAGGTATTTTAAGTGCTAATGTATTTTTCTATAACGAGCAAGCCCTTGTTGCATTTTAGTGCGAAAAAAAAAAAAAAAAAGATGTACGTGCTAGACAAAATAAGCTGTTTTTCCTATTTTACAGATCTTAATATTCACAAATATACCAGCTCCAGCAGTGATCCAGGTGTAAGAAGAAGCAAACCTGTCGTAAAATCAAGCACCTTTAACGAATATGACATACCATCGCCACGAAGAGCAAGACTTATCTCAAAATTAAGCACGTTAAATGAACATGACATTTTATCACAGAGAAGAACAACGCATGTTGCTCAGTTAGGAATCTTAAATGGGCATGACATACTATCTCCGAGAAGAGGTGTGAGATTTGACAATGCTAATGAATCGCACAAAATCCTGAATAGACGTGTATCTTTTAATACTTTCAGGGAAAAACAGGAGTATATTACGTACAGATCGCCTCGAGCTCCTCCAAACGTATCCATCATGTCTCAGAGCACTACGTCAAAGAAATCAGCAGTTATGCATGAGAGCCATCTCAAATGCCCATTATGTAGGAATTTCTATGACAGTGACGGTCACCTTCCTTTGCTGTTGCCATGCCTACACACATGCTGCTCATCATGTCTGAAAGAGCGCGTGAAGATTGAGCTGGTCCAATGTCCGTCCTGTACGGAGGTGCACGATATACCCAACAACGACATAAGCAAGCTTGCACGAGACAATGGTCGCGACCACCTGGTGAAATGCTTCAAGGTTCAAAACAGGACGACAGAAATTGGATGTGACGGCTGCGATGTTCGCAACCGCGCCACCAGCAGATGTAAAGAGTGCGACCAGTTCCTTTGCGGAGTTTGCACCGAAGCGCACAAGCGGACGAAGTTGACGAAATCTCACAATATCGCATCGATTGATACGTTGAAGAAACCTGATATTCCGCTGGAAGAGTTCCATCATAAAGAAACATGCAATGTCCCTGAGCACGAGGATCAGCCTTTCAGCTTCTACTGTTGTAACAAACCCATCTGTTCCCTCTGCGCAGTGCACGAGCACAAAGAGTCTATGGGTCACAAGATCCGTGATATAAATGATGTTTACCTTGAGAACAAACGGAAAGTTGAGGGTGTGTTGATAGATATCCAACACAAAAAGACCACGGCTGATGAAGCCCTTGCCAGTATTGAGGACGAAATCCAAAACCTATATATCAAAGAGAGCACAACGGAGGAAGAGATCGAGAACGCATTTTTGGCTTGCCAGAGGCAACTAGAGAAACGCAAAAATTCATTGAAGGAGAAACTGGTGAACACTTCCAAGGTCAAGAAAAAAGGTCTAGAATCGCAGCTAGATAAACTGACGGCAGAGAAAATCCAATTTGACCATGCAGTAAACTTTTCCCAGAACCTCTTGTCCTACTGTAACGCAACAGAGTTCCTGCAGGTATCACTACACTTAAATCATGTATCTCAATATCTCAATTTAGATCTCATTTAACATAATCATATGATCTCCTCCTTTGAATTAGTCTTACTAAATAAAGACTATATCTATTTCCTTTTGGAACCAAGTTTTCAGACATGACACATGTATCAAATTTAAGTCCAGATTACACCGCTCTGTACGAGAAAGCTGCATTCGAATTAGGTGGCCATAATTCTTGGCAAAAGTAATCTTTTAGACACGGCGATACATAGTCCGTCACACGACCATTTTGTGTAAAAGACAAGGGGCGTAGGAAAAACTCAACAACTTCTGTTGACGCTTTGATGCTGCTATCAATTGGAAGACAGGTAACCTTTTCACAGGTAAGCAATCTCAATGATAGATCTTGAAATACATGTAGTAGGCTAATCATATCATGTTTTAACGTATTTATTATTATTATTATTATTATTATTATTATTATTATTATAAACCCTTCATTAATCAACTCCTGATAACGGCCACTATTCTCAAGGCTGATCTGCAACCTCTTCGCTATCAAGGATGACGTCATCTAACAAGGTTCGCATAAAAGTTACGCTATAATTAGACGCAATGTACAATATGAGTAGATGGATGGAATCAAAGTTAAAGAACAATAACAACATAAAAATTATTCTTTTTATAATGAAATAATTGTTTAGGGTATATAATAAAGACACCATCAGTACCGTAATTTGATATGGGTGTTTGTATGGCATCTCGTTTGATATTTGAAGACTCGCGAGATCCTATGTCCAACTTTTAAACTCAACGCAATGCAAGCACCGGGATCAAATTCGTGTACTGAAAACTTGCATATATCTGTTGATCCATGTAATATATAGGCAACGACAGCTCATTAGATAGGCTGATTTTAATGTATTATGATGTCTCTATTATATATTAGAGGATATTTTCCCAAAAATCGATTGATAGGATAGTTTATTAATGAAATATCTATTAAATATATGCTTATTGGTTGGAATTGTAGTGACCAATTGTTTTAAATTTGATTAATGTAAAAGTCTGATTTATCTAATGTTGCATCTTTTGAAGCAGCCGCTTATTTCTCATAAATTAGCGTTGTTTTTTTAAATAGCATCTGGTTTGCCTAAAATGTCGCCAAAAAAGAAGAAAAAAAGACAAATCAACAACCAAAAAAAAAAAATCTATCCAAAGTAGCACATTGGCGGAGTATTTAATGTAGTAGCAGCTGGTAACTGTCTTTTCTTCTAGTAGGAACTGATTTTGCTGAATTGTCCTATGCAATGTCGTCTGAATTGCTGATTTATTATTCGTTTCAAAGGAGCTGATTGTATCACACCAGCTGATTGTATCACACCAGCTGATTTGTTAATTTATCGGTGCATTATCCTCACAGACGCAGCTGACTCGCTGATTTGTATTTTTATGTAATATCTGCAGGTGAAGGACACCATTATGACACGCCTTACAGACCTGAATGAGAAAAGCGTCGAGGTTCGTCCCCAGCACAAGACCGACATCAAATTCCAGGCCGGAAAGATGACCAATGAATTCCAGAATGCGGTTCACAATCTTGGGGATGTGTGGACTACGACAGCCTACATTCCCAACACCAAGGTAAATTGCCCTATGTGTGGACTACCACAGCCTACATTCCCAACACCAAGATAAATTGCTCTATGTGTGGACTACGACACCCTACATTCCCAACACCAAGGTAAATTGCCCTATGTGTGGACTACCACAGCCTACATTCCCAACACCAAGATAAATTGCTCTATGTGTGGACTACCACAGCCTACATTCCCAAGACCCAGGTAAATTTCCCTATGTGTGGACTAAAACAACCTACATTCCCAACACCTAGGTAAATTGCCCTGTGTGTGGACTACCACAGCCCACATTCCCAGCACCTAGGTAAATTGCCCTATGTGTGGACTAACACAGCCTACATTACCAACACTAAGGTAAATTGCCCTACGTGTGGTCTACCACAGTCTACAGTCCCAATACTAAGGTAAATTGTCCTATCGCCAATGCAGGGATAGCAACGCCTACATTTTAGCAGATAATATAAAATCAAAGCATTCTGTTTTGAACATTACTCGCATGTGAATTAATGTCTATTTTAAGTATATGTTGAATTAATGTCTATTTTAAGTATATGTTGACAATTTCATGAAATATGTATGAAAAATGTTGAAGTTATGACCATTTAAATTTGTATATGATATATAGTTACAGTCAACCAGGTGAAGGACATCAGTCCTAAACGTCCAACAGTCTTTCAGTGTGCCTGTAATTACATAATGTCTGACACCTTTGCAAGCGATAGTATTGCTCGCCAGTGCATAGTGTGGGCATATGCTAGACTTTGACATAGGGCGATTGGTTACATGGAGAATGAGTCTCGAAACCGTACTAGATGTTTGCTTGAGCTTTATTTGCAAAGTCCAGTGATTTGGTTAGTTAAACGGCCTCTAGGTTTTGGATTTAAATTGAAATATTATATAATAATACAGCGATTTTTTATTGTTGTTTTTTTTGTGCTGAGGTTTTATACAGTTCTTAAATAAGAGACTTTTATCACCCCCATCTTCAGATCCAGTCGTTTGACATCGGTGTCGGGCGAGAAGAGACGGCTTTAGTGATCACTCTTCATGACTACGAAAACCGCCCTCTGGCAGAGGCAGGTGTCGACATCAGGGTGGAAGTAACGGACCCGAAGGGGAAGAAATCTCGTGCGCAGGTTAGAGACTGCACGGAACGTGAAGGGTGTTACAAGGCCACCTTCCATGGGGTCAAGGTTGGGGAACATCGAACTAGTGTCTTTATCCTTGGTACTCCAATCATAAATCCCAGCGTGACTTTTAAGGTCCGCAGACCTGGGGCCATTGAAGCTGATGTTGTCAGTAAGTTTACTTCCTTTTCTTTTGTTTTGTGAGATTTAGATATTCTTGTAATATTACAGCATTGTCACTTAAACACTTTGTTTCGACGGAAGCTGTTTACAAAGCCAGTTCATGACTGTTTATTTAGAAAAGACGACCTTCAGCACTGAAAAAGGATATTGAAAGTAAACATTTAGGCATTGACTTGTTTTGTTCAAAACACACAAAAAAAATATTTGATATTGAAGTAGCGTTTTTTTCTCTCAAAATACTTCTCGTAATTGTGACTTTCCTGTTTCAGCAAATTACTCCATAGTTTTTTTTATAAAATTATCCTCTAATATTTTGTACATTATGTTCATATTAAAATGAATTTAAGTGCATCTCGTAGATCACCTCTTCTATCCCTTTGTAAATTTCATCTGTCTGTCTGTCTGTCTCTGTTATTAGTTACTGACGTGAGGTTACATACATACATACATACATACATACATACATACATACATACATACATACATACATACATACATACATACATACATACATACATACATACATACATACATACATACATACATACATACATACATACATACATCCATACTCTGCAACTTAGTTGATGGATTCAAAAGATATCATGTAGCGAAACTATTTCAGTCGACATTGACTGTGTCGATTTTGAATAATATGCAGGATCACATTTAAAAAAATGGAACCTAGTTAAAGTACACTTGGAACCCTGAAGAAGAAGACGACGAAGACGAAGAAGAAGATGATGAAGACGACGATGACGACTACTACTACTACTACTACGATGACGAAGAAGATGACGATGAAGAAGAAGAAGAAGAAGAAGAAGAAAGTTTGAAACTGAGAGAACGACAGTCTGTTTGAATGATACAGAAAAGAACAACTCAGCGGTCCAGGTATTTAGCAATATATTTAGTGTACCATATTCATGACTGAACATTAAACAGTTTTAAAGATTTTTATTTATTTATCTATTTCAGAGGATTATGAAGAGGGTCAATTGAAGAAATCATCGTCAGATCCAGGTATAAATCATATAAATGACTTATGATCTTTAAATTTCTTTATGTATACACACACACACACACACACACATATATATATATATATATATATATATATATATATATATATATATATATATATATATATCTTTACGGTGCCAAAGTATGACGATTTTGTAAAATAGATATACTGACGGGAATTGATTTTGGTGCTGCACTCGCTGATAAATATAGAGCTCATTATAAATGTATCTGATAATGTAATGTATCTGATAATGTAATCTCTGAATTGCTTCATTTTTGCTCTTTTTACATTCTCTTCCAATGCAGCTTTTGTTAAATAAGCGCTATACTGAATGTAAGTCATTATTTGTATATTATCGAGCGGTTAATAGTTAAGCAATGGTTAGAAAGCAACTAGCGATATACATGTCTATAAGTTAATAAAGTGACAGGTAAACTTACATCAGAGAACGCTAAAACATGTTTTTTGCTGCTTTAATTTTTTTTTATTACTGACGAGATGAAAAGCAAATACTTTTAACCTAATTTTTGTTGCGATTTGAATGTAGAAAGCATTATTTGACAATTTTAACTATACACTCTATTTTACAATTTCTAATGTGCATGTTTGGTACAAACTAGCACGTATCTCTGTTTGAACATTTTATCCTATCATTTTAAAAAATTTTATTTCTTGTTTTTTTGTGACGGGGGTTGGGTGGGGGTGGATTTGTTTTAAATAGGAAATAAATTAATTATTCGGAAAGCAAATATAAAAAATTAAAAACTATAGAAATGAATAAATATATGTATTTGGATTTACCCTTTACATTTTTGATTCACCAAAAAAGCGATATTGTAATTCTGAGTAGTGGAATTTTTTTAATAGAGACTATTTCCTGCATTTTGTATATGGCAAAAATGTCCTCGCTATTATAGTGTGTATGACAAAAATGTCCTCGCTATTATAGAGTGTATGGCAAAAATGTCCTCGCTATTATATATTATAGTGTGCATGGCATAAATGTCCTCGCTATTTTCGCTTGTATGGCAAAAATGTCCTCACTATTATAACGTTTATGGCATAAATGTCCTCGCTATTATAGTGTGTATGGCATAAATGTCCTCGCTATTATAGTGTGTATGGCATAAATGTCCTCTCTATTATAGCGTATATGACATAATTGTCCTCGCTATTATAGCGTGTATGGCATAAATGTCCTCGCTATTATAGGGTGTACGGCATAAATATACTCGTTATTATAGTGTGTATGGCAAAAATGTCCTCGCTATTTAAGTGTGTATGAATCACGACATTCTTAAGCATCCTCGTGTATCCTTTCAGAACTTCGAGAGACAATAACGAAGGAGGGAGGCAAAGTCAAACAGTATAGAGTTTTTGGTGACATAGTGTGTAAGTTGACACATGTATTATAGGCACAGTGTTGGTTCTTGGATACGTAAAACTTTGATGCAAAATTAAATTTCAAATAAATAAATATGGAGAGAGAAAGAGAGAGGGAGAGAGATGTATAAACATTCTGAAGTTGGTGATTTTAATAAATTCATCAATCTATAAAAATGTTGCAAAGCAGCATGGTCCCATTTTCTTAGTTATTTGTCTCCTGTTGTCCTCACAACCTCTCATCGACCGGAACATCGATCGGCCATTTCCGTATATACACTGTATATACTCCTTGCGCATATATAGTATGTCTAAAATGCATGCTAGGACATGATTACGTAGTTATAATATTTCTTTTTAAAGGCTCTTGGCCAATTCCTAAGGTCTTGATATTTAGCTATCTATTCTTTTATCTTCAAATCTCCCTTCCCATGAAGAGACGGATAATTGTAAGCCTAAAACACAGAGAGAGAGAGAGAGAGAGAGAGAGAGAGAGAGAGAGAGAGAGAGAGAGAGAGAGAGAGAGAGAGAGACAAATAGACATGAGCATACAACCACTAAAATATTTATCAAGCTTGATAGAGCAATATTTAATTTCAGGTCCTGACATGATTTTGGACGAAGGGACGGTACATCCTCAATGTTTCGTGACTAGTGACGGAAAATCGCTGAAGAACACGATGGGCAGGGGTCCAGTGTCAGCTTTAGGCCTGAAGAACTACCGTGGCGTTATTGCTACCAAGGCCTTCTCCAAAACTGGAAGGTTCTACTTTGAGGTTATTGTCCATTTCTTTATAAAGCGGCAGCTACGTCAGGACCTTATTTTTGAAATCGGAATCGCCCGTAGAAGCGAAATTGACAAACACTACACCGCAGACGGATCTCCATATGCCTGGGTGTGTTGCGCACGCAGATGTCCTTTATGTCGCACAGTTTGTCTGCAAACTTGGCATAACGGACAACGTCTTTATCACAGCCCACTGACGGAAAACTCTCCGCCGGGAACTAACTTGCGCACGACCATTGGCTTCCTCTTGGATATGCAGACGAAGCAATGGTTCATCGTAGATGCCAAAAATCGTCGCCTTTTCTACAGATTTAGAAATGTTGACACCACCAAGCCCCTCTGGCCTATATTTGGGGCCTATAACCCCGACCTTGTCTCCGTGACCTTGATCATCAAGACGGGGCGTGATATTCAGGCTGTACCAGATATACCTGAAGACGCCTAAATTTAAAAATTAGTTCTTATTTTCATTTAGACTTACTTCCCTGGAAAGAAGATGTTCGCCATCGTTTGGATTGGCCTTAAAAGTAGTACTATTGAAGGAAATGATACAATTTGATTTTTTGTAAGAGTTATACATAGAGGCAGTATATACCTTGTCTTACGTACTTTTTACACCTTTATGATGATCGTGTGCTGTTTCAAATAAATATAGGCAAATTGTTTTGCACGGATGACTAATGCGAGTGCTGACAGCAAGACCAAAAGTTATTTCAGGGTAGATAAACCTAAATGTATATGACAGCATGTTAAAATTATCAATGTCGGGTACAAGCTAAATCTGGTATTTTGTATTTATAAATTGAATATAAAAATATGTAGCAGAACCAATGACAATTTTAAGAACAAAAACAAAACAAAACAACGAATTTCTTATCTTAGGTATCGTAAGAGGGTTCCAATAAAGAAAATATAAGGATTATTTTGTTTAGTTCGCAAAGTTATTTTTTTAATATGTTTGGAAATACTGCATTTTTCTTGAACAGAACGGATGAAGTTTCATTAAGTGAAGGAGATTTCTCTGGTATATCACTCGAAATATTTTTAATTGCACTTCACGGGTCAGAAATACACCAGATTCTTCCAAAGGTATGAAATGTCATACAGGGCTTATAAAACACAATATGGCAATCCTTCTTAGATTTAAAGCGTCAAAAACCTATTTAATATTTCCAATATTACACGTGCTTGTTTTAGCATCATGCACTGTTGAAGCGTTACGTATCAGTACACGAATTAACACAAAAGCAAACCAACAAAACAACAATTCAGTCATTTGACGTTTTTGAATAAAATCATCGAATTCCTTTATGTGATGAACAGAATATCAATTATGTCCTCATTTTTTAAAAAACTATTTGTGAAACTTGCTAAATCATTTCAAAGCTTATTTCTTCGATTCCCATAACGCAGAGAAATTATTCAACGGAATTTGTACAAATGAGCATTTATAAAGGATTCTTTTTGTAAGAACATATTGGTAAGTGCCGATATTTTCATGTCTTTAAAAAATTCGTCTGTTTTTTAAGGTATAGCATTAGGTGGACTGTTTTTTTTTTGTTTTTTTTTACGGCACAGCAAAACAAGTTGGCAGTTTTGTAGGTTATTTAGTGCAGAGGCAATATGAGTAAAGTCCCCTGCCCAACGATGAGGGCAGATCAATTGTAGGATTTGAACCCGCATCCTTTTGTTTGTAAGCCCATCACGCTAACCACTAAGCTACAGCGGTTCCTGATATTGAGTATAAATAACTTTTTTTTAAAAAAATGTATTTTTACATTTACAGTGCTTCCAAATACTGAGAGACTTATCAGCTTATTTTTCTCCTAAAATTCAAAAGTACCTATTTGTGAAGTGTTTTATTTGTTTGGTCGACTTGATTAACACAAAACATAGAGTAGAAGCCTAATGACATAGGTATTCAATTGTATAATGTAATGCTTCTGTTACTTGATATTTCTTTTAATCAAAGCCCTTGCAATTGTCATATATATATATATATATATATATATATATATATATATATATATATATATATATATATATATATATACCCATGTTATTAGCGTATTAGTTTCTAATATATCCTGTTTTGATCTGTATTTTGTTGAAAGAGACACTGTTTTTCACTTGTAGATTTTCCTACTGTAATCTGACTTTTATTGTGGTGAATTTGTACAGTAAATGTTTATGGAATTCATCTTCCGAATGACATGTAGATCTGTGATATTTTTGTGCATAAATTAAAGTATACATATTTTGAAACTTTGTATCGACTTATTTGTTGTAACTAGGAGTATAATTACTTTCGTCTGTTTTACATAAAACGAAGAACAAGTTTTGTAAAATAAAACGCTTCAACACTGAGCTTGATGTCGCTTGTGCAGTCTTGTACCGACTTTACTCAGATATCACTATTGGATGTTTTGTACCTCCTGCATCACCCGTAAATTGAACATTGATACGTTGTATTTGTATGATTAAATAATTGGAAGTACCCGAATAATCTGTATTTGACAAGAGAGCTAAGCCGTTCGTTATACACGGAATTTGGAATTATTTTTTAAAGCTCATGGGTACTTCATTTCAGTGGGTAATGGGGTCATCATCGAATTTTACATCAGCTATGATTTTAGTAATATGCCTTTCTGTGAGTCTAATATTCATCCGCGCAGGGTTTCGCGCCGTTCAGGCGGATATGCGTATAAGTAATGTTTATATACTTGTGTATTTCTATTGTGGCGTCAGAATCGTGAGAATTTTGGAGTCTGCAAGAATGGAAACGTAATAAATCTTTGCTACAATGATGTGGTCGATCAGAAAAAGTCTGTAATTTTTTTTATAATAACAACTAGGTTTCAAAGTTTTTGTTACTCTATATTTTAAAAAATGACGGATCTTATTACAGAGCCAAAGCAAATATCCCCCTGTGATATTTTTGTGCTTAAATTAAGTTATACATATTTTGAAACGTAACCTCAACTTATTTGTATCAACAAGAAGTATACATATTTTGAAACGTAACCTCAACTTATTTGTATTAACAAGAAGTATACATATTTTGAAACGTAACCTCAACTTATTTGTATCAACAACAAGTATACATATTTTGAAACGTAACCTCAACTTATTTGTATTAACAAGAAGTATACATATTTTGAAATGTAACCTCAACTTATTTGTATTAACAAGAAGTATACATATTTTGAAACGTAACCTCAACTTATTTGTATTAACAAGAAGTATACATATTTTGAAATGCAACCTCAACTTATTTGTATTAACAAGAAGTATACATATTTTGAAACGTAACCTCAACTTATTTGTATCAACAAGAAGTATACATATTTTGAAACGTAACCTCAACTTATTTGTATTAACAAGAAGTATACATATTTTGAAACGTAACCTCAACTTATTTGTATTAACAAGAAGTATACATATTTTGAAACGTAACCTCAACTTATTTGTATCAACAAGAAGTATACATATTTTGAAATGTAACCTCAACTTATTTGTATTAACAAGAAGTATACATACTTTCGTCTGTTTTACATAAAAAGAACAAGTTTTGTGAAATGAAATGCTTCAACGCTGTGCTTGAGGTTGCTTGTGCAGTCTTGTACCGACTTTACTTAGATGTCACTGGTGGATGTTTTGTACCTTCTGCAGCTCTTCGTGAGAATTTTTGAAAACTAGAGTCTGCATGAGTGAAATGTAACCGATCTTATTACAATGCCAAAGCTTTTGGAACATAAAAAGCAAACATCCTCCTCTTTAATAAAGATCATATATAGAGAATCCTATACAAGTGATCATTCCAACTGAAATTTATTAAACATGTTGAATAATATTATTTGACACATTCTGTTTGCAGCGACGTGCGTATTAAATTATAAAGTATAGTATTCAGTATATCATATTACAAGTATTCAAAGACTTCCATAACTTTGGAATCAAACGAATGAGAGTTTGATATATTACTTATCATATAATGTTGATGAGTTTGCATTTCTCATTGAAGTGTTATGTAATGTTTCTAAGCGTTATGCCACAGTGTGGAGCACGATTTTTTTTTTGTTGAAAAGCCTTGACGCTAATAAAGGTGTGCGTTATTTTATAGGAAGCCTTGACGCGAATAAAGGTGTGCGTTATGTGATAAAAATTGTTTATCTGAAACTTGTGCACGAAATGCAATCAGAACAACTGGTGGTTTTTCTACAAGATTCCATCTCGCAAATACTTCAATGAAGGGATACGGCGCAAAAAAGGGAAATTCACCCGAAAATGACGGAGAACTCCGTCACACACCAGAGTACGATATGCAAATAAAACCACACACCAGAGTACGATATGCAAATAAAACCACACACCAGAGTACGATATGCAAATAAAACCACACACCAGAGTACGATATGCAAATAAAACCACACACCAGAGTACGATATGCAAATAAAACCATGTCAAAAGAATGATGATACCTATATGGAATTATCTGCAAAATTTCAGTAAGAGAAAGTTATGTAGCGATTTCATGCTTCAAAAAAGAAACTTAGGAATCTTTCAACCAAGAATAAGTCCGCTTATTCTACCCGCCCGTGTATGATGGTGTGTGATGTGCTCATGACGTCATTTGGTAAACAAGGTACATGTGCTTACAGGGCTGCCATAAACCGAACATCGCTCGGCCTTTTCCGTCGTCTGGAATTTTCCGTAGTCTGGAAAAAAAATAAAAAACTGCTGTAATTGTAGGAATAAACGTAACTTTCATGGGTTTGGGTGATTCACCTTAGGCAGAGTGCACCACATATGTTGCGACAGATATGACCGACAATGTTCTCTCCATATTGTGCCTTGTGTACTCAGAGTACAATTATTTCCGGTATATAGTACCTACATTTGTTTGTCAGTACTAAACTTTCCAGTGTGTCCAAATCATATGTTAATCTAAAGTATCTTCAAAGATTAACTCACGGTGAAGTTCTTGTTGTAGGTTAATATGCAATCTTTTTCTAAGAGGCTGAACTGTAAACAAAACAACGTGCCATGGATCACATATTTCACTTCCGGGCAGGCATGAATGACAGATTACTCTCTGTGCACTGTTGCCAAAATACACACAGACAATCACACCATATTGCTCATATTCTAAAGAATAAACAATTTTCCTTAAATAATACCAAGAATGCCTAAATCTAAACCAAGGATCACAACCCAACAAATATTCTAAAAATAGACTGGGACTACATTCGTGGGTACTGATCCGGAAGAAATAAGCGTGACCTGAATCCAAGTAAACAAAAGTAGTTCCAAAATATAGTTCTCAATGGCGAAGAATTACATCAGAAGGAAAAGTCCGACCGATGTTCCGATTGTGGTGGCTAATGTAATGTTCCCGATGTGGTTTTTTTTTCGATCATTTGCGGCAGGGCCGGAGCGCATTGCTCGAACTTCTGTGTTGCCTACTAGTGTAAGAATGGGCAAAACTGCTTTCTGAGATTGACGAATAGTTGCTTGCAAAGAGGCATACTGCATCAAGACGCGGATAACTTGAACATTACTACCAATGTGTTGAATATGTTCTTACTTGAACATTACCACAGATGTGTAATATGTTTCATACTCGAATCTTAACAACTTAATGGACAAGAGACAAATTAATTTCATCGAGAGAAATAAAAACAATGAATGTATCATATACAACGATTACTACACTTTACAAGTGGCAAATGTAGTTTTTTAAACCATAAAGAAATTCACATATTAATATTCCAGACAGAGCCAAACCTTTTATATCTTTATTTAAAAATTAAAATCATGAAATAAAATGAAAAAAAGAAGGTAATATATTCTTTATTTGAAAAAAGAAAGAAAAGTTTTAAAAAATGAACATTCTATTTACATCCAAACTCAGGTACAAGGATTCAGGCTATTTACTTTACGACAGCTTAATATTAAGTGGAGTAAACTTTATATACAAATATAACGGCAGGAATGAGGTGGAGATAACTCAGTTGTGAAGTATTTGAGAGTCATATTCAAGCCATGGTAAAAATATATGACCATAGATCAGAAAAACCGATCTTTGCATTTGTTGAATTTATGATCCAGATAAAAGGTATGTATCTACATATTCATACTTATCAAAGTATGTATCAACTACTTATCCCAAGATTTACATGAATCAATGACCCTGGACATTTTGATAAAAACCGGAGCTACTTATTTTTATCAGGTACTTCTCCTTCTCCTGAAATCGTTTTAATTGATCCAATATACATCACGTGATCATTTACCTACCTGAATGGATTACCTGACAGGTGAAAGTCTTCGTTTTACCTGTAGCCAGGTAAGGAGCAAGTTTATCTTACCTTGCTCGGAATGCTTTGGGTCTATTTTATGCCTCCAGAACATGGAATGTAGATTTGTCAACCTTTATGAAGGTTAGCGGTCCAAGGCATTTCATCACCAGTTTACTGCGTGATTGCAAACTTGTAGAACATCTCGAAGAAACTACGGTAGCCACGGCAAACCAGATGAGCCAAAAATATTTTATTCATGGATTAACAACAAAAGCAGGGCTAGCTTTTTGGGTTGATCAATATTTTACATGTAACCGATTAGCCGAAAGATCAATAGATTGAACTCAGGTGGATTTCCTCTAATGGAAGATAGTTTAAGGAACAACAAAGCATTGGAAGTGTTGTTTTATAATGAGATATAAAACATACGTGGCAGAAAGTCAGTGAAAATTTAATTTGAAATGAACGAGTAACGAGGAAATGTATTGTTGAATTAGTGCATGACAGGAGAAACGTATAATTATTTATACATGTCTGTGTTGTAATATCTATGCAAAGTCACTGTCCTCGGGCTAGAATGATTTTGTGTAACTGGCGTATCATACCACCTACTGGAAATAAATGTGACGGCCTTCATGGAAAGTTTTAAATATTATATTATTTCAGCAACAATTATGGCTTCCTTCACTTACTTCGAGGACATATCACCTAGCGTATTATAAAGCAAGGTTTTATTTAACCACAATTTCAGCAGAGAATAAACTTGTTTTGTCTTTATTTATGTGATCTATCCGAGTCAAAATGTTCAACAAGGCTAAAGAGAGTGCTAAAATAACGGACAAGGACCCTACATTCAAGGCTAGATATATTGGAAATACAGAGACTTTTCAAGCGGCCGGAAAGGGGTGCACAACCGTACCCGTCCAGAGACTCTGGGACAATGCGGCGGAAGAGAGGTACCTTAAAAGGGTCTCCTTATTACTGAACCCATCTGGGATACTGATAAAAGACCTCGACAAGAAAAACGACCTCGGAAAACTTTTTATCATCGAAAATATTTCTTTCTGCAACGTAGATTGTTCTGTTAACGAGAAAATATTCAGCTGGGTGTATCGTTCTGAGGAGACAAAACGTTTGGAATGTCATGCTGTGCTGTGTAGCAACAAAGAAAAAGCTAAAGCCATGGCACTAGTGATTTCAAGAGCTTTTCAGATCGCATATAAAGAATGGAAATTAAATAAATCAAAAGAGACGAAAGAGATGGAACGGAGTCAAAGGAGAGAGTCTATTGCAAAAGTTTCACAGTCTTTTGAGAAGAAAGAATTCCAGTGCCAAACGGATGACACAAATGAAGCTAGTTCTTCAGCCGGAAGTGTACCAGAACCAAGTACTTCCGGGGCAATAACTGTAGAAGGAGGAAGTTCTCTTGTTAATGGAGGTGTTGCGTCACATTCAAGAGACGTTTCAATACCAGCATCTTTTGACGATAAGGGATCATATTAACGAAGCGCCTTGCCGTATTGTGACTTTTCACACAGGGAACATTGTATTCTATATTTTATTTATTATGTGAAGATATTAACTCTGAAACTAGTTGACTATACACGATTTATTATATATTTAATTGTGAGATATTGAAATATATCAGTGGGAGAAAAATTATATCGCCACAGTGGCGATACCACTTTTATCGCCACAGTGGCGTTATCACTTTTGGAACTACTTTTTTCCCATTTAGAAATTATATCTGCCCTTATGTATGTTATTCAAACCTGTATTTCCGTATTTAGACTTATTTTATTTTCATCTTCTTCTGCACCTTATCTCTCTTCCTCCCTCTCTCTCCCTCCACAACAGGATGTACAGATCTTAAAATGTAGACCCTCTAGTGTACATTTATGCAATCAATGAGGTGCCATAAAGAAATGCCCCAAAACAAACTCCAAACAGCAAAATGTAGACTTCATATATTACTTTTTAATAATTCGTTTCAACATGAATCATGGAAACTGTCAGTGACTGAACTTACATGACTTGTCGCTATTTGTCACTCATACAGTACTGTTATACTGTACGACAAACGGCACATATTTTTGTAAAAAAAAATCAAAAAAATCGTGATTAAATATAGTAATAAACGTTTTAAAGTTGAATTTTGAACTCACATCACAATGGGTGTTGATTAGTGTTGATTGCAAACCGAAATTAAGTGACAATCGAAAATTGGATCCAACATCTGCTACCGAACTATACTGCAAGCTTGCCAAGGCCAAACAAAAATTCACGTTAGAATGTACAAAGAAACAAAATGCCAACAAAAATCCTTACATGTAAACACAGACTCATCAAAATTTGTTGTTTGAAGATGTTACACTCTGAAGTCTCTCAGATACAAACGCTCTGTGATGTTACCACATTACCACACCCCAACAGTATCAATCCGCGCATGAAATGTGTTAACACAAAATAAAAATCTCTTCATTTTGGTACGAATACAGTTATTATGTTGAGAAAAGCATGATATGTACAAGTTGAATTTGTAAAAGGTCGCTGTCCCAAAATTATTTTAAAATTTAGGAACTTCTTTTTATCGATGTAGTAATTCAGCTGTTAATCGCATTGACATAGAATGGAGAAAATCCATGCAAATTGACAGTTTTTTATTTAAAAAATATATAATAAAAATAAAATCTACGTTTTTTGAGTAGATATACGTAAATATTTCACCCGTTAAGTGAAACATTTTTCATTGTACCCTCGTGGCTTCGCCACTCGTGACAGTACGATGTTCCACTTCACTTGTGAAATATGTCCGTATATCGACTCAAAAAACGTAGATATCCTCTATTTCTTTTTTTAAGCAAAAATATATTTAGATATTACATACAAACATAACATTTTTAGAAAAAATAAAATGTAGCCTATTAAGTAATACTGCAGTTCTATGTTTCATCCCTATTTTCATAAACTGATTTCTTTCAATTAATACTGTGTCTTCCAGGAATATTCAATGCGCTTCTTTGCGAATAGCTACTCAGCAGTCTTGGAAAACAATTTTAATATGCTAAAGAATTTGAAGGTAGAAGTAGTCGTATTGCCCATAATCCAATGTACAATCAAGATTTGTATGAATTTTTCAATGACACTGAACATATTTTGATGATCGGCATTCAAAAAATTATTCAATATGATTCTGTGAAAAATTTAAATAAAGTGAATTATTATTGACGGATAAATCGTAAATAATGGCACAGATATAAACAATACGGTCGACGTCCTACCTTACACGTGTGACACCTGAGGCTAATAGAGATAACTTGTTGCTGCTAATCATTGTATCTTGAATGAAGCGTATTAAGCTCAAGTTCATGCTCTATTGTAATTGCAGGCAGTAGTAAACAATATTCTGGAATTAGGACTCATGGAATTAGGACTCATGGAATTAGGACTCATGGAATTAGGACTGGCAAAACTTTCCAAATTTACACCAAACACTCGCCATTATTTGTTGGGCATGACTGCAGCTGATCAATCAATCATTCAGTACATTCTACGTTAATCACGATGACAAAATATATTAATGTAATGTTCATTGTGCCACAATATAACTATCAAATATAATATAGTGTATAGCTAAATTGTTTGTCTTACCTATGTGAAAATAGTTACAATTATTATATCTTGGTATATTAGTTTCCTTCTTGTCGGAATCCAAAGATTGTAAAAGAAAAAGTTACGCTATATAGAACACTTTAAAATTCTATAAATCAAAGTAGTCGAAATTTATATATTTATTTCAGATCCACTGTATTATATTTATATTTGAAAGGATAAAAGTTACGACCTCTTAACATGTACACTGTAACCGGCTTTTGTTATGTCAAATGACTACTTGATCAGAATAGACGACCATGTACACTGTAATCAGTGTTTGTTATGTCAAATGACTACTTGATCAGAATAGATGACAATGTACACTGTAATCAGTGTTTGTTATGTCAAATGACTACTTGATCAGAATAGATGACCATGTACACTGTAACTAGCGTTTGTTATGTCAAATGACTACTTTATCAGAATAGACGAGATATATTTGTAAATAAGAATGAATCGTTGTACGCTCTTATATCTAAATAATATCCAAATAAATAGTAACTGGTCTGAGAGACTGGTACTTCATACCCATTTTGAATTGTATTGTCTATAACCACGGTCATTATTTACAGTTCTGTAGAAAATATATCTACCTGCAGCATGCATACATACATACATACATACATACATACATACATACATACATACATACATACATACATACATACATACATACATACATACATACATACATACATACATACATACATACATACATACATACATACATACATACATACATACATGGGATGTGATATGAAACAGTATATATATATATATATATATATATAGATATATATATATATATATATATATATATATATATATATATATAAACTGCTTCATATCACATCCCGCTGTCCCTACGCCGTTTTCACCGTATCTATCTATCTATCATTAAGTCGGATAATCAAATATGTATGATGTATAATATATACAGCTATAATAGATTCCAATGGATATATTATCATTATATTATATCTCAATATTAGGTGAGAGTTATTAATCTTCCTTTGATTTCCTCTTCACTTTATTTTTCAAAGTAAAATCCGATGGTTTTATTGCTTGATAAAATATTTTATAGTAGAAGTGGTGTTATAAATTTTATCTCTTCCAGTTAAAAATAACCCAGCCTTTAAGCGAACATTACCTTTGAGAGAGCCTTATGTAACCGAGAGATAAAACATGTGACGAAAAAGGAAAATTATCAGACTTGTTTCATCACTTTTTTTTCACTTTGCTTCATTATTATATTGATTTTGCATTCCATAGTCATTACTCGTGATGGAAAATAGAAAGTGTTTACTAGCATCATTGTCCTGGTATACAAGTGTTTATGGTGTAGGATTTTAATTAGGTATAATTTGTCTTTATGTTGTATATTTCATATATTTTTTGGTGGTGGGGGTGGATGGATTTATGACATGCAGTAGTCTTCTGATGCACAGAACAAAAATACATGAAATTTACCACTTCGATAGCTTTCGACGATTGAAGAAGTTTCACTAATTATAACAAATATACAATAGTAGAAGCTACAGAATCTAGATATGAATAAAGTGAAATCCTTCATTGAAATAATAGTTCCGTTAAGTTTAAAGTCTTTATCACAGTCGTTGTTACGTACCATTGAATCTTTAATCTTTTAGATGGTTTTCCATACGGATGTTCAATCCGTACTTACGTATCGCACACCCAGGGTTGAACTATATCAGTGTTATTACTGACGTCCGCGCATGCATATTTCTTAAATGTACTGATATGTATAAAATCCATTGTGCAGTATATATATATATATATATATATATACTGCACAATGGATTTTTAAAAAACCGGTGAGGGGGGGGGGGGGGGCAACACACACACACACACACACACACACGCCGCATTCGTGTTTTGTCTTGAGACAGGGGATTTTTGTCTGAAAAGTCGAGGGAAGGAACTCAGGACAAAACAATTGTGCTGTTTTTGTATTTGTTTTTAAAGGCTTAAGAGAAATCTGGAGACCAGAGGAAAAACATGAAAAACGTATGCAAACATGCATACTACTACAAAGTACACGACAAACTAATGTGCAGGATCACATAGTTCCCACTTTTTAAATTAAAAGCGCTGGAACAATAAATTCACGCCATTATACATTTGTAAATGGAGAAAGTCCAATAAATGTTCTAATTTTAAGATGGAGCGAAAGATCACGTTGTTTCCTTTATGAACAAGTGCATCTTTAGCACATACTGTCTTTAAAAGTCTCATTTTGGTGGATTTTACGAGTGTGTGTATACACAGGCATGAAATGTATTCAAACTTGTTACAGCTGGTTTCAAATGGCATCGCGAATGGTTTCCGGTACTACATCTCAAACTGTGTTAATAAAAACATCCTGAAAAATGTACAAGGGAAGTTTTTTAATTTTCTTTTACAACGGCTGCAATTATTTATACTGTTTATTTCTCCGCTGACGTGAACAGTACGCATTCGATTCACCCTTGAAAGTTCGAGGCCCTCGTAATGTAATTTATGTAGATGTTAGGTGCCAGAAAAGAGTGGCCAAGACGTTGGTATGATCGCGGAGGGATGGTTGTCCAGAACAACCATAAACAACCATATGCGACTGTGGTCTGCGTCGTAACTGGCATTGATATTTTTTTTCTGAAATAATTATTAAAGTTATTCGCATAAAAAGGGAACATTTTATAAAACCAAACAAACTATCAAAACAACTTACCGAAATAGTAAATGACCGGTAATTCCTTCAAAATTGGAGTCTGAGCACCCCTGTAAGTAGAAAACATAGAACAACATGGCGGCAGTTTTATCATTACGAATGCCTTGACTAGAGAAGAAGTTGAATGCATACTGTTTGCTTTTAACAGAGGAAAGAATGGTATGGAATTATTAAAGCCAGGTGCTTTCTTGATATGTTTTACCGGCTGTTTGCATTAATGCATATATAGCGATACCATTTGAAAGCTGTTTACATTAATGCATATATAGCGATGCCATTTGAAAGCTGTTTACATTAATGCATATATAGCGGTGCCATTTGAAAGCTGTTTGCATTAATGCATATATAGCGATGCCATTTGAAAGCTGTTTACATTAATGCATATATAGCGATACCATTTGAAAGCTGTTTACATTAATGCATATATAGCGATGCCATTTGAAAGCTGTTTACATTAATGCATATATAGCGGTGCCATTTGAAAGCTGTTTGCATTAATGCATATATAGCGATGCCATTTGAAAGCTGTTTACATTAATGCATATATAGCGATACCATTTGAAAGCTGTTTACATTAATGCATATATAGCGATGCCATTTGAAAGCTGTTTACATTAATGCATATATAGCGGTGCCATTTGAAAGCTGTTTGCATTAATGCATATATAGCGATGCCATTTGAAAGCTGTTTGCATTAATGCATATATAGCGATGCCATTTGAAATCAACTATAGTCATTATGTCAGCACTCTTATCATTATTACATGCTTTACATGTGTAACATAACTTTATCAAGCATGAATGATGACTCTTAATGGATTTGCCAGAGGCGACATTTTCATTTACAAAGCATGTAACGGCTATGATGGATTGTCGTCTACAAAATCACCTGGCCCACCGACTTATTCTAGCTCCGGGGGTCATTCATTATTATCACACCTCCCTATGAAGGTCAAATAAAGGTTGTTTTTTCTTTTTTTTGGGAGGGGGGGCTGGTTACACGTGTTCATAGGATCTTAAAATAACGCCATAAAATCCATAAACCTTAATAATGATGGCTTTAAGATCCCTATGTCCCTCCATCTGTTCTTCTTTTCATTTATTCGTCCTTTCGTTTATCTATCAAGTTATTTTTTTCTCTGTCTGCTTAAAAAAGGATAAGAAAATATACCCCGGCACCGCGTTTGGAATAAAAGGACTAGGGTGGGAAAGATGGGAGTCTACTTCAGTGTAGTCCAGTCTTAACAAAGTATTATATATTTATCAGGAATAATAATTGCCCCAATGAAATAAATAAATAAAAATAAAAAGTAAGCAAACGTATATGGGACAATATAATTGCCAAAATAAGAATAAACATGAAAATGATCGCATCATACCCAAAGTTCGGATTTCTAGGATTTAACCAATAACGTTAAATATCTATAGTCTAATGTTGGATTTATCCCAAGGCTTCTTGTAAACTTGTGGAAAACGATGACGTCAAAAAATATTTATTTTGCCTAGTTACATTTAATACGATCGAAATTTGAAATAAGAATGGAATACTCCACGCGTGTCGTAATCCACGGTTTGTGATATCACCAATTCATTAAAAGACAGTAATCTCTATTGGTCTTCTTGTCGGTGATATATGTCTTCTTAATACCGTTCGAAACTGATAGGGAGCTCTGCTATCGCAAGTATCGTCTGCACCTCTGTTGTAACAATGGCGGATTTCGGATAGACCGAGACTTATCGAAGAATGCCAGTCCCTGGTTTAACTACACTATACCGTATGTTGGTTTCGTGTAGACGGTATATTGTAATTAATACACTCTACCGTATGATGGTACGTGTAGACGGTATATAGTAATTAATACACTCTACCGTATGATGGTACGTGTAGACGGTATATAGTAATTAATACACTCTACCGTATGATGGTACGTGTAGACGGTATATAGTAATTAATAAAATCTACCGTATGATGGTACGTGTAGACGGTATATAGTAATTAATACACTCTAACGTATGTTGGTACGTGTAGACGGTATATAGTAATTAATACACTCTACCGTATGATGGTACGTGTAGACGGTATATAGTAATTAATACAATCTACCTTATGATGGTACGTGTAGACGGTATATAGTAATTAATACACTCTACCGTATGATGGTACGTGTAGACGGTATATAGTAATTAATACACTCTACCGTATGATGGTACGTGTAGACGGTATATAGTAATTAATACACTCTACCGTATGATGGTACGTGTAGACGGTATATATTAATTAATACACTCTACTGTATGATGGTACGTGTAGACGGTATATAGTAATTAATACAATCTACCGTATGATGGTACGTGTAGACGGTATATAGTAATTAATACACTCTACCGTATGATGGTACGTGTAGACGGTATATAGTAATTAATACACTCTACCGAGGTTTAAAGCTCGCTTCTCGTATATCGAATAGAAGAAGATCGTCAACAGATAATTTGTAACTGAAAGCCGTAAAACATATAATGTATCCATTCATTATAGGAATGTGCACTTTGATACTGAAGAAAATGGATTTGATCTGTTTACATAAGCAACAGTTAAAGGAAAAATAAATAACACACTGCACCTACCAAAATATGGTCCTATTTTCCGCAAAATCTGAATAATCGTTTTTGACGCATCATCCTTGTACACTTGTACGGATCAGAATCATTATTCGTCGATTATTGGTTGACATTATCATTGATAAACGTCATGTTGATTGAATTGAAGGATACTCTGCATGATATAAAAATTGTTGTAGTACTTGTTCCAGTTGCCAATGTAACATGTAGGCACAGATCATTTGGGTATATCAGAATATCTTATGACAACTACTGATCCTGGCTGAGCAATAGCTATTAATAGCAGACGATAGAAAAGCTTTCAGGAGACCTGGACCCAATTTCAAGTCTTAAGTTTAAATCTAGACTTAAAACATTTGATTAGTTCAATTTAGGTCAGACTTATATTTTGTCCAATCAGGTCGCTGGATTCGAGTTTATAGTCAATACTTAAATCTGAATTTTATATTTGTTGCGAAATCCAGTACTGGCTTTAAGCATATAGCTAAAACTCAGTATGAAAGTTACAAACGTTGCAATACTGAGTTTCTGTTACATTACTCAAGTAAATTGGAACCATGTTTTACATTTAGAAAAAACATGCTTTACCTGGATTTTTTGTCTCTTTTTTGCTTAATTTAAATGACATAGAGGCACAATAATTTCTGGCTTTAAGCTTGTGTTTCAGGCTAATACCTGTTTTAGAAACTGGACTTGGTGTGTCCAGCATGCAGAACAAGTACTCTGAAATTGGACTTGGTGTGTCCAGCATGCAGAACAAGTACTCTGAAATTGGACTTGGTGTGTCCAGCATGCAGAACAAGTACTCTGAAATTGGACTTGGTGTGTCCAGCATGCAAAAAAGTACTCTGAAATTTGACTTGGTGTGTTTATCATGCAAAACAAGTACTCTGAAATTTGACTTGGTGTGTCCAGCATGCATAACAAGTACTCTGAAATTGGATAAAAGTAGGGGAGATACAGTATAGTTTTGCTTTATTTTTCACCTATAAGATAACAAAAATGTTGCTGTAACATATCTTTATCAAACCAAAGGACAGCCGTAACTTTAGTTTCTCTGTAAGCTGAAGTTGGTCAATGAAAGGAGATGTCTGATTGATCCATGCCGATATCTTACGCACTATTAGCAAGTGTCTGTATATCACGGTACATTGGTTCTTCACCAAAAAGCCCCTCAGTATGCAACGGCCCTACTTATAACGTGGATTTGGATATCATTAAATTTGTTAACGTTTGTTTTATCATTGCTTCTTAATTTATTTCACTCTATTTTATTGTTTGGTTAGCGAGAACCAATGAAGCGATTTCCCATCATTAAGTATCATAGTGTTGTATTTATATGCACTTTAATGAAACAGTCTTATTGGAACATCTCTCTGTATAAGGCGCCCTCACTTATAACGCTGGACACTTATATGGCTTACATAAACAGCGTTATAAAGAAGAAGCACTTTGCATACTTCTTGCAATTAAAAAAAAATGTAGCTTAGCTTTATGTCAACATTATGTCAGTCTAATCAAGCCTGGAATTCATAACAGTTTTCAAGAGACTCAGACTTCTAATCCCAGTTCATTTGTTTGAAATCATCATTGCACTCAAGTTAAATGTTTACAAATTTGAAAAGGTATTTTAAATATAATAACAGTAGCTACAACTAAAAAATTATATGCACGAATCGTCAAAAGCGTTGAGGATATTTTATATTCATGTTTCGAGTGAATATTCATTATTTGTCTTGATAGATACAGGATGACCGCACTAATAGACCAAAAATCCTCAAAATCCCAAAAGTAAAATCCGCAAAATTCACAGATTAAAAAGTAATATACTCATCTCGTTCGTGAATTATTAATTATTGACATTTAAAAACGATTATATCTTTTCATCGTTTCTCTAGGCTCTATGTTTCTGTTATTATAAATTAATCTTTAGATGCTACCTTGCATACTCTACTTGCAATTCTCCATCAGCATAAGGCCAATCATGGTGACATGTCTCCATCAGCATAAGGTCAATCATGGTGACATGTCTCCATCAGCATAAGGCCAATCATGGTGACATGTCTCCATCAGCATAAGGCCAATCATAGTGACATGTAAGAAGCTATACAGTTTTTGTGCTAAGTGACAGAAAGCGCGCAGAAAAATCATGAAAGTCGAAAGCTATTCATTAATGACGACAAAATCCGTACATTTGCCAGTTCCAACTCATATTCGACAAGGCGATGAAAAACCCACATTTATGGCCGCTTTGTAGCTACGTCTTGATGGTTTTACAAATTAAAGTTTTGCTGAACATTTTTACCAGGAATTGAGTCTTAAGATATATTGTACTGCTTGGAAATGTTCGAGTGATTTGACTGTCAAACATTTTGTAATCAATAGGATATAGGTTTTGATTTATGATTCATTTGTAGTGTAGCTCTCCATAAGAAAATTGTTATCACATACAAAGGTGCGGGTTTACGAATGAACTTTTATTGCCGATCGATAACCTTGTACAAACATCTGAGGGCAAGAGGGGTTATTCTTTGAGTGACTTTAATGTATACGTACCGTTTAATGCTTGACTCTAATGTAAATTGAAAAATGAATCTCAAGAACGGGCTTTAACTGGAAATACTATGAAAAAGATATAATCAGTTAACTAGAATTGCGATTTACTTTCAAAAGAAGAAATCGGTTGAAAGATATTTTTTTAATTTATAAAAATAAATAAATAAACCGTGAAAAGAGACTACAGCATTTTCCATTTCACCTATTTATGGGGAAACCTTGTTGCAATTCATTCCTCAAATATCATAGACCACTCTCTACTGAAACGATCGGTTTTAAGATAATTTAGAAGAAAAAAAAAAAACCTTTTTAAGTCTAGAAAGGTGACTACAACTAGCATTTCCAGCTTGACATATTTAAAGTAAACCTTGATGAAATTCATTCTTCAAATATCTCAGGTCAATACAAAATAAAGCGTGCATTTTCGATATTACTGATCAAGAAGGCATATACATATATGCCCGATATAAGAAAAGAAAAACAAGGTCAAGTGCTAATTCTGCAATACTACTGCAAAATCAACAAGAAAGCTCTCATTACACTTCTTTGCAATTAATACAATCAACCGTGGAAGTTATCTCCCTTACCCAAATCAGTAGGTAGGACCGGCAATGACGGTTTATTATGACATGTGCCAATATTAATGATTTCGATATCGCTTGTGATTCGATTTCACGAAATATTTGTAATTTGGAGATACAATAACGAATGAATGTGTGATTGGAACTAATCTCGTATTTATTAGCATAATATCCCTCGTGGTTAGTGTTTGTTATGGACTGAGATACTGAACTTATTCAGAACGTTCTTTAGGTTTATAAAAATGTATACTCGAGGTCTTGCTTTGAACAAATTGTCTTATATTTTCAATACAGTTCTTAAATGTTTAAATGTATGGCAACAGAGTTACTTTTCTCATCAAAGGTACATGTCAATTGTACATTGCACTTTTGTTCTATATGATGGACATATTTTGGTCCTACATTCTATTTCTTGAGTAGACTTTATTTGTTTTCAAAAATGAAGAGCAGCTATCTGCAAAATACGCGTATTGTCTCTGAAATGATGCCTCTGTAATACACTCAAAATACGCGTATTGTCTCTGAAATGATGCCTAAATACACTCAAAAAACGCGTATTGTCTCTGAAATGATGCCTCTGTAATACTGTAAAACCTGTCTTGAGAGACCGCCCCTTCTGCCAAGAAAAAGTGGTCTCTCATGACAGGTGGTCTCTCATAACAGGTTTGTACAAAAAGACCAGTTTCCAAGGTCGAAATTCAGCACTGTTTATATTGCATTCTTTATTTATACTTCTTGTTACAATTTTGCATGCATTTATCTGAAAATAATTTTATATAGCAATAAAGATATACATCTATCATTAAACATGAATTACATTTATATCTGAAGATCACATATACATGTATTAGCATATGAATTCGTTTCTAATTGACTCTTTGTCTTTTATAACACCCTGAATTTGAGTTTTCCTGACGTTTAAACTGGCTGATGTTTTGTGACGGGTCTCACTTTTTTCACATCTTTTTATTACATTCATTCTTTCCTCCATTGTTAGAATTTGTCTCTTTTTCGTTGTAGATTCTGCCATTGTTATTAAGGTGCTATGTGTTAACGTTATCAGTCATCAATTGTAATAACGACTATAGCGGTTTTGATGAGGCTTTGGGGAAATAACGAATATATAAAGGGATTAACTCTATAAACAAAGGGTGTAACCCACTGCACTAGTGTAAACAGATGACGGCTTGGTGTGAGGGTAATAAACACTGTAGCAATAACAAAACAAACAACACAAGCCTTTAACAATGACAATCGAATCCGGAAAACGAATCTCCCCTACTGGTATTAAAAACAAAAACAAAGACATCGTTCACCCGAGGCATGGACCAACCCCAAAGACAAACGATGTATGCGACCGTATGTATGTGACCTTGGCACTACAATGGCAGTTAGTGACATGTACTTTAGTTTGGTGTACAGTCTGTATGCATGAGCTGTAAAATTTACGGACCGGTAGCCAGCCTAATTTTTTGTTGTTGTTGTTCAGAACAATATTTACATTTTAAACGGTCGTTGATACAAAGGTTAAATAAAGGTCAGTGGTGTTTGTCTCAGTTCTCGTGATAGGGTCGTTCAGAGCCGTGTTATTTTAGAACAATCAGCCATTCGCGACTTCTCGGTCAATCCTACGGTTCGTAATTTAGTCTCTGAGAAGCAGCCGAGGTAATTCCGAATGAACAATCTGCATGTACTCTAGTCTGGTTTACAAATTATAACTAAATTTACAGAACCTGTAGCCAACCTCATTTTTTTGGTTTGTTTGTTTGTTTTTGTTCAGAACAATCTTTACTTTAAAACGGTCGTTGCTACAAAGGATTAAATAAAGATCAGTGGTGTTTGTCTCAGTTCTCGTGATACTCTAGTCTGGTTTACAATCCGTAACATATGGAATCAGGACACAATTAATACTTCCGGTTCAGTACCCACGAATGTAGTCCGAGTCTATTTTTAGATCATTTTTTCCTCTCTCATTTTGGTGGTGATGTATGCATTAGATTTAGTCATTCTTAGTATTGATTTAAAGGAAATTGGTTATTGTTTAGAATATGAGCATTATAGTGTGGTTGTCTGCGTGTATTTTGGCGACAGTGCACAGTGAGTAATGAGGCATTGGTGCTGATCCGGAAGCGAAATCTGTGACTCATTGCACGTTGCTTTGTTTACAGTCCAGACATTCACAAGAATGCCGGTTAACCTTTGACAAGAACTTCAGCGTGAGTTCATCTTTGAAGATACTTTACAGCAACATATGATTTATTAGCATTTGGACACAGTGGAAAGTTCAGTACTGACAAACAAATGTAGAGACTATATAAGAAAATTAATTGTGATCTGATTCCTGTCTGTAGATAGGTTATAAAAGTTTAAATTGTTATCCTGAGTTTATTATTCAAGGTAGATGCATGAAATTTGGACATTTTGTGTATATTGACTTTAAAAATGGAACAATGAAATTGAAAATTAAAAATTTAAATATTGTTTAAAATTTAAATTAATTTTTAAAATAAAATTAAAATTTAAAAATTTGTGTAAAAAAATGCACATGTATTGAGCCTATGGGGTTGATACTCAGTATTATCACCATGTATGTATTTCTACATCTTATAGAAGTTGCAAAGGTGGATATTTTTGAAATTCTGTCAGAGAAAATCTTGTTCAATTCTGTGCCAGCACCTAACAGTACTTGCATATTCTGGACAGGCAATGTAACATCAAAAAGGTTATATGGGCTATTGTCATATAGGGACCCTGAGACTAACATTTGGAAAAAGAAACCTGTCCATAGACTGGCATTCACAATAAAGATGAGAAGTGTAAACATTTCAAAAGAGTTAGATGCATCGCATTTATGCCACAATAGTTTGTGTGTGTGAATGCGGATCACCTCAGCCTGGCACCCCATCATATCAACAACAAATAGGCAGTACTGCATAGGATATGGGAATTATTTTGGACATGGTGAATTTCCAAACTGCATGCTACAGTTGAAATTGTGATATGGAAAAATTACAGGTATAATGATATGCCCTGAAACCCACCCACCTACCTACATCCATATAGAAATGTACATTAGCATGACATGGCTGGCTTGCTGGTTGCGTGGTTAAATGGGATTAGTTTATTGATTGATTGATTGATTGATTGATGAATAGATTTATGCATTGATGATTGTTTGCTATGAGTAAGGAGGATATAAGGAAGAAAGAGAGACTGGTCTTTATTTTATTTCACTATTCTGGTATGACAGTTTTATCTTAAATCATACATACACTATTCCATTCATTCATTCATTCAATCAATGCTACATTCATTCATTCATTCATTCATTAATTCAGTCAGTCAGTCACTTCATGTTATTATAGAACATGTTTGTTTGTTTGTTTGTTTATTTCTTTATTTATGTCTTGATATTCTGAGAAAACTGTTTCGACCTCTCCATAGGTCTCATCAGGTGGTAGCAGGTAACACGACTGCACATAACATGCGTTGTGTTACCTACGGATTTCCCCACGACAGTTAACCTTTCTGTATTATGTGTTTATCATTGTGTCTTTTGGGCACTGTCCTTTTGTACATGGACTAAGATCCTCTTTTCTGTCTGCAGTGTCCTTGGCTCCTGGTAAACCTGTGCATAGGAGTGATCACCCTCGGAATGACTGTGCAGCATGACTTCCTGTTCTGGGCTGAGTTCTGTACCTTAGATGAGCCTGTATCATATATCCCTGTCTTTCCAGTACACAGTTCCTGTTTTCCGGATACTTTGGATACAAATGATGGTAAGTACAGTGTTTTATCCATTTGATCCAGTGATCTCAGAGTACTTGGTGAAAGTATACCCCCAAGTGTTTTACTTTTGTTTTCAGAGATGATCCAAGTCTGTTATTGAGTCTGTGTATTGTTGAATGCACTCTTGCCTCAAAGTTTCTTGAATAGTTGACATTTTTAGGTACGGAAACACTGATTGATCTGTTCACAGCCTCACATTTCTGCGTGTTTGTATTAAGTTGCAGTCTTTGTACAACATCACAGGAAAGTTTCATTTTCAGCACTTCCAGGAGAATATTCTTATCACTTTCTGTCATGTTTAGATGAGTCACTTGATGAGGGCCCATTGTCTGCCATATCCATTTCATTTAGCTGTACAGTAGATTCGACCTACAATGTTGGAAGCCCTTTGCATAGATGTTCTACTAGGTGGTGGAATGTAAGAGGCTGCAAGTAGGTATCTAGCCCTGGTGTTGCCCATTGGTGTATCCTGTAGTCCAGCTTGAAACGTCATATTTACAGCAGCAGGATTTGGCCCAGGTTTAGCTGTTTTTATCTCGTCATACAGCTAATACTCATGTGACTTAAAAATGCAGTTTTTACATATCATAGTATGCTTCCAAGCAAGTCCCCATTTTGTTTCATTAGCAATTTTGAAATCAGGTCTCACATCTGTTGTCTTGATTTCCATGATGATGGATGATATCATTCCAGATTTCCACATTTTTATTCATACAGATCATACATGTCCCCTCATGCTGATTCACTTCTGTCTCTTTCAGGGTCAGTCTTGCTTTGGATGATGGCCATAGAATTCTAGCAGACCCAGGTGTGCCATTACAGTCTGGTGCCACAACTGACTGGAGACCCCCACCTGTCGGCTTCGTCAATGTCATGAGAGAGAACTTGTCTGCATCTATTCTTCTGGTCACTTGAGCAGATGCAGCACTGGAACTTGGTAGAGTATCATCAGTCAGAAATCTGACCCCTTTGTTATGTGGAATATTTCCTGGTTTAAAAAAAGTTTTCTTCTTCTTGGTGTACCATTTCATGGTTTCAGATAAAATAACTGCATGTAAAAGTACAAGAATTATCCTCTCTCCCCCTTATATAACTGGGAAAAGGTGTGCTGCCCTGGTATCATATAACTTCACGAACTCTTAAATACCATTGGATCCCTAGCATCTAACAGCTCCTCCCCTTAAGGGGTGAAAATTACATCACTACCTTAGTTACTACCCCTAACTAGCGTATTCAGATGCTACCAGATTTCAGGTGCTACCTATTATTGACAGGCCCTGGTTTAACTACTTCACACCTGATAAGGAAAACCATTGATGTTTGTGATAAAGGATTGGAGACATGTTGCAAAAGAACAAAATTTGTCAACTTGAGTTTTTAAATTTTCATGATAATTTAATTTAAATTCAAATTTTTAAATAAAAATATGTATCATATTTTAAAATTGACTCTCCACAGAGAGTTTAGCAGCCAGGTTTAATTTCTAGTAATTTCCAGATTTGTATGAGGACTAAAAACTAACTACAGTTTATTTCAAGTGTTTATCTTAATTAATAAATGAACCATTCAACTTTAAGTTTTGTGCATTGTTCACAGTCGGCCATTTTGAAATTCATACTGTTTGTAATACAATGGTGTCCGATAAAATTTATATGCATGCATCAAATTCATTGAAACTTTGCAGCAGTATTTCAGACACATTTATTTGAGTTTTTTCCATTCAGGTGAAAATGTCTGACCCTGATAGGAATCAGGACACAATTAATACTTCCGGTTCAGTACCTACGAATGTAGTCCGAGTCTATTTTTAGATCATTTTTTCCTCTCTCATTTTGGTGGTGATGTATGCATTAGATTTAGTCATTCTTAGTATTGATTTAAAGGAAATTGGTTATTGTTTAGAATATGAGCATTATAGTGTGGTTGTCTGTGTGTATTTTGGCGACAGTGCACAGTGAGTAATGAGGCATTGGTGCTGATCCGGAAGTGAAATCTGTGACTCATTGCACGTTGCTTTGTTTACAGTCCAGACATTCACAAGAATGCCGGTTAACCTTTGACAAGAACTTCAGCGTGAGTTCATCTTTGAAGATACTTTACAGCAACATATGATTTATTAGCATTTGGACACAGTGGAAAGTTCAGTACTGACAAACAAATGTAGAGACTATATAGGAAAATTAATTGTGATCTGATTCCATATAACACTACATGCATGACCTGTAAAGTTTACGAAAGCGGTAGCCAGCCTACAGTCTTTACTTTTTAAGTCGTCGCGGTTACAAAGGATTAAATAAAGTTCAGTTGTGTTTATCTCTGTTTTTCCGATGTGGTCGTTCATAGCAGTGTCGAAATGCATATTGTGCCAAGAAATCGTGGTCGCTGGTCGCGTTCTGCAGGTGGTCGCTCACGACAGTGCGTTTATATAATAAAATCGATCCGTGCATTACGATTGTGGTCGTAAATGACATATGGTCGCTCATAGCAGAGGTCGCTCAAGACAGGTTTTACTGTACACTCAAAATACGCGTATGTTCTCTGAAATGATGCCTCTGTAATACACTCAAAATACGCGTATTGTCTCTGAAATGATGCCTCTGTAATACACTCAAGATGTCTTCTTGTAACCAGATATTATCTACTATGTATGATCATTCCAGGTGTAACCTATTTCCGTTACAATCGTCTACTTTGAATTGAAACTTAGCATCTAAATATGTTGCATGTCTTCCATCAATAATTTTTTTTTTTTTGCAGTACACAACGACTCTAACAGTTATTGATAATACCGATATTTTGGAAACAATTTATCTTTGTATTATGCGAAATTATTATTTGAAAAAGGGACCAAAGATGTGAGTAATTTTGATTATATATCTTGTTAAATATCGTGCATATATATATATATATATATATATATATATATATATATATATATATATATCGAGAGAGAGAGAGAGAGATTGTATACATTATGATATATCGCAAATCACCTACAGTGATGTTTAAAACCTGTCATCTGACAATGAAACAGAATAATTAATTATCGTATTATCGTATGTTTCATTGAAAGGTTGGAAAACCGTTGCGATAAAACATTGTATAATAATAGCAAGCCGGTAACTAGCATGCCTCCACCTAGTTTGTGTGTTTGTTCAGATTAAGAATCCATTGTTTGGAGCTTTAGCCCAATCATTGATTCTGTAGTATGTAACGGGCTCAAACCTAACAAGGTAAGTTCTCTTCTGTATACCATTTGCAATAAAACAATCTTCATTTTCTAAAGTGTTTGTAGATATATTTGTGCTATACAAGGGTATTTAAACACCTGGGAAAGAGTAAAATGAAACAATGCTCTTAACGCCCAAAACTGTTTATGCATATCCATCAACTACATCCTTCTTTGAAGACGTTATTTTAACTGCGTCTATTGATTTCTGAGAGCATAAAGGATCAAAACATTAAAGCATATCTAGTAAATACATTTTTTCTCTGCAGAGAGAACAAATACAAGGGCGTCAGAACCAAGGAAAGCAGAGCAGGGATAATAGTAAGATGATGATTATCTGACACTTTCTTTTATCTAATGTAGCTATTTTATAACGACGGCAAAGCCCGTAAGTCATGTATAAAGAAAGTGTCTTGTAATCGTCAACCATCTTACCATCTTTTTTCTCTTACAGCTATCTAAATTACGACCCGTCCCTGCTATTTCGGTTATTGTAAATTTAGTCTGGCAAATAAATAGAAACTGAAAATGCAACAGTTGCAAAAGAGAGAAGAAAAAAAGAAAGAAAAAAAAAAGACGAGATGGAAAGACGTGGACCAAAGTGCAAATGATGTCAGTAGTGTGCGTAAACATCGGCTTGCTCGTGCATATCTGATGACTTATTCTTACACATGGAAAATCATTGATGATAAAACGTTTAAATGTAAAAGTGGTAGGATAATACAATATATATCGTTTGACAAAGACTGCAAAACAAAAGCACACCAAGGTGACTACGAAGATAAAGAATAGGAAATTGAGAATCACTAGAATGGATATTTGAAACGGAGAAATAAAAAAACAAGAGATTAGCCAAAGATTAGAAGAGCAAAGAAACAAGCTAGCCAAAAACAAATGAGTAAATACGTTATAGTTTATGATTTAGTTAATGTATGCAATTTGTGACGATCAAAATCATAGACAGTTAAAGAATGTCATTCTTTCCATAATTATAGTACGGCGATTATTCAATGGAATATAAAGACGCATAGAATTACATTTTTTTTCATAGCCATTGTGGATAATGGTCCCATTCCGCAATACAGTTATCTGTCCATGTGGATAATGGTCCCATTCCGCAATACAGTTATCTGTCCACGTAATAGGCGATGTGTCAATCATCCGTTACTTCAGAAGCAATCAGCACGGTCAGGAGTGAACGAAGAAAACAAGACTTTAAAGTGTCGTCACCTAAAGACATGCGCAAGCTTTCAAGAAACTAAAATAAACATTTTTTTCCCCATGAAACCGAGTGTACTATGAAATAAATAAAAACATCTGAATGAAATTGATGAATGTAAACAATCGTACCCTGAAATTATGATCCTCTCAGCAGAGAGTAATTAATAAATTTACCAACATTAACACACAAAAAACCCCATCACAAGTAATAATAATTTTAATATTGTGCGAATACTACGGAGATTAAGTCATATGCATATGACGTGTCTGATTTTCTGGGAAATGCAATGATATAATGTTTCACAAATAGCAGTAAATATGAAGAAGAAGATGTATCATAGGACTAAATTAAACAGTAATGGTGTCATCTATCATAGGACTAAATTAAACAGTAATGGTGCCCTCTATCATAGGACTAAATTAAACAGTAATAGTGCCCTCTATCATAGGACTAAATTAAACAGTAATGGTGTCATCAACGAAAACAGCTTATTAACTATGCCTCATTCTTTCTGGGGTAAATTTGACAGCCAAAATATATTCTAGTCTATAAGGCCGCAGAAAATGGAATTGTAAATATGCAGACTTTAAATACAATGATCTTTCTTCATCTCAACAAATGTATCAAATTAAGGCCGTATTTTACTGTTGCATATATATATATATATATATATATATATATATATATATATATATATATATATATATATATATATATATATATATATATATATATATATATATCAGGGTATGTATTGATGATAAGGTATATGATTAAAGAGAAAACCTGTATAGGCAATGTATTAATCAATGATTTTCTCTTTTCTTGTATTTGTATTACTTGTGTGCATGTGTATGTGTTGTATGTGTCCGTGTATATGTGTGTGTGTCTTTGCACATGTGTTTATGATTGCACGCGCATTTGTCAGAAGACCTGAGTAGAAATCTCTACAGAAACAACTGAGATAATTTCTTCACTTCACTTTGATTTGTTATTGAAATTTCATTTGAATAAAATAACAAAAAGTAACATCTATAAACTGGCCTCAAGTCCTCGTAATTAAACGTCCAACGTTAGCCGTTATATTCATTATTTGAGATATTAAAATTGTAAAAAACTTTAAAAAAAAAACAAAAAAAAAAAAAACAACACACACACACGTTAAAATTATTCCTATCGGTACGGTATTACTTATAAAATGATCATCTGCTTTGTCCTAGTTGCACACAATACTAATCATCTGTGCTACTAACGACCCTAATACTAATGGAAAGTGTCACGCAAGACTACTACATGCTTCCACTGACTTTAAACTTACCCATATTTTATGTTTATCTGAGTTTACACCATTACGGTACCCGATAAAGTTAATCCGATGCTATTAGTTTTAGTTTTGTGTCTAAACGACCAGGTAATGTGGAATTTTGTTTATGCAGTAGCCATTATCGGGTTAATTCAGAAGTCAATACAGTATGGAACAATAATTGTCATTGGTTCAATGACCAAGTGCAGTATTAGATCATGGCAATTCTGTGTCAAACTGAAGATAAAATAAATCTCTACCATATGTTATTATGTCGACAAAAGGAAAACATTCACGAGTCTTGTTACTTTAAGGATTCACCATGAAGGTTTGGCAGTATTGAGGATGATGGTGATTACTTGATGAGATAATGAGTAGCCGACACCTGTGGATTAGTGTAGCCTCTTACCGATAACAATCACCCAAATTCCAACCGCGGGTTATATGGAGATTATCCGGGCACGGTGCTGTAGGTACCCAGAGAGACAATTTAACAATGAGATCAGCAACTAAAAAATAATCAAACAATTTCCATTTGTTTACGGTGTCTTGTTGTCCGTTACCTTTCCAGAACTTGGGATACCCCATGACCAGAAACTTATTCATTTTTTTAATGTTTATCTGAGTTAACATCATTACTGTTAACGTTATCGGTAATCCGATACAATCAACTTAGTTATGTGTCTAAACTATGAGGTAACTATATACTTTCTACGTGGTACTTCTACCGGGTGACTCCACAAGTTAATAAAGTATGGAACAGCAATCGTGATGGGTTCAGTGAGAAAGCAGAATATTAAATAATAGGCAATCCGTTCGAATCCGAAGATAAAAGAAATCGCTACCATATATTATCGTGCTGCCAAAAGACAAACATTTGCTAGTCTTGTTACTTTAAGGGTTCACACTGAGGGTTTGGTAGTACTGAATGCAATTACGTAATCAGACGTTGAGTAACCGACACATGTGGATTAGTGTGGCCTCTTACTAATAATAGTCACCCAACACTCAGGTGCAGATTATATGGAGAAAATTCGGGTACATTGGTTTAGGTACTCATAAAAAAATTTACCAAGGAAACGTTTATCGATGGAAAATATATAAAATGTCATTCTTAAATTTAACCGGATACTTTTTTAATAATATTTTTCAGCTGCACGACCGGACAGTCACTGAGGAAAATAGTTGCCCAGCATTTATTATTAGTTTGTACCGACCGGGGTCCCGGGTAATGGGTTTTTCTACACACACACCACAAACACACACACACACACACACACATATATATATATATATATATATATATATATATATATATATATATATATAGAGAGAGAGAGAGAGAGAGAGAGAGAGAGAGAGAGAGAGAGAGAGAGATAGAAAGAGATACTTAAAATGGTTTGATAAGCTGAGCCAATTGCAATGAAGTGAAATGCATCTTTCATTTCAAAAGTCCCATTAAAATGACATATTAGAATTGAGGAAATTTTCTATAAGCAGTTCAGTTTTTATGTACTTGTACAAGGATAATTTACTATTATGGCTTACATCAGGTTTCCATGCTTGCAAGTCATACAAATTATTCTAACTTTTAAAAAAAAATAATTTGTTAGCTCCTACACCCTGTTAAAAATCTACATGGCCAAATCTTAGCTTAAGCAAAAGATTTCACAAATGAGATGCCGAAGTGATCCTCTCTACTTCATCTAGCGGTTTCATCATTATATACATTTGGATTACGGTATTGATCCATACTGATACAATTTTATTATTATATTATTTTTTTTATTTTGTTCATCTTAGTATGCAAAAACTGACAAATGACTGCGACCTAATTTTCCTAATATAGCAGCGTTCAAAGTAATTTTGCTAATTTAGAGAAAGTGCTTACAGAAACTAATTTGAACATTTTCTATACATTGTACATTTAATATTCCCATATATTCAGAACAATATAATGGAATTGGAAAGATCATGTGATCAAATAGGAAAAGTAATATTGTACCAACTATACATTGACATTTATTTTCAAAGAGTTTCAACATTCCAACTAATTTATTTCCTTCTTCCGGTAACATTTTAATTTTTTTTCGGTATTCAAGACCATTTAAGCATAAAGGAGAATATAATACTAAGGTATTTGTAAAATGACACAGAATCAGTCTTATCATTCTTATAGTATAAAGTTTCATTTATCATAATGCAATCTCGTCGTCTACATATCTGAACTTTTGTTTTCGATAAATTCACTTTCATACCATAATATAAACAAAACGTTTCTCGTACTCTGACTTGTTTCTGGGAAGAATCGGCAACATTTACAATATCATCTGTATAACCTTAAGCACAAGCATCATCCAGCTGAGGACTTATTTGTATACCACTACAATCACTTGCTTTTAACAATCAAAAATATTCATTAATGTACAAAATATATAATGTAGGGCTAAACGTACTTCTCTGTCAAGTGCCAAGAGAACAGTGAAATTATTCTGTGAATCCATTTCCTATCATCATACATGATTTTAAATTTCGTATGCATATACTTGATTGTTTTAAAGAGCTTACCACGAAGTCGATTTTTAGTTAAGGTATAAAGAAAGAAATGGTGTTGTACAAAATCAAATGCTTTAGAATAAATAACATCGTCCTTTTTCCTTTAAGGCATATTTTTAGACACAAGCATACAAGTTAAACTATTACAAAATAGAATTATAGCCCTTTCGATACCCAGGTTGATTTTCAAGAAATAATTTATTATCAATATCCCACTGTGTTGTTCTATTGTTAATAATTTTTGTAAAGACTTTTAAAAAATATTTGGAAGAGTGATACCACGATAATTGTTAAGATCATCTATGCTTCCTCCGTTATGCAATAGACATATTATTACTACACACCACTTTTCTGGCAATTTACCATCCTGCAGAATTGTGTTAAAAAGTAAAGAGATAAGTAGTATGATATTCTGATTAAAACATTTTAAAAGCACTACATCTGGAGCTGGCGCATCAGCTGGCATGTTCTGTTTTGAACTTGAGCAGCAAAAATACATATCACATAAAATGAGATTTTTAAAAATTCAATCTAGGTATTCCTTCTGTAAGACCAATGTTATTTTGAAGAAAGAAATAAGTTCATCCTAGATTTTCATGATTTGTGTTCATGGACTTCATTTCATAAATTTTCTCTTCTTTTCAACAGTTTCTGGGTCATAGTTGTAAAGACGCTTGTAAGATTGGACTATATTAGCAGGTGTAGGTCTCCAAATTTCTAAACAGACTTCAATAACTCAAGTATACTTTGTTCTATAAACAGACTTCAATAACTCTAGTGTACTTTGTTCTATAAACAGACTTCAATAACTCTAGTGTACTTTGTTCTATAAACAGACTTCATTAACTCTAGTATACTTTGTTCTATAAACAGATTTCATTAACTCTAGTATACTTTGTTCTATAAAATGCCAATTTTCATGTAGCAACTAAATTATAAACTATAATACATTTATTCTCGGTTTTCGTTTCTGTTTTTTTTCTCTTCCAATCGTTGTACAATTCTTCTCTAACTTCTTTTTCTCTCTTTTATGTGATTCTCAGTTTTGTTTTCTATATCTTCCGAGTTTTAGACCACATATTTTGTGTGTACTTTTTTTATATAACGTTTCTCAGATTATATATATTTTATCATCCTACCAAACTTGCATTTAAACATGTCATCGTCAATGATTTCCGATATGTAATAATAAGACATCGAATATCCACACAAATCCTTGAATTAATATATTCACTGTTAACAGCCTTTGTTCTTCGTTTCCCGTGTTTATATATCTTCTAATTTCTCCTCTCATTTGCAACTGTCACATTTGACAGTTTTCATTTTTTTCCACGCTAAATCTACAGAAGCCGAAGTAGCGAAAGGATGGATCGTAGTCGAACCATCCTTTTAGGAGTAGTAAGATGGTTGATGATGGAGATGGAAGTTACCAATGACTTGTCACACAGTCGTATTTACCAGAAGAAATTAGTGTGTCAACCTTCTTTTTTCACTTGCGTTTCTGCTCTGTAAGCTAAATGCGCTGATTATAATGGGGCACTAGTGTAGTGGCGATGAACGGAATTGACCAAGATTAGTTGAACGAATTTAATCACTTAACACTCGTGGCGTAGCGAGGCAAAGTGCCGCCCAGGGCTAACTACCAAAATTACGCCCCCACTCCATTCGTATTATTTATGATATATACGGAACTCTTACGAAATTGACGCCTCCTAGAAAGGGCCACCGCCCCTTCGCCCCCCCCCCCTCCCTCGCTACGCCACTGCTTAACACCATGCTTTCTGTAAGACATCTTTTTAATTACAACGAAAACCCGTCCAACATCTGAATGACTTGCATAAGGGAGATTATTCTAATTACATTACTTCATTACATAGTTCCTCAGGAGTCGTCTCTCTTTCATTATGACTTGTTTAAATATACTATATTCCTATCTTCTTCAGAGTAATCGTCGTTACGTGAACATTTACTTGTAAGACAAAATTCAAATTTTATTCTCTATACAATCAAAAGGTGAACAAATTTCAAAGTAACTTTAAAACTTCACAAAAATGGTAAAAAGCTAGCACTAAAATATAACTGACTATAACAAATTCCTTATTACTCATGGATTGAGTTTTATCACTCAAATAACATCTCATAATTACAATTCGTTATTATTTAATGCTCTACTAAAAGAAAAATTATACACTAATAGTTGTAATGTACTAAAATGAATTCTACACTCAGTCCTAGTACACAAATGTTTCTTTTTAAGTATTGTTCTTGACTCTTGGTGACATCTTCCTATTGCCACTGGGTCTATTATATGGCATCATTTTGGACTCTTCACAAGTATGTTGAGGTTCCACACCACTACTCATTCGGTACTTTTGTCAATCTTCTCATTATCCCTCTCTTTAGCAGTTTCTGTTTCATTCTTTTTCCACTCTGTAACTGGAGACTTATTCTGTCCGACTATGTAACTGGCTACTGATCCTGTGTCACTGATTTTTGTATTTCTGGCAACTACTCTCTCAACATATTTCTTCACATGTGTTGCATTTCTATTTTATCTTGCTAAATCTGGTGCTTCTGTTGTTACAGAGTTTCCATTTATCGCAACTAACTTGTAAAGCACTTAACTAGTTTTGTTCTGGTTGTTGGAGCAAAACTTATCTCCAACTTGAAGATAAAAAAGAATTTGCATATTGTCTCATTTTTCTTTTTCAGTTTATCATAATCTCTAACATTATCATCTTGTACTCCAAATTTTCTATTCTGGCAACTTTGTTTTAATATTCCTTTCTAACATCAGTCCAGCAGAACATTTGCCATTTGTTGGATGTGATGTTATTCTTTAAGCCAGAAAATATGTTTTGAATGACTTTCCTTCACTCTACACATTCTGTCTGAGCTATATGGATGTGTTTCAAAAGAGCTCTATTTTGCCTCTCAACCTCTCCGTTGGCTTGTGGCCATGCAGTAGTAATACTTCTTTGTTGTATCCCTTGTTGAGGTGGCCGTGAAATAGTGATACTTCTATGCTGTATCCCTTGTTGAGGTGGTCATGCAATAGTAATACTTCTTTGGTGTATTCCTTGTTGAGGTGGTCATGCAATAGTAATACTTCTTTGGTGTATTCCTTATTGAGATGGCCATGCAATAGTAATACTTCTTTGCTGTATTCCTTGTTGAGATGGCCATGCAATGGTGATACTTCTTTGCTCTATCCCTTGTTGAGAGAGATAATTTCTGAATACACAGGACACATATTGTGGTCCATTGCTATATTGATACAGGTAATCCATGTGTAATAAATATTCTCTCTAAACATTGTACAATATGCTCTGATGTTGTGGTCTCTCTAAACATTGTACAATATGCTCTGAAGGTGTGGTCTCTCTAAACATTGTACAATATGCTCTGAAGTTGTGGTCTCTCTAAACATTGTACAATATATGCTCTGAAGGTGTGGTCTCTCTAAACATTGTACAATATGCTCTGAAGTTGTGATCTCTCTAAACATTGTACAATATGCTCTGAAGTTGTGGTCTTTGTAACATCAACATTATAGTAACGACTATAATATTCCACTACTACTAATATGTAATGACCTGAAGGAAGTGGTTCCAAAAGATCAATGGCAAGGTCACGCCATGGTCCAGCTGGCAACTCTATGCATTTCATGAGTTATGATGTTATTGTTACAATGACTACTTGACATTAATAGTAAGATTTGCAAAAACACTCTACTTTTTTGTCCATCCCTTTTCACCAAACACATGTACGAAGCCTCTGTTTAGTTCCAACAACACCTAAATGCCCTTCATGTGCGAACACTATCAAATTATTGTATAATGTTTAGGTGGAACTATGCGCGTCCCAGTGAGCACGAATTTTCCAACAGTGCACAGTTCTTGTTCAACAGCTAATTAAGGTTCTAATGATTTATCCCATTGTTCCGACTTTCTACATTTTCTGAGTTGGCTTCTTTCTTCATTTTCTGCACATTTTTCTTCTACTTCTCTCATAGTCAATGCCTCAGGTGTCGCTGTCTGGGATAAAAGTTGTACATTTCTCTTCTACTTCTCTCATAGTCAATGCCTCAGGTGTCGCTGCCTGCTCATAGTCAATGCCTCAGGTGTTGCTGCCTGCTCATAGTCAATGCCTCAGGTGTTGCTGCCTGCTCATAGTCAATGCCTCAGGTGTCGCTGTCTGCTCATAGTCAATGCCTCAGGTGTCGCAGCCTGCTCATAGTCAATGCCTCAGGTGTCGCTGCCTGCTCATAGTCAATGCCTCAGGTGTCGCTGTCTGCTCATAGTCAATGCCTCGAGTGTCACTGTCTGCTCATAGTCAATGCCTCAGGTGTCGCTGCCTGCTCATAGTCAATGCCTCAGGTGTCGCTGCCTGCTCATAGTCAATGCCTCAGGTGTCACTGTCTGCTCATAGTCAATGCCTCAGGTGTCACTGTCTGCTCATAGTCAATGCCTCAGGTGTTGCTGCCTGCTCATAGTCAATTCCTCAGGTGTCACTGCCTGCTCATAGTCAATGCCTCAAGTGTTGCTGCCTGCTCATAGTCAATGCCTCAAGTGTCGCTGCCTGCTCATAGTCAATGCCTCAGGTGTCACTGCCTGCTCATAGTCAATGCCTCAGGTGTCGCTGCCTGCTCATAGTCAATGCCTCAGGTGTCACTGTCTGCTCATAGTCAATGCCTCAGGTGTCGCTGCCTGGGATAAAAGTTGTATATAATCATCACTTACATTCTTTTTTTACTCGTTTTAATGTTGTTTACTGGTAACCCTTGACAACGCATCAACAATATTTGTCTTTCGTAGAAGGTATTTCACTGTAAATATGTAGGATTAAATAATATCAGAAAACTTCACACTACTGATGCACTTGCTGGTTCTCTAGCTTTTAGAACAGCTTTAACTATTTCCTCTATTAGCTCAATACTTCTTGCCGACAGAGCAAGACCCATAAATGTAAGTTTTGACATGTTCAACATATACTTGTCCTTGTTCGTACTTTGTCCATAACTTTCTTTAATTTTTCATTGTGTTCCTCTTGACTTGATCCATGTACATTTCTGCCATCTGAGAGATTACATATCCCTTCATAATCGTATAAGACCTGTTGAAGAACTTGCCGATACTTTTCTGGTGCCGACGAAAAACCAGTCATCAATCTTTTGTAACGATATAAACCCTTGTGGGTTACAAATATTGTGATTTGGCTATATTCCTCCTTCAGAGGTATTTGGTGATAACCGCATTTCAGATCCAACTTGGAGAAAAAGGTACTATCGTTCATTTCTTGTAACATTTCATCGGTTGTAGGAATAAGGTGCCTTTTTCTAACCACTACTTTTTTTACCCGATGCACGTCTATGCATAAATGCATCTCTACGTTTGATTTCAGAATCATCACTGCTGAGCTATCCCATGGGGTTGGACCATTTATTTTTTCACTTATATCCAGCTATTCTAATTCATCTAGTTTCTGAGTCACTTTTCATGCACTAAATGACAAACTACTGGCGTGACTGTTCTATCAATATAAAGCTCAAAGTCATTTTCTGTAAACTTTCCTACTCCATCAAAACAATCTCTGTTAAGTTGCAAAATACTGCTCCTTTCACAAAATTAACACTGGGTCCTAACTGCAGTAAATCTAGTTTTAACTGTTTCCTGGCCAAGCAAGGGTTGGCCTTTTCTATAAAGAAAAATGAATTATGCAGTAATATTCAATCAATCCCTCCTTTATCTGTATTTCTGCTGTAAAACTTTCTTTAACCTTGGGTGGTACTGTGGCACCATTGATATATAATTTCTTGTTGCATTTCTTAGATGTACACTTGATGTGTTTTGCTTTAAGCTGTTCCCACAGATTTACATCTGTTATTTTGGTACTTGCTCCAGAGTCGATCATCTTGTTAACTGGAATTCCTCCGACTGTCAATGTTATCATTTCACACCAACTGTCTTTCACTGTAAAAACAAACTCGTCACCACTCTCATCTACAGTGTCTTTATAGTGCACTTTTCCCTTTCTATCATTCTTTCCTCATTTGTATTCTATACCACAAACTTCTTTTGTCTTACAACACTTCTAAAAATGTTAAATTCTCCCACATTTCTGACACTTTGCTCTTTGTGGGGCATGCTTTGTCTCTACCAAAATGCCATATCTTACTACTCGCTAATTGAAGTGTCCATAAGTTGGATTAAACAAGGACTGGATTAAAGGATTTAACGACTTTACAGCATTCTTTCTCTAATATGCCTTTTTAATACCTCTAACATTTGAATGCGTTGAATATCTGAGATTATTCGAATTGCATTACTTCATTACAGAGTCTATCAGGAGTTGTCTCTCACTGATTGTGACTTCACAACAACTAGACAGTGCCGGCTCAAGAGTATTTGGCGCCCTAGGCGAACCTTCAGCCTTGCGACCCCCCCATTTACTTTTGAAAATGAATATTGTGCATTAGTATGAATAGAAATTATGCATGTTTTTCTCTTTCTTTTTTTATAGACGCTTATTATCTTCTATTTTACGTTATTTCTCTTTCTTTTTTTTATTCATTCAGTCTTTTGCCGCCTCCCCCCCCCCCAAAAAAAAATTTGCCCCCCCCCCCCCAGGCAACAGCCAAGTTTGCCTAGTGGTTAATCCGGCCCTGCAACTAGGTCAGTGTACTTGACTGTTTGGTGATGTCACCATTTTGAAATCTGGTTATGATTATTTCTTACTCTCACAGAAATGTACTCATTATTAGACTTAGAACATTGCTGGAGCCAGTGTCGTTCCAGACTACCTTTGTCACAAACTTTGAATAGTCAACAAAAGTTAACCTGAGGGATTTACAATTACTGCACTGTAGCTGTTATTGTCTGTATTACTTGTAAAATTACTCATTGCAGCGCGTATCTTCAAAGCTCTGGTGTATATATAGATAGATAGATATATACACACACATATACTTCGCCTATCAATTAAAAAATCCCCATCTCAGACCACGAAGGAATCATCCCATCTGAAAACTCGTTCAGATGCCTCATGGACTTATAATATTTCATATTCTGCAAAAAGGATGGTTGAATTTAAAGCTGATGAAAAATGTTTACAATTATGTCTTATGTATATAAATTTATATTGGGGTGTTCTACTTAAGAAATGAGAGAAAGGCTTTTGTTAGAAAAGGAAATTTGTCGTCTTTCACCAAGAGGAGTTTGATCCAATCAGTAATAATGGAAGACCACTTTGAATGAAAGAACAAAACGAGTACACTATTTCACCTAGTGATGCAGTCCATTCAGTGAAAAATATAGTAACTAAGGCAGAAGAGATTAAAAGCTGTACGTCAACAGTGATTGCGGCGGTCAAAGAGATGTTTCATTTTGTATCTCTATCACTAAGATTGAACATCTCTTATACATCGCACCACATTTCAAAAGTAATGTTCCAAGACTTCGTGAATATTGGCTGTCAGCCGTTGAGGGTTCCATAAGAATCAGAATATCTTCTGACAACTTTGTTGACAGTAACTTTATGTATTCAAAATGTCAGACTAGTAAATCTTTATTTAACGAAAATTTAAAAAAAAAAAGAATAATATGCAGTTGCCAATACACCGCACCTTGTTTATTATTCTGCACATGATTACTTTGTACAACAGCCAATCAAAGTTGAGGGTGTGTCCACACCAGGGTCTGTACAACAGTCAATCAAAGTGGAGGGTGTGTCCACACTAGGGTCTGTACAATAGTCAATCAAAGTGGAGGGTGTGTCCACACCAGGGTCCACAGAAAATACTGCCAGTAACATCAAAGATGATGATCGCTCTGTATTACTAGTGTTTTCTTGGAGCAATCACTTTTCCTTTCCAGAAATTTTATTTCCAAATCTTTGCTTTTTCCATATTACTTTATGAGTTCCTGCATAAAGAATTTAAAGGTCATTCATTATAGACAATTTATTTTTGTGAAATCCAACTGGTTTAGCGCATTGTGTTTGATGATGGATGTCACACTGTCTGGAGTTATTCACTTCCGGAAAGGAATCAAGAGCATAAAAACTATTTGAATTCATATATCCTCTGACCCTTTTCAGTTAGTTTTATTTATTCGTTCATTTCGAAAGGTCAATTAGAATTCATATATCCTCTGACCCTTTTCAGTTAGTTTTATTTATTCATTCATTTCGAAAGGTCAATTAGAATTCATATATCCTCTGACCCTTTTCAGTTAGTTTTATTTATTCGTTCATTTTGAAAGGTTTCCTCTTAATTTAGAAAATGTTATGTCACAAACAGATTTAAAGAGGTGGTTCAGTTATGATAATCCACTGTTGTCTCCGATTCGCAGACATGAGGCATTACACCCAAGCCTCACTTTCGATGAACAAGATAAGATGATACCCAGCATTATCACGATTATTGGCAATTGTGAACTCGTCTATTTTCTCTTGTCCTCATTGAGAGAGAGAGAGGGGGGGGGGGGGGAGACAGACAGAGGGAGAGACAGACAGAGAATACGAATGTATAGCATGGTTTTTTTATTGTATCAAAATATAAAATAATCATATATACTCTCATACAGAGATTTTTTTTCTCACTGAATACTCACAGCAAAAGTGTGGAAACATGGATTGGATAGATGTTATAACAGTGGGTGATTTCGGACTTTTTTGGATCATATCTGAAGCAGGACTAATTGTCTCAAAACAGAATGTACATATTCGTCATTAAATTCATATTCGCATAGGTATACTTGAAGTTTTATTTAAACTGAAAGTTCAATTGCTTCAAAATAGACAAACTTCAGATTTCAGCTTCATTGACAATTAACAATAAACTGTGAGAAAAAAGTCCAAATTACGTAACAGAGACAAGAAATTTGCAAAATCTCTTCCAGCATACAGTTATTTATGTATCTAGAAATATTGAGAAAAAAAAATTTGAACTAAATCAAAGGTACAATCTCTATGACTCAATATTATTCTCCTAAATGTGAATATTTTAAAAAAGAATGATGTTATCTTTGAGCCTGTTAGAAATTACATCTATAGTATCAATCAGAGATATAACACAGGCAGTTATATCTTTTTTTCTGATCGAGGTATATAAAGAAAGATATAAAATCTGCTTACAATAATTATTACAGGAAAATTAAAATGAAATTATACTTGAGTGAGTGTCTTATTACACTAGTATAGCCTCCACTCTATAAGATAAGATGTGTTCAACGGAAGGTGTAGATCAACAACTTGAACAATCTGAAAATAATATATATATATATATAAATGTTGAGAGGAGAGATATAAAAACTAAACAAAAATGAATAATAAATTGATTCAAGTGGAGAGAAAGTGCACAAAAAGAACACCCCCCCAAAAAAAATGAGAGAGAGAGAGAGAGAGAGTAGAAATAATTTCAATGGAGAAGAGAACAACAAAAATAACTTTCACTGAAGATAGAGACAATCTGTATGATAACGAGTTCTTTTTTTATTTTTTTTTTAAATATAGTTTTAACAGCACTTTAAATACATTATTGGCTATATGATGCCAAGGAAATGGCAGCTAAGTGCCTTTCCCTAGGACACACCGAGGCAACTGACACATTCTGGGCTGGGCGGGTGCCGAACCCGCAGCTCTTGGATTACGAGTTCGACTCTCTTCCAACTGAGCTAACGCAGGTCTCGCAATAGAGAGATAAACTCAATTCAGACTATAAAGAGTGACCAGAATAAAACAATGCTGGGATTTAATACATGACAGCAATACAATCGTATCCAGAGTATGCATAAATTGCCCAAGCTTCCATTGCAACTAAAACATACATTGACAATATATTTAAAGTTAGCCAATTTTTTTTTCTTCTCAAAGGTTATGATATTATTACATACAAATATTCTGATCAGTCAATGGTTCTTTATAATAAAATTATAAATGCAAATACATCATTGTCACATCATATACATCGTAAAACCTGAAAACTTGTACACACATATATTTCTCCATACGCACATACAAATATATGTGAAAATGTACGGACGAAAAAATTGGTATTGATATAGCTATCTTCATCTTTTATTTGTTTGTTTTTTCTTCTGTTTTGTGTTTGCTTGTTTTAATCAAAACAATTGGTGGTACAGAAAGGAAATGTTAAAGTAAAAAGATACTAACTTTATTCATTCCCTGTATTTTGTAGTTATCCACCATGTTTCCATTAACCGTTAGTTTAATGGGTCGCCGGTCAAGGCCGTAAATCTCCAGAGTTTTTAGGGCAACATTTAGTGTGTAGCCATGATGTGCAAATGTTATATTCAGCTGTCCTTCCTGGGATTCAAAAGTATAAATAAATATGAAATCAATAAGTAATATACCAGATATTAGTTATGCAATATCATCTTTAATATTTATACTGTATATCTAAGAGAGAACATGTATAGAACGTGCGCAATACGTTGTTGATTTAGATATATAAGTTCTATTCCCGTAGCAATATTCATGAATGATTTACAAATCCAATCAGTGCAGTGATGTTCTCAGAGTCAGGAATACAATAGGAGGAATAATAACGTATTAACATATGTACAATTGTAATACATGTGTCTTCAGATGGGAAAACAGTCCATGAAACAGTCTATCATCAGCGTAACCAGATTATTCTTCATATGTAATCACTGTCTTCATATCGTGTAAGCTATGTACATCTAAGGTTTTGACTGGTTTGATCTTTTTAATTAGCAAACTCTTTTCAATATTTTCTTGCATCTTATTTTCGTTTAGATATTGCAATTCCCCTTTCACCATTTACTGTTATTCCAATGTACCACATTGATTCCTTTTAAGTGCAATAAAATCTCGAACCTTAAAAAGGCCTCTACCGGAAGTTAATCAAAGAAACTTCAACTTCCGTTGCAATCGTTAATGTTTCTCTCCCTTGAAGCACACACACTTCTAAAATATTTATCACTATTTATCATATTTTATGGTTTCGGTCCTGAAGGAATTTACCACAATATTTATTGCAAAACTTAAAGTCGAACATCATCTCTGAAAAGCCCATATGTAACAATATTTATTGCAAAACTTAAAGTCGAATATCATCACTGAAAAGCCCATATGTAACAATATTTATTACAAAACTGAAAGTCGAACATCATCACTGAAAAGCCCATATGTAACAATATTTATTACAAAACTGAAATTCGAACATCATCTCTGAAAAGCCCAGATGTAACAATATTTATTGCAAAACTTAAAGTCGAACATCATCACTGAAAAGCCCATATGTAACAATATTTATTACAAAACTGAAAGTCGAACATCATCATTGAAAAGCCCATATGTAACAATATTTATTACAAACTGAAAGTCGAACATCATCTCTGAAAAGCCCAGATGTAACAATATTTATCTGTCTATTTTTCATTGTACGATTTTAGATGGGTGGTGAGAACTTCAAACAACAACAACTACTACTACTACCTCTACTACTACTGCTACTACTATTACTGTTGCTGCTGCTGCATCTAGTAACTAGTTGTTAGTGCTACTAAACAATAACTACTAATATTTATTCTTATACTTATTCTTCTGCAACAACTAAAGTATAACTTTGAAAAGCCGAAGCGCTGAGGCCCAAGATTACGGTTCGAGTTTTAGGTAGTTTCGAACATTCAGATGTCACAGACATGAAAATGAATTACACTGGAACTAACGAGATATTTGAGTGATGCGTATTATTCCAGTGCTTGATATTTGAATTATTGAAGTTTGGCTGTACTACTACCGTTTCTTCTACTACTACTACTACCGCTACTACTACTGTTTCTTCTACTATTACTACTACTATTACTACTACTACTGCTATTACTATACCTCTTCTTCTACTACGCTACAATTACTTTTACCACAACTACTACGACTATTTCTTCTACTATTACTACTACTACTGTTTCTTCTACTATTACTACTACTATCACTACTACTACTACTGCTACTACTATTACTACTACTGCTATTACTATAAGTCTTCTTCTACTACGCTACAATTACTTTTACCACAACTACTACGACTATTTCTTCTACTTAACTACTACTTCTTCTTCTTCTACAACTACTACTACTATTACTACTACTACTTCTTCTTCGACTACTACTTCATCATCATCTACTACTACTGTAAGAACTACTATTTATTAAAATAAAAATAAATATTAATAACAATAGTAAAGTCCCCAAAAGAAAACAAATTAAAAACAAAATAAACAATATCTTAATTTGCCAGATATTGGAGGCAGTGATTAGAATGATTTATATTCCCTATTTTAATTCAATATATGCAAGTCTAAACCGTGCAGTTATTGTACAATGAAGCAATTATAAATTCAGCTTACCTTTTTAACTGAGAAATTCAGCAAGGAATAGTTTCCACTTTCAAAAGTGTCTGAAAAATAAGAGAAAACCGGTTTCATGGTACTTCTGGCAAAGAATACATTTTAGGCTACATATATATTTTCAGTCAAAAGACACTCTCTTTTGCATCTATACTGCCAGATAAACATCATAGTCTTTTTCGTAGGAAAGTAACAAGGATATTTCTACATGCCCGTTATAAACTCTGAAGGGTATTACTCCGATAGGGGATATACTGTTTAGTCAAAAACTGCCCTATTGTTATTCAAGTGCAGAAAGGTAATTCATCATTTGATGTATGAAGATTTGATAAGAGTCACCATTTTTATTTGTCTAGAAAGGCAGGAAGTCACACTCGACCATATAGCTTCCACCTCGTCATGCTGTTTCTTCATTCATGAGAATATGCCATGATTTATGAAGAGTTCGTTTTGTATGGAAAACAGCCCTGGACATTTGTTCAAGAGATATTTGATCCTTTTTCATGGAAGAAGCATTATGCAAAATTCTAGATTCCAAACGATGTTCACGTAATTATGGGACATTTTTTACCCGTTGACAAAAGATACTGTTAGATAAATAAGTTTCCCTTTTGGCAATGGTTGCTCAGAATTATGTTACGTAAGGATTATCAATAAAATTCCATAGCTGAAATGTGGTGCCCTCCACTGGAGGCAAATCACTAAACCCATCAAATTTATGTGTATTCCTACAACTGCGTCGGATTTTGTTGTTGTGTGTTTTTTTTTTTCTTGATGGAAATGGCAGAGCAATGTTCCGATTGGTATTTAACGTCTAAGAAATGAGGTCAGTATTACCTAATGACTCTCCGTCATCCCAGTAAAGACTTCCTTCTGCTTTCTGCGACTCATTTAAGGCCACAATCAGCCCCATGGGGTTCTTACGGCTGCAAAAGAGACAATCATAAATAAGAACAAATATTTTGACACATTGTTAAACTCTCTCTCGATAGGTTTATACATGTCTTGTAACTATTATATTGATAAGACACAAATCTTTAATGAAATGTCAAGACAAGTAATGGATTCAGTTTCTGTAACGATAAACATCAATAATATCTGTTTGTATATGGTACTTTAAGGACGGGATGATAAATATCAATAATAGCCATTTTTATATGGTACTTTAAGGACGAGATGATAAATATTAATACTATCTGCTTTTATATGGTACTTTAAGGACGGGATGATAAATATCAATTGTTACGGAATTATGTATCATTTTGTTTTTAAATAATGGTATATGTTTATGATCTCTGCATTATAGTCTAACAGCTGTCATCTTGCAGAAAGTACATATACGGTATTACAATGTGACTCAGTACATTGGTCTTGGGAAATACTGTCGGTTGTAGCATTAGTCATATCGTGATTTAGTGCGCGAGGGTTGAACTTCTGACCTAGATTCTATGTTCAATTAAGAAATCAATACTTTGTTGACTGGGTATAACGTCAGTGCACAAGTACTTTAGCGGTGTCACGCATAACCTAGTTTCTGATTGGTTCAGAGAAGGTTGTTTTCTAGAAGGATTAAATTGTTTTTCAGTCGCAATACAGTTTAAATTGGTTTTCCTTATTCTGTTCTGGGCAGTCAGAAGCTATATAATAAGATGTACTGCTGTGTTTAGGCATTCTTTCATAGTTCGTTCAGCCTGAGAGGTCATAAACGAGTTTGGTTCATTTTGTGTGTGGATATTCCACTTCAGTGATATTATTATTATCATTATACAGTACATTCTGGATTAAGTACTGCTTCTTAAACTTTAATAATTATACAGCTCCGTGGAATTATTGGAAACATTTCTAGAACTTGTGATATTCCATATTCACAAAGACTATTTGGAATTTATAACACTTGGATATAACTGATTCTTATTAGTACATCAGTACAGTGAAGGTTTCATTTGGAACGTACTTCTTCGGAATATTTGGATTAACTTCCGGATCAGTGAACTTTAGACCAATTTAGGACTTTTAAGGATATTCTATACTGTAAGTTATTTTTAATTCTTTCACTTTAATTGTTTGTTGAAATATTTTAATATTTTAGGAAATTAAATATTTGTATTTTAAATCTTGAAAGCTTGTTGGAGTCTTTTCTTTTGTTACATTACTCCTAGTTGTAACACAATACTATATGTTTTTATATGGTACTTTAAGGACGGGATGATAAATATCAATAATATCTGTTTTTATATGGTACTTTAAGGACAGGATGATAAATATCAATAATATCTGTTTTTATTTGGTACTTTTAGGATGGGATGATAAATATCAATAATATCTGTTTTATTTGGTACTTTAAGGATGGGATGATAATATCAATAATATCTGTTTTTATATGGTATTTTAAGGACGGGATGATAAATATCAATAATATCTGTTTTTATATGGTACTTTAAGGACAGGATGATAAATATCAATAATATCTGTTTTTATATGGTACTTTAATATGGTACTTTAAGGACGGGATGATAAATATCAATAATATCAGTTTTATATGGTACTTTAAGGACGGGATGATAAATATCAATAATATCTGTTGTTATTTGGTACTTTAACAAGTTGATATTTGAACAAGAATAATCTATGTCGTGAACATATTTTGGTTTCTTTGCATCAAAATGATCAACCGGATGCTATAATAGATGCATGTGTCAGCATGTTATTGATAAGCGTTTTTTTAATAGAGATATCAGGGTACATGAAGAGTGTTCTTAAAAGTACTCACTAATAGATATATACTTCTGTATAGCACAGTTTACGGAAAAATTTCTACGTTTACAAATTTTCGCAATTTCCCGTTATTCCATTTGTTGAATAATTATCCTGGATACATACTATCCAGTATATCGACGCCTGCACGAGTTCGTCTGAATAATAACACTGATAAAACGTGCATTTAACCTGCGCATGCTCAGCACGTATTCTTTGGCTGAGAGAATCCAAAGAGATATAAACAATGGGGGGGGGGGGGCCGAGTGGTCTAAGGCTCTCGCCTTTACAGATCACTGACATCTCACCTCTGTCCTCGTGGGTTTGAGTCTCAGGCTTGGCCAATGTAGGTATGTGAGAAAGCTTGCCAGTAGCTTCCCGTGGGTCGGTGGTTCTTCCCGGGGTTTTCTCGGGTTCTTCCTCCACCAAATATACTGGCTGAAATGTATAGCCTATCATGTGCTGAAAAATGGCGTTAAACCCATACCAACCAACCAACATTTTTGGGAAGTCCATTATGACGCCCCAATTAGAAGACAGAGTTCTCTACAGTTACTTCGCTGTTGTTTAACAAATCATATATGCAATTCACATCTTTATGATACAATGTGAAACACCTATTTATGATTTCAATCATCAAATGAGTAAAACAAATTTTAAATAAAAAAGTCTAGCTGAGTATTTTATTTTCAATTATTGCCATCTCAAGACACTTTTTTACCATTTGGAAGTACATACCTCACACTCGTGTCGAGTTAATGTTCTCGGTAGTAGATTAGCAACACGTGTTGCATGAGTAAAACGGGATACATTTTCAGACGAATTTTCCAGACGAGCTTGAATTATTGTCTATCGACTGTACCTGTATAAAGTGGTGTTGGCGGGTTCCTGCCAAGGTATGATGACCCCTCCGCGCACGTGCAGGTTTATCTTGTCCATTGGGGCGTCTAATGTGTGCCAAGTCTTTGTTGGCATAATCCACTCACCCTGCAAGAAATATTATTCAAATCTGTATTTGTAGAGACACATGGATACTCATGTATGTGGAAAGCATTACTATAAAAATATTGCCCCGTGATGGAACTCACAAACAAGTTAGTCATTCAGCTATGGCATTTGGTTTTCTTGTCTCAGAAGTTGAACTTGTGAAAACAGCCTCTGAAACAGAGAACATGTCTAGAAATTCCATAGTGCACTCACGCCGTCTAGCGGCAGAAAAAGAAATAATGGACGAGTTTCATTCAATAAACAATTTGTCATTTGTACCCGGAAATCCGAAAACTTATGGTCGATAAGTAACAGTTATCACCAGAGTCTCAGGTCTTCAAGGTATAAACCAAACCGAGCGAGGTTTTCCCGTGCACGTGACAGGTATGTGAACACTTTGAAGACCGCGCGACGAGGTCTGTAACTGACTTACATAACAGTTCATTTGTTTAATATTATATTAACATGCCACTCATATACCTGCAGCCGAGTGATTATAAGCGCTATATCTTATATACTTAATATCACAACAGGGTATATACATTTTAAACCCGGCTGTAACTATTGCTTTTTCTCACCATATATTTATTTCTGTTTACATATTTTAATTTTCATCAGCTTTATAAAAGAGTTTATTTTTTGAAATATATCAATATTTTCTATTAGAACTTTATTTCCTACATTATACAAACTGTATTTTATCTTATGGGGAAGGAAACTACTCTTTTGCATCACATAAACCCTGCACAATTACCCACATATACTGTATGTATGTATGCATGTATGTATGTATGTATGTATGTATGTATGTATGTATGTATGTATGTATGTATGTATGTATGTATGTATGTATGTATGTATAGGGTTTACATCAACACAATGTTGCATGTTACATATTCAATAGAAAATGAGTTCAGTGTTTGCTTTACTAGGCATATTTATATTTTTCAGCATTCTCCATACACAGCTTCAGGAAGATATACATGCAGGTAAGGTGAAAATTGATAATTATATTCTAACTGTAATCTTTATTTTTGAGAAGCACAGAAGTAGTATATTTCAATGGATATGTATGTATTTAGTCGTATATTTCAATGGATATGTATTTAGTAGTATCTTTCAATGGATATGTATTTATTTAGTAGGATCTTTCAATGGATATGTAAGTATTTAGTAGTATCTTTCAATGGATATGTAAGTATTTAGTATTGGATATGTATGTATTTAGTCATATATTTCAATGGATATGTAAGTATTTAGTAGTATATTTCAATGGATATGTATGTATTTAGTTGTATATTTCAATGGATATGTATGTATTTAGTCATATATTTCAATGGATATGTATGTATTTAGTAGTATCTTTCAATGGATATGTAAGAATTTAGTAGCATCTTTCAATGGATATGTATGTATTTAGTAGTATCTTTCAATGGCTATGTAAGCATTTAGTAGTATCTTTCAATGGATATGTAAGTATTTAGTAGTATCTTTCAATGGATATGTATGTATTAGTAGTATCTTTCAATGGATATGTAAGATATTTCAGTGGATATGTATGTATTAAGTAGGATATTTCAATGGATATGTATGTATTTAGTCGGATATTTCAATGGATATGTATGTACTTAGTAGTATCTTTCAATGGATATATAAGTATTTAGTAGTATCTTTCAATGGATATGTCTGTATTAGTAGTATCTTTCAATGGATATGTATGTATTAAGTAGGATATTTCAGTGGATATGTATTTAGTAGTATATTTCAATGGATATATATGTATTTAGTATGATATTTCAATGGATATGCATGTAGTAAGTAGGATATTTCAATGGATATGTATTTATTAAGTAGGACATTTCAGTGGATATGTATGTATTAAGTAGGATATTTCAATGGATATGTATGTATTAAGTAGGATATTTCAGTGGATATGTATGTATTTAGTAGGATATTTCAATGGATATATATGTATTTAGTAGGATATTTCAATGGATATGCATGTATTTAGTAGGATATTTCAATGGATATATATGTATTTAGTAGGATATTTCAATGGATATGTATGTATTTAGTAGGATATTTCAATGGATATATATGTATTTAGTAGGATATTTCAATGGATATGTATGTATTTAGTAGGATATTTCAATAGATATATATATTTAGTAGGATATTTCAATGGATATGTATGCATTTAGTAGGATATTTCAATGGATATGCATGTATTTAGTATATTTAAATGTAGGATATTTCAATGGATATGCATGTATTTAGTAGGATATTTCAATGGATATGAATGTATTTAGTAGGATATTCAATGGATATGTATGCATTTAATAGGATATTTCAATGGATATGTATGTATTTAGAAGAATATTTCAATGGATATGTATGTATTTAGTAGGATATTTCAATGGATATGTATGTATTTAGTAGTATATTTCAATGGATATGCATGTATTTAGTACGATATTTCAATGGATATATATGTGTTTAGTGGCTTTTTATGGCACATCAGCACAATAGTGGCTATATGGTGCTAACTAAGGGTAAAGTTATAAAAATGTTAAAAATTGATTACACAAACATTTAGGAAGATAGACCCTTCCAAATAATGTACAAGAAGATAGAATATGAAACACAAAAATGTTACAACTCTGTAAAATATATATAAAGGAAAGGCAAAAGTAATAAATGCACATTTTTTTAAAATAATCGCAATATCTAAAAAAGTCCAAGATTTTCTCGGGTGGTACATCATCATAGTTTCTTGATGCAGTTGGCATCAGAATAATTCAGTGGAAGAGTGACTGAAGGAAGGTTGCACAGAAGAGGGATTTATTAGTAGTAGAACTGAGGCCTAATTTTCATGCTGATGGCATCTGTAAAATACATGCATTTTCTGCAGCTTGAAAAATGCTGATCTGCATTTTGATTCGAATGACCTACATCACCTCCTTTTGGCTAATCATTAGGAGTTTTATGCACAACTCAATTCTTAATTTATGACAGTAAAATACTCGTACCTGGTATTGTTTTATGACAGTAAAATATTTGTACCTGGTATTGTTTTTATGACAGTAAAATACTCGTATCTGGTATTGTTTTTATGGCAGTAAAATATTCTTACCTGGTATTGTTTTTATGACAGTAAAATACTCGTACCTGGTATTGTTTTTATGACAGTAAAATTCTCGTACCTGGTATTGTTTTTATGACAGTAAAATATTCGTACCTGGTATTGTTTTTATGACAGTAAAATACTTGTACCTGGTATTGTTTTTATGACAGTAAAATATTCGTACCTGGTATTGCTATGGAGATTAAAGGCTATTGCTCTCATTTCTCCCTCTCCCCGTGCTCCCCCTTCTCAGCCCACCCATCTAATCCTTCCTCATCAACAATCACACGAATCGTAGCTTGTAATTTATTCTCTCTCTCTCTCACACTCTATCTCTTTCTCTCTCTCGAAGCCGAGGCAGCAAAGTTGGTAGAGCATCGGGCACGTAATCCAAGGATTGCGGGTCTAATACCCGCCCAGCCAGCCTGGATCAGCGGCCTCGGTGTGTCCTTGAGAAAGACACTTAGATGCCATTTCCTCAGCGTGATATAGTGCTGTTAAAACCGACGGAAACCACAACTGATACGTCTGTAGGTCGACATGTTTACAGGTATTCTGTGTGGGCCTGGTGTGAAAACTGTTACCGAGCTGCCAGGAAGACATTTAGATGCAAACCCAGAGTGCACATAAGTTTCACGGTCGGTAAGGTCCTTGCAGACCTGCCGCAAACAAAAGAGCCAGAGTTTAAAACAAATACCCTTCGGTCAAGCAACGCAGTCATAATATACGTACAAGTTAGACACAATCATAACTTTCTTCCGCCTTTTAGTAGTTTTAGTTGCAATTTACCTGTAGTAAGTGGTTAAAAATGGACACGAGTACAATTAAGCAATTTACCTGTAGTAAGTGGATAAAAGTAGACACGAGTACAATTAAGCATTTACAACTGTTCGCAATCATACATACATACAGACAGAAGGTGAGTCTATATTAAAGAAAAGATTTTTCAATGGTCAATGGTGAACATTTATTCCTTAGGCCTATTATATTTGTATCTTTATATTTGTAGTGGTTACAAGGTTGCCTTTAGCAATAGGAGCTGTTACAACCCCGGTAGGATCCGAATCCTGTTATCTTCTGATCCGTAGTCAGACACCTTATCCAATTTGACCACGAGCCAGGGATAGAAAATTATTTGTCCAGAATTTATCATGAGTTCAAGGTTCTTATAGAATAATATTGCATAATCATCTTTTAAAGGAGACTGGAATCATTACCGTGTAATAATCAAACCACCGTCCTTCTGGAAAATAGCCATCGACTTTTGTCATTCCCTGCAAGAAATAAGTTTTCAACTCGATATTTATATTTCCATGTAAAATCATGAGGTTATGGGTTTTCTTTATTTCGCAGAGTGAAAAGAAATGAAGGAAATAAAATATAAAATGAAATATACGTTTTGAGATTTAAAAACTTATTAATATATTACTATTATTCCATTATAGTAGTGACATTGCATCTTGTTCGATTATATATGTGCTAGAAAACCCCTAATTTCAATATTACAAACATCTCTATTCCAGGAGCGGCATCAGATGTCAAACTTATTCGAAATACTTCTAGCAATTGTCGGACGTCTTTACAGATTTACCTATTGCACTTTGCGCTACACCCCTTCACCCCCCCCCCACCTCCCAAAAAAAAAAAAAAAAAAAAAAAATTAGATTGCTCTAATGACGCCAAAACTCTGGTACCCTGCTTACACTTCCATGACTGGTACACTTCCAAAGTCAATAACTCAATTCTCCAAAGGTACAGGTATTTCTATTCTTTGAGCATGATTCGATGACATGCCTCTGTTAAAACGTCGCCTAGAATTGTGATGTCTCATGTCTTTACCGATTGCGCCCCTGAAACATCTCCACCCCCAGACCCATCAAAAAAATAAAACAGTAAAAAATAAAATGCAACCCCCCCCCCCCCCGAAAAAAGGTAAAAAATGTTGCACTGGGATGACGCTAATAAGGCTATCAGCTATCACGATACACGACGTAAGGTGTACATTTTATTTCAGTATTAAAGTCTTTGTTTGGATATTACTATGATGCAATGATAGTAAATTTGCATGATGTGATAGTAATAATATTAAAATAGGACTTTAGTACTGAAATGAAACGTACCTATCATGCAACTTATATATTGTGATAACCGATAGTTTTATTAGCTTCATGGAAGCATAAACAAGGTATCCTGCATGTGCACAATAACTTGCAGAAAATGACCTACAGTAATAAGTAGGAAATTGCATCAATCAAAAGATTTTTTGTTGATATTGTGGTCTGGTACAAATCTGACTTCTTTTGGTCAGAAATTGAGAGAGTGTCCTAACTTTAATCAAATGAATCGTACTTTAGAAATAAACCCCATCTACCTACTCTACGCTCGTTTTTTTTTTTTTACCAAACAAATATAAAGTTTTCCCCCAGTATCTTAAATCTGAATATATCTTATGTGTTAATAAATCTGATAGCACAACGCACAATTGATATCAAATGCAAAATACAGAATTTGCAAAGTGGAGACAATTGTTTTTTTTTAAATATAGATTTAGACTCAGTACAATTTATATCAGATACAAAACAAAGGATGTAAGTTGTAAGAAAGCTGTTTAGATAATGCAATTATTTTGTAATTTCCAATATTATGCATATGGAATAACTTTTCTCTTATTAAATACTCATGGCATTCCACGCCTTGTGCAACCCTATAATACAATATGGAAGGGAATTATTTTGTTTTTTTGTGCAGATTATGTTATCTTTAGAAACTAAAAACACAACCTTATTATTATTATTATTGCTGTTAGTATTGGTGGTGGTGGCACTATTATTTTACCTTGTCTAAAACGGGTGTGATCATCAGTCCTGATCCCCACAGAAACTGTTTATCTATTGTCATAGCAACCTCATCTGTTGGAAACCTATGAAACAATTGTTTAGTACAATGTGAGTAAAATGAGCTTTTATAGCTCTGTTATAAAAGAAAGAATTGCGTGTCTGATACAGTAAGGTATTATAAAGTATCCAATCGCATGCCATGATACAGTAAGGTAATATAAAGTATTCAATCGCATGCCATGATACAGTAAGGTAATATAAAGTATCCAATCGCATGCCATGATACAGTAAGGTAACATAAAGTATCCAATCGCATGCCAGTAAAATTAGACGACGCAGAATAAAATATTACCGAGTAAAACCTGGTATGTATGAAAGATAACAATGAAAAAAAAATAACAGCAGCGGCAACTTGGGTACTGACCTGGAGGATTCAAACAGTTCGAAGGTTAAATATACATGTCCTAAACTTTGTCAATTATGGTGTTAACCATAAAGTAAATATCTGGAAGCATAAAGAGAAAGATGTAAATCCATGCAGTTCCGTTTGTACTCGCGTATAAGTCGAATCAAATTGGAAACAGCATAGACCCTGATCTGCCATTGCATAATGTGCCTGGAGGTTTGGGTCTATACCATTTACTGAGACTAATGAGTAGTACAAATAACATAGATGCTGGTCAGCCGCCGAATTATGTGACGGCAGACCAGGGTATATGTATGTATTAGCATTATCAAATATAATAAACGCATTCATAGGGAACGATTGAAAGGACTTTACTTATTACAAAAGTCAGATGGTTTTCTCTGAATCTAAACGAATGCCATCTGAGTAGTAAACCTAATTAACTCGCTTTAGCTATATGCATATGAGTGCATGTTTAATATTGCTTACTCCAACACAAAAGGTCTGGCAACAGTGGCGCCCTCTGTGTGAGCATAATGCATCAGCGTATACAAGTAAGGAAGGAGCTTGTAGCGTGTGAGGAGGGCAGCACGTGCAATTCGAATGAAGTCATCATCCCATGAGGCCGGATCTTGGTCCTGAAACAACACATAATGTTATTTAAGGTCATATATCATTGATGAATAAGAAAGAGATATATTTCTTCTTTTTGATTTTTTTAAACAATTGTTGACAGTGTTTTAGTGACAAACTTCTTGGTACACATTCTTCGCATGGTTTTGGGTAAATTCAGTCTGTATCAATATACACTTTTACCAGTCTGTATCAATATACACTTTTACTGCCTTATTTCGTTTTTGCTGTATATTAATTAACAACACATGAAACCACGGAAGGGGCATCGGTATAATAATGAATATCATCTCGTGGTCACAATAAATTATCACGTGGCCATGAGGTGTGAGAAACTGTTTCGTGGCCATGAGATACTATTCATTTTTTTTTTACCGATGTCCCTTCCATGCTTTTGTAAAAGGTTTATTTGAAGGATTTAATCGCTCCATACAAATTTGGATATAATAAGAAAAATGAAAAAAAAAATTAGTATAAGAAATAAAGAAAGGTTTTGTTGGGGTTTTACGCCATTTTTGAGCAAATGATAGGCTATACATGGCAGCCAGTATATTTGTTGGAGGAAGAACCCGGGAAGACGACCCACGGGAAGCTACTGGTAAGCTTTCTCACATAACCCCGTTGGTCGAGACGAAAATCGAACCCACGCTAACAGAACTGAGATGTGAGTGATCTGTAAAGGTGAGCGCCTTAGACCAATCGGCCACCAGGGGCCCCAAGAAATAAAGAAAATAATCTAGGTATACTGTGTCTTTTTAAATTGTTGTCATTTTACCAATACAATACGATGAGAATAAAGTATGTGTCATTTTACCAATACAATACGATGAGAATAAAGTATGTGTCATTTTACCAATACAATACGATGAGAATAAAGTATGTGTCATTTTACCAGTACTATACGATGAGAATAAAGTATGTGTCATTTTACCAATTCAATACGATGAGAATAAAGTATGTGTCATTTTACCAATACAATACGATGAGAATAAAGTATGTGTCATTTTACCAATACGATACGATGAGAATAAAGTATGTGTCATTTTACCAGTACAATACGATGAGAATAAAGTACGTGTCATTTTACCAGTACAATACGATGAGAATAAAGTACGTGCCATTTTACCAGTACAATACGATGAGAATAAAGTATGTGTCATTTTACCAGTACAATACGATGAGAATAAAGTATGTGTCATTTTACCAGTACAATACGATGAGAATAAAGTATGTGTCATTTTACCAGTACAATACGATGAGAATAAAGTATGTGTCATTTTACCAGTACAATACGATGAGAATAAAGTATGTGTCATTTTACCAATACAATACAATGAGAATAAAGTATGTGTCATTTCACCAATACAATACGATAAGAATAAAGTATGTATCATTTTACCAATACAATACGATGAGAATAAAGTATGTGGTTGCTTACTCTAAATTCTGGCTTTCCTTCATCGTTGTGAGCATTGTGATTTCTGGAGAAGGGATAGAAAGCACCCAGCTGTTGCCATCTTAAGCACATCTCCCGCTCGGCCTCGTACCAGAATCCACAGATGTCTGCACCGACCTGAAAGTCAAGATGGATACTTCTAATGACGTTGTTGGAGTAAAGTTATTATCATGACCATTAAACTTTATATAACTATTTAACGTCAATATAACTCACCCTCACATTGCTATACATAATAGTTTGGTTTCTCATTTCAGAAATTTTGCTATTGAGCTAAGCCTTCTAAAACAGAGAACCATTGTAGAAATCCCATTGAACACCCACGCCATCTAGCGACAGAAAAAATAAACCGTTAAGGTCTTTTGTACGAGTTTTTCCTATTTATAGTAAGAACTCTCGATACAATGACGTAATGTGGTTTTGAAGATGAAAGGAAACCGGCAAACCTTGGTGACCTTGCATGCGAAGAACAGAGAATTGAGTGCGGGACCGCAGACGCGCAAAGCAAGTGGACTAATCACTGTGCTATCCAGTCTGAAATTTATAATTAAGATGAAGACAGGGGTACAAATTTCAAGTATCCAGTCAGAATGTTTTTTTCACGATAGTTGTGGGTAAAATAGATGTCTCGGATTTTGTTAGGCAGAAAATGGCAAATTTATAAAAGATACTTGTAACAGAAACTTCTCTGTATCATATAGTAAGAAGAGAGAAATGATGCGCGAAAGTTTATCCTGATCACGAGGGATGGGTTTGAGTGTTTCAAGTCGTCTTTTAATTCTCAAAAGGTAAATGAAATGTTTATAATAACACCTCGACTCACTTGTATATTCTAACAGATATGACTTTACTTCACGAGAAATAGTAGGACCAAATCTTCAGATTTATATTTTTTTGGGTGGTTGGGGGTGGGGGTGGGAGATAACAAAAGAAAAACGATGTTCTAGTTAAATCACAAACTTAGATTTCTTAAACTTTGATACATAAAGGGACACGGACAACTAAATCTTTCGAATACTTTCTATGTCCCTTTCATGCATAACTGAAATGTTTCTTTAGCTTCTCGTCTGAGCATTGTGGTCGTGATAAAGACGAACATAGTACAAGCATCAATCGCATGTGTACATCATCTTGTCTATCCTTCGAAATGCTGATAAAAATGATATCTAGATCATACATCAACGTCCTTATAAAAATGATATCTAGATCATACATCAACGTCCTTATAAAAATGATATCTAGATCATACATCAACGTCCTTATAAAAATGATATCTAGATCATACATCAACGTCCTTATAAAAATGATATCTAGATCATACATCAACGTCCTTATAAAAATGATATCTAGATCATACATCAACGTCCTTATAAAAATGATATCTACATCATACATCAACGTCCTTATAAAAATGATATCTACATCATACATCAACGTCCTTATAAAAATGATATCTACATCATACATCAACGTCCTTATAAAAATGATATCTAGATCATACATCAACGTCCTTATAAAAATGATATCTACATCATACATCAACGTCCTTATAAAAATGATATCTAGATCATACATCAACGTCCTTATAAAAATGATATCTACATCATACATCAACGTCCTTATAAAAATGATATCTAGATCATACATCAACGTCCTTATAAAAATGATATCTAGATCATACATCAACGTCCTTATAAAAATGATATCTAGATCATACATCAACGTCCTTATAAAAATGATATCTACATCATACATCAACGTCCTTATAAAAATGATATCTAGATCATACATCAACGTCCTTATAAAAATGATATCTACATCATACATCAACGTCCTTATAAAAATGATATCTACATCATACATCAACGTCCTTATAAAAATGATATCTAGATCATACATCAACGTCCTTATAAAAATGATATCTACATCATACATCAACGTCCTTATAAAAATGATATCTAGATCATACATCAACGTCCTTATAAAAATGATATCTAGATCATACATCAACGTCCTTATAAAAATGATATCTACATCATACATCAACGTCCTTATAAAAATGATATCTAGATCATACATCAACGTCCTTATAAAAATGATATCTAGATCATACATCAACGTCCTTATAAAAATGATATCTAGATCATACATCAACGTCCTTATAAAAATGATATCTACATCATACATCAACGTCCTTATAAATATGATATCTACATCATACATCAACGTCCTTATAAAAATGATATCTAGATCATACATCAACGTCCTTATAAAAATGATATCTAGATCATACATCAACGTCCTTATAAAAATGATATCTAGATCATACATCAACGTCCTTATAAAAATGATATCTAGATCATACATCAACGTCCTTATAAAAATGATATCTAGATCATACATCAACGTCCTTATAAAAATGATATCTAGATCATACATCAACGTCCTTATAAAAATGATATCTAGATCATACATCAACGTCCTTATAAAAATGATATCTAGATCATACATCAACGTCCTTATAAAAATGATATCTACATCATACATCAACGTCCTTATAAAAATGATATCTACATCATACATCAATGTCCTTATAAAAATGATATCTACATCACACATCAACGTCCTTATAAAAATGATATCTACATCATACATCAACGTCCTTATAAAAATGATATCTAGATCATACATCAACGACCTTATAAAAATGATATCTACATCATACATCAACGTCCTTATAAAAATGATATCTACATCATACATCAACATCCTTATAAAAATGATATATTACATCATACACCAACGTCCTTATAAAAATGATATCTACATCATACATCAACACAGAGGCGTAGCTAGGGGGGGGGGGGCAGGGGGGTACATATGTGCCCGGGCGCCAAGGTACAGGGGCGCCAAAATGAGGCTTACAACGTTACATTATAATAAGTAAACATTGGAAAAAACAGATTTTGATTGCGTAATTGACCAGTTTGCGACAGTGAAATCAAGAAAAATAAATCTTTTGTAGACTATGTAAACCAGTCTACGACAGTGACTGAGTGGGTCATGTACTATAATTTCTATAAATTTGCTTCTTTAAATACAATGTTTCATTAAAATTTAAATTGTTTTCCTTATTCAATGTAATAGAAAAATGTGATTAAACGGGGAGGGGGCTGGGGCGCCAATTTTATAGTTCGTCCCCGGGCGCAAAATATCATAGCTACGCCTCTGCATCAACATCCTTATAAAAATGATATCTACATCATACATCGACATCCTTATAAAAATGATATCTACATCATACATCAACATACACCAACGTCCTTATAAAAATGATATCTACATCATACATCAATGTCCTTATAAAAATGATATCTACATCATACATCAATGTCCTTATAAAAATGATATCTACATCATACATCAACATCCTTATAAAAATGATATCTACATCATACATCGACATCCTTATAAAAATGATATCTACATCATACATCGACATCCTTATAAAAATGATATCTACATCATACATCAACATCCTTATAAAAATGATATCTACATCATACATCAACATCCTTATAAAAATGATATCTACATCATACATCAACATCCTTATGAAAATGATATCTACATCATACATCGACATCTCGAGAATTACAAAAAATATAAAATGAGATCATTACTACTATTGGGATAAATATAGAAAGAACTCACCAACGGGAATCCGAAGAGACTGTAGTCAAGTATACCTGTCAAGAGAATGTACATTGAATAAAAGAATGTATTTCTAGCTTGCATTGTGCGATCGTTTGTGGGTAAGTCTTGAACACAGTTTGATCAGTTTTCAGGACGAGTGTGTACAATGTATTATGGTTAAATAATGTCTAACAAAAAGATAGCATCTTCAAATATTTGGTGGCGGATCCCGGTTTTAACTTTGAGAGTTGGTTGTGGTACGTTTTCAACTTAAAGAGTTCCGTGGTCTTGGGGACACATAGGCACCAAGGCGAGGTCAGGCGTAAAACAAGGGTGGGGATGAAGGACCCGAAAATAGCGCGAAATTCTGAAAACTCCCACCCCCATCTCCCGTCTAAGTATGCAACTGATTATCATTGACACTTTAGTCATGTTTGTGTGTGTATATATTGTGTGTATGTACACACATATACACACACACATGCGCGCACGCGTGCGCCACTCACCAGTAATTGACCAGGCTAAGTTTGGCCACTGACTTTGGTTGTCTCCAGTCCAATGAAACGACCATCTGTTGGTTCCCGCGAAATTTGACCGTGTCACAACCATCGGACGTTTACCCGGGAAAGTATTTATGAGAGCCCTGAAAGGTTACATTTACGTGTAATTTGTAACGTGAACTATTTGTTGCATGGGAAATTGAAAACAAAAATCAATATCGTGATTCTACAGAACATTTGTACAAAATATTAAATATTCTTGTGTTAAGGAAAAACTTGCTGTCATTCCGGCCGTCAGATCCACAGGCCAGGTTTAGAAATTCGAATGTCTGTTTTATGGATATACTACAAAACGAAAAATTCCAAATAGAAATCCAAGGCCGAATTTGTAGACCTGCCTGTTGGCTAAAATGGGAATGAAGTATATGTTATTCTTACATTCCTATAGGTGTATGATCGTGCTTTCTAGTGTAAAACGCTGGTGGAGGATATCTTTATCTTTCATCACGTGACTGCTTTCTTTTATCACATGACCTTCCACTACGAGCAAAGTGTACACAAACAGACAAAATCTTCCCGATTTCTTTCATCACTTGAGCATTCTTTCACAATCAAGATAAACGTTAATTGCAACACGTTTACGTACTAAAACGAACAGTTGTCGAATGTTTCGCACAGATTGACCTAGCTGCATGTACATCTTCTGCTGTCCGATTTCGAGTCGAAAAGCCATTGCTGTAGTTGTTACTTTTTAATTTTATTTTCTAAAATTCGTATTTTCGATATTAATTGTGAAGGGTAAATATATTTAAATCAAAGTTGTCACGAAGACTATATCATTCTTTCTTTTTTTAAATATTTTGTCTGTCCCGATTAATCTTAGGTATAAGAGTGGATTTTTTTTTTATCTGCTTACATTTGTATCATTGCGCAAGGTTGCTGTGCACTATCCGGACGCCTTGTGTTGTCATTAGCTTAACGGTCTCAACCTCTTTTCTTTGAACGCTGACATGTGCTTAAACGTCATTTAGAGTTTACATTGAATATTTCAGTACAAACCAAACCTTTGAATTGGTGTTTTGCTGTTTTAAAACTTGCTTGAGTATTCACAATACGCCAGGTTTACTACGACCTTCATTTGTCGTTTAGGAATGCTAGAAAAAATAATCCTTCATTATGGATTGGTATTGGATAGGAAAATTCCATCCTTGAGACCAGACTTTTTCTACCCTATATATAAAGGATTATATTACACTTGAGCTGTGATAAGCCATGTGGGCGGAGCTTGGTGTTTGGTGTTCCAATCAGATTAAATACCGTGTTAAAATCCTAGTGCCTAAAATAACTGTCCTCTACAATCAACTGATATTGACAGTGAATAAATAAAGATGCTAAGCTGTATATGTCAATATCAATTTCAGTTGTATATGTCAATATCAATTTCAGCTGTATATGTCAATATCAATGTCAGGTGTATATGTCAATATCAATGTCAGTTGTATATGTCAATATCAATTTCAGCTGTATATGTCAATATCAATTTCAGGTGTATATGTCAATATCAATGTCAGATGTATGTGTCAATATCAATGTCAGGTGTATATGTCAATATCAATGTCAGGTGTATATGTCAATATCAATTTCAGGTGTATACGTCAATATCAATGTCAGGTGTATATATCAATATTAAAGTCAGGTGTATATGTCAATATCAATGTCAGGTGTATATGTCAATATCAATGTCAGGTGGCTACCAACGATCAGCCAATCAAATCCGGATATGGAGCTATTTTCCTAGATTACAGGTAATTTTAGGAATTGTTGTAACCATAAGAGTCAAGGTTGAATAGTTACATAAAGGCCCTTGCTATTGCAATTGTCATCCAATAGCTTTGCATCCCTTTGTTCCTGAGTTCGATTGCTAATTTGTAACTGTCTTTCCATGAGTATTTCTGTCCAAAAGTTACTGTTTCTTCAGTACACACCCCCTCCAATGCAAATATCAACTAAATTTTCGAAATCAACATAAATAATATATTAGATTGTTCCTCGATCATAGTAAATTTAACACATACCGATAGGTTGTGATGGCCATACTGTGTGCATATAGATTGTGGACGTCGTAATGGCGTCCCCATATTTGTTTGGCATCCATACAGATTGTCTTGGCAAACAACTTTCCCTCATCTCCTCGTTCTAAAATATCTGAAATACGAAATAGGATAAATCTGAGAAGAAAAAAAAAATATCAGGAAATATTTTCCGTTCTCAGAACAACCTTTACACAGTGTGAAAATAATAGTTGGAAAAAAATATCCGCCTGTTAAAAACTGTAGACGCCAGCAGCTTTCATGACGAGAGAGAGAGAGAGAGAGTTTTGAGACATTTTCACATCAACTAAGTAGAAAGGAACATGTAATGATTGTTACTTCTGACAGGGAATTCATAAATCATTTGAAGTGAATGATCTAACTTTTACTCGAAGCTCAATAGCTGGTAATCCTAGGTTAAAGCATTCAGAATCTGCATCTTTACAGAAGAACCCCCTCGCCCCCCAAAAAGAGTAAATTCTGTGCCTCATTCAAGTTTTATGAACTCAAGTCCCGTTCTGAAATGAAGAATGACTTGTTTAATAATATGATCAATGCGAAACACATCTATGGTGATTGAATAAAATATTTTAGTGCACTGTACATACAAATATGTCCGCATTTCTTGAGAAATCCACATAAATCCCATTTCCGCCAAAAGTCGGAAAAATAATACTGAAATTCAGTAATTTGCGGAAAAAATTATGGTATGTCTGTAATAGGTAATTCTTACATTATCAGAATTACCCGGTTTTAGCTGGTTTGAGGAATGGGATTTGTACAGTCTGCCTTACTCAAACTTCAGAATTGCGCGTGGTGCGTAAGTATTTGTTTATTTTCGTGCTCTATGATGTCTTTCGTTTTTTAGGTATTTGATATATAACTTATGCGATAAGCGACTGATCATGTAAGAATACCAGTCATACACGGTTTACTGTGTCCAAATGCTTTCCAGAGCACTCGGGAAAGAATTTTAAATTTGTGGATTTAAACTCTTCCCTCACTCCCCGCCCCGTTTGTAAATAGCCAACCGTGTATGATTCAAATATTTGATCATAATATCATCACTGTATTCAACTTACCTGAAGCCTTTATTCACATTCATGCGTACAGTATCAGACTTTAATCGGTGTTTATTCATTTAGACTTAGTGACTTCAATTGTTATTACCAATCTTTTGTAGTACTTTCTTACTCTAGTACGAAAATGCATGTAATAAACGCTTAAACATTTTTGTAATGTTGTTTTTTATGTGATCCATTAGAAGCAGTGGCGTAGAAAGAAATTCTGCCCCACCCTCCATCGCCACTGATTAGCAGATATTATAAGACAAAGGCATTGGGGGAATGCAACCTTATACAGAAGCAGAGGATATGAACTATTTGTTTAACGTGAAACTAGGTGAACAAGTTATAGTTATCACAAGGAAAGCTCCTCTTAAAGAACTTTATGACTTTACAATCATATATAAAAATTTCTTTTATCTTTCAATATGTTCATTCATTCCGTGAAACGAAAAATTCTCATGCGGTATTTATTTTGATTTACTTTAATAGGCAAGGAAAATAGATCAGTAGTGAAAAATTCTCATGCGGTATTTATTTTGATTTACTTTAATAGGCAAGGAAAATAGATCAGTAGTGAAAAATTCTCATGCGGTATTTATTTTGATTTACTTTAATAGGAAAATAGATCAGTAGTGAAAAATTCTCATGCGGTATTTATTTTGATTTACTTTAATAGGAAAATAGATCAGTAGTGAAAAATTCTCATTCGGTATCTATTTTGATTTACTTTAATAGGCAAGGAAAATTGATCAGTAGTGAAAAATTCTCATGCGGTATTTATTTTGATTTACTTTAATAGGAAAATAGATCAGTAGTGAAAAATTCTCATGCGGTATTTATTTTGATTTACTTTAATAGGCAAGGAAAATAGATCAGTAGTGAAAAATTCTCATGCGGTATTTATTTTGATTTACTTTAATAGGCAAGGAAAATAGATCAGTAGTGAAAAATTCTCATGCGGTATTTATTTTGATTTACTTTAATAGGAAAATAGATCAGTAGTGAAAAATTCTCATGCGGTATTTATTTTGATTTACTTTAATAGGCAAGGAAAATAGATCAGTAGTGAAAAATTCTCATGCGGTATTTATTTTGATTTACTTTAATAGGAAAATAAATCAGTAGTGAAAAATTTGCTTTGAAATTCCGATGAACTACTACTTGGAGCATTATTTACTTTCACCTTCAAAGATCCCTCTCACCAAGGGTACAGGTATTTAGCTAGTATATATTTTTTGGAGAATCCGTCTTTACTTACTAGGTATGTATCGGGGATAGTTCCGTCTTTACTTACTAGGTACGTATGGAGGATAGTTTCATCTTTACTTACTAGGTAAGTATGGGGGATAGATCTGTCTTTACTTACTAGGTACGTATGTGAGATAGTTCCGTCTTTACTTACTAGATACGTATGGGGGATAGTTCCGTCTTTACTTACTAGGTAAGTATGGGGGATAGTTCCGTCTTTTCTTACTAGGTAAGTATGGGGGATAGTTCCGTCTTTACTTACTAGGTACGTATGGGGGATAGTTTCATCTTTACTTACTAGGTAAGTATGGGGGATAGATCTGTCTTTACTTACTAGGTACGTATGTGGGATAGTTCCGTCTTTACTTGCTAGATACGTATGGGGGATAGTTCCGTCTTTACTTACTGGGTACGTATGGGGGATAGTTTCATCTTTACTTACTAGGTAAGTATGGGGGATAGTTCCGTCTTTACTTACTAGGTAAGTATGGGGGATAGTTCCGTCTTTACTTACTAGGTAAGTATGGGGGATAGTTCCGTCTTTTCTTACTAGGTAAGTATGGGGGATAGTTCCGTCTTTACTTACTAGGTACGTATGGGGGATAGTTTCATCTTTACTTACTAGGTAAGTATGGGGGATAGATCTGTCTTTACTTACTAGGTACGTATGTGGGATAGTTCCGTCTTTACTTGCTAGATACGTATGGGAGATAGTTCCGTTTCACTTACTAGGTATGTATGGGAATCTTTACTTAGTAGGTACGTATGGGGGATAGTTCCGTCTTTACTTACTAGGTATGTATTGGGGATAGTTCCGCTTTACTTACTTGGTACGTATGGGATATATTTCCGTATTTACTTACTAGGTACGTATGGGGGATAGTTCCGTCTTTACTTACTAGGTAAGTATGGGGGATAGTTCCGTCCCTACTTACTATGTACTTATGGGGGATAGTTCCGTCTTTACTTACTAGGTAAGTATGGGGGATAGTTCCGTCCCTACTTACTATGTACTTATGGGGGATAGTTCCGTCTTTACTTACTAGGTACGTATGGGGGATAGTTCCGTCTTTACTTACTAGATACTTATCCGGGATAGTTCCGTCTTTACTTACTATGTACGTATGGGGGATAGTTCCGTCTTTACTTACTAGGTAAGTATGGGGGATAGTTCCGTCTTTACTTACTAGGTACGTATGGGGGATAGTTCCGTCTTCACTTACTAGGTACGTATGGGGTATAGTTCCGTCTTTACTTACTAGGTACGTATGGGGGATAGTTCAGTCTTTACTTACTAGGTACGTATGGGGGATAGTTCCGTCTTTACTTACTAGGTACGTATGGGGGATAGTTCCGTATTTACTTACTAGGTACGTAACGAGGATAGTTCCGTCTATACTTCCTAGGTACGAAAACGAGAATAGTTCCGTCTTTACTTACTAGGTACGTATGGGGGATAGTTCCGTCTTTACTTACTATGTACTTATGGGGGATTGTTCCATCTTTACTTACTAGGTACGTATGGGGGATAATTCCGTCTTTACTTACTAGGTACGTATGGGGGATAGTTCCGTCTTTACTTACTAGGTACGTATGGGGGACAGTTCCGTCTTTACTTACTAGGTACGTATGGGGGATAGTTCCGTCTTTACTTACTAGGTACGTATGGGGGATAGTTCCGTATTTACTTACTAGGTAAGTATGGGGGATAGTTTCATCTTTACTTACTAGGTAAGTATGGGGGATAGATCTGTCTTTACTTACTAGGTACGTATGTGGGATAGTTCCGTCTTTACTTACTAGATACGTATGGGAATCTTTACTTAGTAGGTACGTATGGGGGATAGTTCCGTCTTTACTTACTAGGTATGTATTGGGGATAGTTCCGCTTTACTTACCTGGTACGTATGGAATATATTTCCGTATTTACTTACTAGGTACGCATGGGGGATAGTTCCGTCTTTACTTACTAGGTAAGTATGGGGGATAGTTCCGTCTTTACTTACTATGTACTTATGGGGGATAGTTCCGTCTTTACTTACTAGGTACGTACGGGGGATAGTTCCGTCTTTACTTACTAGATACGTATGGGGGATAGTTCCGTCTTTACTTACTATGTACATATGGGGGATAGTTCCGTCTTTACTTACTAGGTTAGTATGGGGGATAGTTCCGTCTTTACTTACTAGGTAAGTATGGGGGATAGTTCCGTCTTTACTTACTAGGTACGTATGGGGGATAGTTCCGTCTTTACTTACTAGGTACGTATGGGGGATAGTTCCGTCTTTACTTACTAGGTAAGTATGGGGGATAGTTCCGTCTTTACTTACTAGGTACGTATGGGGGATAGTTCCGTCTTTACTTACTAGGTACGTATGGGGGATAGTTCCGTCTTTACTTACTAGGTACGTATGGGGGATAGTTCCGTCTTTACTTACTAGGTACGTATGGGGGATAGTTCCGTCTTTACTTACTAGGTACGTATGGGGAATAGTTCCCTCTTTACTTACTAGGTACGTAACGAGGATAGTTCCGTCTTTACTTACTAGGTACGTAACGAGAATAGTTCCGTCTTTACTTACTAGGTACGTATGGGGGATAGTTCCGTCTTTACTTACTATGTACTTATGGGGGATAGTTCCGTATTTATTTACTAGGTACGTATGGGGGATAGTTCCGTCTTTACTTACTAGGTAAGTATGGGGGATAGTTCCGTCTTTACTTACTAGGTACGTATGGGGGATAGTTCCGTCTTTACTTACTAGGTACGTATGGGGGATAGTTCCGTCTTTACTTACTAGGTAAGTATGGGGGATAGTTCCGTCTTTACTTACTAGGTACGTATGGGAATCTTTACTTAGTAGGTACGTATGGGAGATAGTTCCGTCTTTACTTAATAGGTAAGTATGGGGGATAGTTCCGTTTCACTTACTAGGTATGTATGGGAATCTTTACTTAGTAGGTACGTATGGGAGATAGTTCCGTCTTTACTTACTAGGTAAGTATGGGGGATAGTTCCGTTTCACTTACTAGGTACGTATGGGAATCTTTACTTAGTAGGTACGTATGGGAGATAGTTCCGTCTTTACTTACTAGGTACGTATGGAAATAGTTCCATCTTTACTTTCTAGGTATGTATTGAGGATAGTTCCGCTTTACTTACTTGGTACGTATGGGATATATTTCCGTATTTACTTACTGGGTACGTATGGGGGATAGTTTCATCTTTACTTACTAGGTAAGTATGGGGGATAGTTCCGTCTTTGCTTACTAGGTAAGTATGGAGGATAGTTTCATCTTTACTTACTAGGTAAGTATGGGGGATAGATCTGTCTTACTTACTAGGTACGTATGGGGGATAGTTCCGTCTTTACTTACTAGGTAGGTATGGGGGATAGTTCCGTCTTTACTTACTATGTACTTATGGGGGATAGTTCCGTCTTTACTTACTGGGTAAGTATGAGGGATAGTTCCGTCTTTACTTACTAGGTACGTGTGGGGGATAGTTCCTTACTAGGTAAGTATGGGGGATAGTTCCGTCTTTACTTACTAGGTACGTATGGGGGATAGTTCCGTCTTTACTTACTAGGTACGTATGGGGGATAGTTTCGTCTTTACTTACTAGGTAAGTATGGGGGATAGTTCCGTCTTTACTTACTAGGTAAGTATGGGGGATAGTTCCGTCTTTACTTACTAGGTAAGTATGGGGGATAGTTCCGTCTTTACTTACTATGTACGTATGGGGGATAGTTCCGTCTTTACTTACTAGGTAAGTATGGGGGATAGTTCCGTCTTTACTTACTAGGTAAGTACGGGGGATAGTTCCGTCTTTACTTACTAGGTACGTATGGGGGATAGTTCCGTATTTACTTACTAGGTACGTAACGAGGATAGTTCCGTTTTTACTTACTAGGTACGTATGGGGGAGAGTTCCGTCTTTACTTACTAGGTACGTATGGGGGATAGTTTCATTTTTACTTACTAGGTACGTATGGGGGATAGTTCCGTCTTTACTTACTAGGTACGTATGGGGATAGTTCCGTCTTTACTTACTAGGCACGTATGGGGGATAGTTCCGTCTTTACTTACTTACTAAGTTAGTATGGGGGAAAGTTCCGTCTTTACTTACTAGGTACGTATGGGGGATAGTTTCATCTTTACTTACTAGGAAAGTATGGGGGATAGATCTGTCTTTACTTACTAGGTACGTATGTGGGATAGTTCCGTCTTTACTTACTAGATACGTATGGGGGATAGTTCCGTCTTTACTTACTAGGTAAGTATGGGGGATAGTTCCGTCTTTACTTACTAGGTAAGTATGGGGGATATTTCCGTCTTTACTAACTAGGTACGTATGGGGGATAGTTTCATCTTTACTTACTAGGTGAGTATGGGGGATAGATCTGTCTTTACTTACTAGGTACGTATGTGGGATAGTTCCGTCTTTACTTACTAGATACGTATGGGGGATAGTTCCGTCTTTACTTACTGGGTAAGTATGGGGGATAGTTTCGTCTTTTCTTACTAGGTAAGTATGGGGGATAGTTCCGTCTTTACTTACTAGGTACGTATGGGGGATAGTTCCGTCTTTACTTACTAGGTTAGTATGGGGGATAGTTCCGTCTTTACTTACTAGGTAAGTATAGGGGATAGTTCCGTCTTTACTTACTAGGTACATATGGGGGATAGTTTCATCTTTACTTACTAGGTAAGTGTGGGGGATAGTTCCGTCTTTACTTACTAGGTACTTATGGAGGATAGTTTCATCTTTACTTACTAGGTAAGTATGGGGGATAGATCTGTCTTACTTACTAGGTAAGTATGGGGGATAGTTCCGTCTTTACTTACTAGATACGTATGGGGGATAGTTCCGTCTTTACTTACTAGGTAAGTATGGGGGATAGTTCCGTCTTTACTTACTAGGTAAGTATGGGGGATAGTTCCGTCTTTACTTACTAGGTACGTATGGAGGATAGTTCATCTTTACTTACTAGGTAAGTATGTGGGATAGATCTGTCTTACTTACTAGGTACGTATGGGGGATAGTTCCTTCTTTACTTACTAGATACGTATGGGGGATAGTTCCGTCTTTACTTACTAGGTACTTATGGGGGATAGTTCCGTCTTTACTTACTATGTACTTATGGGGGATAGTTCCGTCTTTACTTACTAGGTAAGTATGAGGGATAGTTCCGTCTTTACTTACTAGGTACGTATGGGGGATAGTTCCTTACTAGGTAAGTATGGGGGATAGTTCCGTCTTTACTTACTAGGTAAGTATGGGGGATAGTTCCGTCTTTACTTACTAGGTAAGTATGGGGGATAGTTCCGTATTTACTTACTAGGTACGTATCGGGGATAGTTCCGTCTTTACTTACTAGGTAAGTATGGGGGATAGTTCCGTATTTACTTACTAGGTAAGTATGGGGGATAGTTCCGTCTTTACTTACTAGGTAAGTATGGGGGATAGTTCCGTCTTTACTTACTAGGAACGTATGGTGGATAGTTCCGTCTTTACTTACTAGGTTCGTATGGGGGATAGTTCCGTCTTTACTTACTAGGAACGTATGGGGGATAGTTCCGTCTTTACTTACTAGGTAAGTATGGGTGATAGTTCCGTATTTACTTACTAGGTAAGTATGGGGGATAGTTCCGTCTTTACTTACTAGGTAAGTATGGGGGATAGTTCCGTCTTTACTTACTAGGTACGTATCGGGGATAGTTCCGTCTTTACTTACTAGGTAAGTATGGGGGATAGTTCCGTATTTACTTACTAGGTAAGTATGGGGGATAGTTCCGTCTTTACTTACTAGGTAAGTATGGGGGATAGTTCCGTCTTTACTTACTAGGTTAGTATGGGGGATAGTTCCGTCTTTACTTACTAGGTGAGTATGGGGGATAGTTCCGTCTTTACTTACTAGGAACGTATGGGGGATAGTTCCGTCTTTACTTACTAGGTAAGTATGGGTGATAGTTCCGTATTTACTTACTAGGTAAGTATGGGGGATAGTTCCGTCTTTACTTACTAGGTAAGTGTGGTGGATAGTTCCGTCTTTACTTGCAAGGTACGTATGGGGGATGATTCCGTATTTACTTACTAGGTACGTATGGGGGATAGTTCCGTCTTTACTTACTAGGTAAGTATGGGGGATAGTTCCGTCTTTACTTACTAGGTACGTATGGGGGATAGTTCCGTCTTTACTTACTAGGTACGTATGGGGGATAGTTCCATCTATTCCTGTTGCATCCTTCCGTTCCATTCCCAAAATGTTGTCCATAAATGAAATTGGATACTTCATTCATGTCCTGATAAAGAAAGATTACTTTTTCTTCCGCAAAAGCGATATAGATATATAGATAGGAGCTTAAAAATCTTACCAACATTTGTTGATTTACCACATAGGAAGTTTAAAAAATCTTACCAACATTTGTAGATTTACCACATATGAAGTTTAAAAATCTTACCAACATTTGTAGATTTACCACATATGAAGTTTAAAAATCTTACCAACATTTGTTGATTTACCACATATGAAGTTTAAAACTCTTACCAACATTTGCTGATTTACCACATGTGAAGTTTACAAATCTTACCAACATTTGTTGATTTACCACATATGAAGTTTAAAAATCTTACCAACATTTGCTGATTTACCACATGTCAAGTTTACAAATCTTACCAACATTTGTTGATTTACCACATATGAAGTTTAAAACTCTTACCAACATTTGTAGATTTACCACATATGAAGTTTACAAATCTTACCAACATTTGCTGATTTACCACATATGAAGTTTAAAACTCTTACCAACATTTGTTGATTTACCACATATGAAGTTTAAAAATCTTACCAACATTTGTTGATTTACCACATATGAAGTTTAAAACTCTTACCAACATTTGTTGATTTACCACATATGAAGTTTAAAACTCTTACCAACATTTGTAGATTTACCACATATGAAGTTTACAAATCTTACCAACATTTGCTGATTTACCACATGTGAAGTTTACAAATCTTACCAACATTTGCTGATTTACCACATATGATGTTTAAAAATCTTACCAACATTTGTTGATTTACCACATATGAAGTTTAAAACTCTTACCAACATTTGTTGATTTACCACATATGAAGTTTACAAATCTTACCAACATTTGCTGATTTACCACATATGAAGTTTAAAAATCTTACCAACATTTGCTGATTTACCACATATGAAGTTTAAAACTCTTACCAACATTTGCTGATTTACCACATATGAAGTTTACAAATCTTACCAACATTTGCTGATTTACCACATATGAAGTTTACAAATCTTACCAACATTTGCTGATTTACCACATATGATGTTTAAAAATCTTACCAACATTTGCTGATTTACCACATATGAAGTTTACAAATCTTACCAACATTTGCTGATTTACCACATATGATGTTTAAAAATCTTACCAACATTTGCTGATTTACCACATATGAAGTTTAAAACTAGCGTACAAACTATAGTTGAAGAATAAAAGTCTGGCCCTCTCATCAGCTTTATGGACAATAAGGTCGTATACATAAAGAAATATTACCTAAATGAAAAATCTGAAATGGCAATCTGATTAAATTCTTGTCTTTGCTGAATGAACCTTTGATTAACAAATCAAAAGGTTGCTGTGAAATTTCCAACAGGGAATTGATTTCACTGTATTTATTGGAAGAAAAATATGAAGCATACCGCAGAAACTAACCAAAAACCATTGTATGAAACGGAAATCGGAACAGAAGTCCTTCGGATGTGACCTCCAATGCAACTGTTGCAGGTCCTTACAGCGTAGATTAAACGTAGGATTAGTTCTATTTTTTACTGTAAAAGCATAAAAAATATGCACTTATAAATTATCCAACGAATTTATTTAGTTACTTCCGTTTAACCTGAATTATCAGACAGAGATTTTGAAGAAGAAAAAAAAAATATTTGAATTCATAAAATTTATGTTTATAATGAAATATATTTTTTGCTATTGAATGTTTGAACTTACTATCCATAATCCATCGACAGAGACGTTCTCATTTTTCCGGTAGTAACTTATCCATTTTTCCCACCAAGGAAGTGTTTTAGGATTAGTAAAATCCGGGTACCCGACTAAACCAGGCCAGACCTGCACAGAAGAAAACTATTATATGCAGTTACAAAAGCATAGAATATCGTGGAAGAGACGAATTTTACAAAGAACAGGGACAAACAAGTAGCATGATCCTAGTATTTTAAAAACTTCATACGGCTTCTCATAAACAGTGACACTGATTTATATAATAGTGAAAACATTTCCTTTTTCTTGGAAAGAGAAATAATTTTTCACAAACCAAAGTTAAAATCTCAAAATATCTTTATCCTATTTACAGAAAAATTAAACGTCAACGCAAAACTAGAGCTGTGTTTGTGCAACACGTATGCCCCTACTGCAAGCCAAAAAGTTTGTTTAAAAAATATACAAAATGTATCAATTGTAAAATATGCTATAAAGACATGAATCAAGTCATCTACATATTCACACGAACACGCGTAACAGATTTTATTTGTTTACCTAAGTGTGTGTGTGTGTTTTAAATCGTGCTAACAAGGTTATCGCCCAAAAAGTAAAACATACGTACAGAAAATTGAAAAAATTCTATATCAATCAGACAATCTAATCTAATTACTTATATATAAGTACAAATATGTCTGCTAAATTTAATTTCTATCTCAGGTGGTTTCTGCTTAATTGTGCTAAAAACGTTTTTGTCAACAATTCTTAAGTGCAGAAAAAATAAATAAAATAAAATAAAAAAACTTGTAAAATAATTTGTAAAATTGCTGTCATAGTCTGAAAATCTAATTAGGCCATGTAGATATACAAATAGAAAAATGACTACACACATCTTATTTGTCTACCTCTAGTGGTTTTTGCCTAATCGCGCTGACAAGGTTTTTGTCAAAAACTTCAAAGCCCATATACTTAGAAAATGTTACCAAATTTGGAATATTACTGTAATAGCATGAAAATATATATATATATATATATATATATATATATATATATATATATATATATATATATATATATATATATGTGTGTGTGTGTGTGTGTGTGTGTGTGAGTGTGTGTGTAACACGCCTATACTTACCAAATTTTATTTACTACCTCTAGTGGTTTTTGCTTAATCGTTCTACATGTAACAAGGTTTTTGTCAAAAAAAAGTCACAATCCATACAGTTACAAAATGTGTTAAATATTTACATTTTTTTAATGGCCGGAAAATCAAACCAGGACATCTACATGTGGATAAAATATGCCTGCCAAATTTCATTTGTTTATGTTAAGTGTTTTTTGAAGGGTTATTTTACTAACGAGTTTCTCGGGACGGACATGACTAAATCAAGCAGTATGTGCATAACGATTAAATTTGTATCTGTCTCCTGCTATTACCTTAAGTATCCTCAAATAATATGCAAAGACTATTGGTATGACTATGCAAAGACTACTGGTATGACTATGCAAAGACTACTGGTATGACTATGCAAAGACTACTGGTATGACTATGTAAAGACTACTGGTACGACTATGCAGAGACTACTGGTATGACTATGCAAAGACTACTGGTATGGCTATGCAAAGAATACTGGTACGACTATGCAGAGACTACTGGTAAAACGGCCAGTTTTTATAGAATCTTTTAAAATGATTCTTTGAATGTACGGGACTACTCAAACTTGTTACATCCAATTTTTACTCAAACTGTGTACATCCAGAAATTGATCGCATTCAAATAAGTTGAAGATTTGTCCGTAGTAAGTACGTCACAGAGAGAAAAGCTGGGTGTGACTAGTTTTATCATTATGGAGATCATTGTAATATGAGCCTCCCAATCTAACTTTATATATGATTTAATGGAGTCTTGCCCCGGGTGAAATGTGTAAACACTGTTTTATTTATTTCGTGCATCCATATTTAAAAATATACTTTGCAGCGATATTTTGAATAACATCGACTTTTGAAAAGCGAAATAAAATGTATAGGTCATTGTGGTTAAAATAAACCTTAGATAACCTTTATGTAAAACGTGACTAAAAGAATACTGAACATAATAAAGGTACCATGACGTGCGTCAGATTATTTTCTTAATTTAGCTAAATAATCGTGCCCCCATTGTAATTTAATTTTGAAAATAAACAAGTTTGGAGGACCTACAACTAACATCAATCTGATTGTGTAGCTATAGATTCCTGTTTCAAGTTAGTTGGAAAGTCACCCTAACTATTTTAAAGTATGTCGTAAAATGACTTGCTTTATTTAAAACACCTTAAACAGAGGTAACTATTCGATTTCTTTATTTGTTTTTGTATACAATTATTTCCTGCCCCGATCTTTGAGGTAACAAATAGTTCGTGTCCATTTTATTGATGTCGTTAAAACTGCGGTAAACCGGTCGTATATATATGATTTCACTTTTACCTTCAAATTCACCTCCTTATGTAATAAAGACATAAAAAAGTGCTTTTGCAAAATTAACATCTGAAAGCATTGACGCTGGAGAGACAACAACAACTTAAGACATTATAATATATATCAAGTTGTGACCATTGCAAGCAGAAATATGCTTTCAAAATTCATGGATCGTTAATCAAGGAAATTCAATATAATTGCTGTAATAAACCGAAAATAACTGAGCTATGCCTATAGTTTGATGTAAATTCATTGCTTTTTAAATTTGTATTTTATTTTATCGAAGATCAAGCCATTTTTGTCATTTGAAGTTTCATATCTTCTCTATAAGTAATTTGTGCAAATACTGCTAAAGAAAAAGGATGAAAAAAGAAATACCTTTCCGATTAATATACTTCCGTTTCCGTCCTTTACGTACACGTCTTGCTCTACACCATCTTCATACATATTGTATCCTGGACTCGTGATATTCGCATTTCGCAGTAATTCATTTTCGTTACCGATACCTGGATCCTATAGAAAATAAAAGGCACCCCATTGAGGCAAAAACCAATTTCCTTTGAAATTTTGCGACGTATGTTGGGCAATTCTTTATCCTTGTTTAGTCTGTATTTATTATGTGTGTTGTGTAAACACGAATTGCATGTATTTTGATCTATATACATTGTTGAAATGGACGGCGCTGCTAACTTTGAGTATAATCAATCATGTCCGATCTAGAATGGGACTAGAAACTGAATGTAAAACAATCGGAGAACTTTTTGGATTGGTGCATGTTATGTTAAGTCAACGAAGCAAGTTTGGAAGCGCATCGTCTTTTAGATACATTTTAATCCGTGCTGCGTATGTTCAAATTTAATAGTTTATGCTGAACACCAACGACCCATTCATAAATTCATGAATTAATTTAAATGTGTTAGGCTATTTTCGTAACTATAAATATATTGTAACATTTATCATATTATCTGAAATGTGTACAATCTATAACATTTATAAAATTGTCCAAAATGTACACTACACGTTTCTCTTGTTCGACTTCTCCGCATGGTAAAAGACTTTCCGTTATCCAAGTCTCTGAACGAGCTGCTAACTATATTGCATCAGTGCCACATATACTTTTGTTTTGCCACAGAAAGGGAATCACTTTCTATGGGTATCCTGATATCTGCTTTATTAATCAAAGAAAGAAAGAAAGAAAGAAAAAAATACTCACCACAATGACTATATACTTTTGGCCATGCGCGTGAAGCTCATTTACAAATTCCGGCAAACCCTTGTAATGTTGCTTGTCTACAGTGAAGATCAATTTATCGTACATGGTGTCGATGTCTCCCCACTGTACATCCTGCCAAATAAATAAATAAATAAATAAATAAATAATGTAGCAAATTATATTTGACCGCTGTTTAACCTGGGTTTGTGTACCAGTGAATACGGTGATGCCAATATGGAAAAAGGAATTCAGCACCGAAAGAGCAATGCAGGTCTTGTTTATTTCCATTTTCACAACTCATGCGATTTGTGCAAAACAGGTACGTACTTAATAAGTTTCATAACAGGCAGGATTCATGTTTATCTTTTGGTATAAGAGCATGAAAGCATGAAAGAATAATTATGACTTTATTTGAGAGACACTGCTATCTCTCTCTCTCTCTTTCTCTCTCTCTCTCTCTCTCTCTCTCTCTCTCTCTCTCTATATATATATATATATATATATATATATATATATATATATATATATATATGCGTGTGTGTGTTGCAGCTGTTGCTGATAATGATATTATGCTTATGATTATGTTCTGATGTTTTCTTAAAACTTTTGAAGACGACGGTTACCTGAGGTATGTCAGCCCGCATAGTTCTGTCCCACACTTCTCGCATGTGACTCAGGTTGCCATAGTGCCATCGACACAGCTGGAAACCTAAGGACCAATATGGCGGCATCATGGAACGTCCAATAGCCTGAATTATAAATATATGTTACTGTTACGGCATTATGTATTATCTTTAAATTATAATAGTTTTCATTTGGGTTTATAATCATTGTATTACAATTCCTTAGTTCAGTAGCCTACGCTATTTGTAAAGTACAATGTACTTCAACATGTTTACACGAGTCATGCTATGTCCTGGGAAAATTTATAATTATGTCGGTCAGCTTAACCCACAATGATGAAATCACGTGGTAGTGCGTGCAGATTTTATGACCTGAATCCTATGTCAATATCTTGTTGATTTGTAATAAGGTATTTTAATTGTAGTGCAAAGGCACTACAAGCATTAACATGCGCGACCTAGTTTCTGATTGATTAAAGAAGGTTGTTGACAGAACTCATTCTAAGTCGCAGTATTAGAAGTTTAAATTCTCTTTTACGCCGTAAGAGACTATATAATGCCAATATAACCACTGAATGGGCATTTTTTGCAGTTCTCGAGAATCATAAGGTTATTGAGGAAGATTATTATTGTTTGTAAAATCAGCTGGTGAAAATCTATTATCTACATAGTACGTTTTGAATTTAAGTACTATTCTTCAAGGAATTTAACAATATTCTACATTTACAGGAGTTTACCTGGGATTAATAACATTTGGATTTAAAACTGTGTTTCTTGTGGCACATAAACACATTAGTGACTTCATTCGGAATACTTTGGATTAACTTCCGGATTATCAAAATTCAATAGGACATTTAGGATTATTTAGGAATTTCTAAACTGTAAGTTATTTTTAATTCTTTCACTTAGTTTGTTTGAAATATTTAATATTTTAGGAAATTAAATTTATATTTTATAAATTGTGAAAGCTTGTTCGAGTCATTCTTTCTTTTGTTACTATTTCTAACACCTAGACGTAACATTACTCTTCACGAAGTATTTGTATTTTCTTTTCACTTTAAGGTTTAAAAACAAATGTCGTAACACGGAGACAGATGGTATTAAGATTCGGTCATCAATGTTTAAATAGAAGATCAATTTCGTTTGATGAAATATGTGCATACAAACAATCGTCGTCATAAATTGCAATCGTTCCGTATAAAATAAAGCTTAGGTGACATACGTTGGGAAAAATATATAGTGATCTATATTAGCATCATTCTATTTACAAATATGTGGCTTTTCTCGTCATAATATTAACGAACTTTACGAATTTTTGAGTAGAGGGAACGAGTTGAAGTGAGCACAACCGCCGTTTCTCACCTGACCCCGAGGTTATAATTATTATTCTCAAACTCAGACTCACTAAATATTCTTTTATTTGATTGATCAATGTTAAATCATTGACCAATCAGACGTCTGAAATTTGAGTCGAGTGTGACCCCGAGCCGATTTGAATAAAATCTCGATCTAATCATAAATAAGTGGATCTGACAGGCACAGATATGATGTTATGTACTTTTGTCCTTTTGATTTACCAACCAAACTACAGCTTTCATACTGCTGAAAGGGAAGAACGTCTTTCGGAACATATCGTTGCTAACGATAACTCTCCCCAACACGAAATGCAACGCTTTATCTGATAGTCTATTAAAAATTAGTGGACAAGGAATTCCAAATGTCACACGAACTTTTATAGATGCATATCAGATCTACGTTATGTCAGAGTTCTCGATTTTAACCAAATTGAAGTCCAACCATTAGAGAAAAAAATGTCTTTCTAACCTTTGGGCTTGGCTATGCGTAGGAAAGAAACAGTCACTACATTATCTGTTAATGAATGTAAGCGTTCACCCAAAACAAAAATTACCATTTTTGATGTGATGGGGTAGGTGATATCTCGCTAGGAAGAACTATTACATTGACATTGAGATGTATTATAATTACACACCTTAGTATATTGCTTCACAGCGTTTGCAGCTGAAAAAGCAAGAACTAAGCAGAAATCAAGAATTCCTCCTAAAAAGTATTATATTTCCTTCAGAAGTATCAGATTTACATTGAGAAGTATCACAATTGCACACCTTAGTGTATTGTAAGTATTACAATTACATACCTTAGTGTATTGTAAGTATTACAATTACATACCTTAGTGTATTGTAAGTATTACAATTACATACCTTAGTGTATTGTAAGTATTACAATTACATACCTTAGTGTATTGAGAAGAATTTCAATTACATACCTTAGTATATTGAGAAGTATTACAATTACATACCTTAGTGTATTGTAAGTACTACAATTACATACCTTAGTGTATTGTAAGTATTACAATTAAATACCTTAGTGTATTGAGAAATATTACAATTACATACCTTAGTGTATTGAGAAGTATTACAATTACATACCTTAGTGTATTGTAAGTATTACAATTACATACCTTAGTGTATTGAGAAGTATTACAATTACATACCTTAGTGTATTGTAAGTATTACAATTACATAACTTAGTGTATTGTAAGTAGTACAATTACATACCTTTGTGTATTGTAAGTATTACAATTACATACCTTAGTGTATTGTAAGTATTACTATTACATACCTTAGTTAATTGTAAGTAGTACAATCACATACCTTAGTGTATTGTAAGTATTACAATTACATACCTTAGTGTATTGTAAGTATTACAATTACATACCTTAGTGTATTGAGAAGTATTACAATTACACACCTTAGTGTATTGTAAGTATTACAATTACATACCTTAGTGTATTGTAAGTATTACAATTACATACCTTAGTGTATTGTAAGTATTACAATTTCATACCTTAGTGTATTGAGAAGTATTACAATTACATACCTTAGTATATTGAGAAGTATTACAATTACATACCTTAGTGTATTGTAAGTACTACAATTACATACCTTAGTGTATTATAAGTATTACAATTACATACCTTAGTGTATTGAGAAATATTGCAATTACATACCTTAGTGTATTGAGAAGTATTACAATTACATACCTTAGTGTATTGTAAGTATTACAATTACATACCTTAGTGTATTGAGAAGTATTACAATTACATACCTTAGTGTATTGAGAAATATTACAATTACATACCTTAGTGTATTGAGAAGTATTACAATTACATACCTTAGTGTATTGAGAAGTATTACAATTACATACCTCAGTGTATTGAGAAATATTACAGTTACATACCTTAGTGTATTGTAAGTATTACAATTACATACCTTAGTGTATTGTAAGTATTGCAATTACATACCTTAGTGTATTGTAAGTATTACTATTGCATACCTTAGTGTATTGAGAAGTATTGCAATTACATACCTTAGTGTATTGAGAAGTATTACAATTACATACCTTAGTGTATTGTAAGTATTACAATTACATACCTTAGTGTATTGTAAGTATTACAATTACATACCTTAGTGTATTGTAAGTATTACTATTGCATACCTTAGTGTATTGAGAAGTATTACAATTACATACCTTAGTGTATTGAGAAGTATTGCAATTACATACCTTAGTGTATTCTAAGTATTACAGTTACATACCTTAGTGTATTGTAAGTATTACAATTACATACCTTAGTGTATTGAGAAATATTACAATTACATACCTTAGTGTATTGAGAAGTATTACAATTAAATACCTTAGTGTATTGTAAGTGTTACGACTCTATGGTCTAAGAAAAATGTAACAGAAAGAAAGTGAAACCAACAAATCAAGTAAAAATCAACAAGCAATTTATTACTAGATAATTAAAATGAAAATCAAAAAGTCACTTACAATAATGTGTTTTGAAATCCTAATAATCCAATAAGAATGATTGTTCTAATCACAAGTCCTAAATATAGAATGTTCCGAATTCACGGCTGTGTCCTTGAATGTTATGATGTGCTAATGGTCTCCAAAGTCCTGATGTACTAGTAATCTTGATGTGCTGATGTCAAAATGAAGTATTCCAAAATCTCTGAATAAGTTCACATAAATTCCAAAATCATTAATTAAAAATTCAAAATCAAAAAGTTTATGAGCACTGTTATAATCCAATGAATATTTAAAATAATTCCTCTCTTAGAATTTGTAATGAATTTTCACAACTGTAATAGCTCTTTACAAGACTGATGGTAATGTCAAAACTGAATAAATGTCCACCAAACATGGCATATATAAAGATTGGTCACATGACAGAATGTTCTAGAACATGTGTCATCTTAATGGAATTTTACTTGTAAACAACAATCAACCTTGACCTTCAAATTGAGAAAACATATTGATCAAAACAACCTAATTCAAGGACACTAGTTAAACATGTTTTTCCTGATAGCATTAAGATTTAAGCAAATATTAAAGTGAAGAAACATTTATAATTTCCTAAAATATTTATAATATTATATAAACATCATACATAACACCTCCCCTCATAAAGAAAAAGAAAGATTTATATAATAAAGCTTTCTTTTGAATATACATCTAATACTATAATAACCAAAATTACATAAGAACATGTTTTATGATACTGGACTGAATTACATCAAGCAATATTACATTTCTAGGCACGTGAGAGTGCATATGCAATCACATTCTCTTTTCCCCTGATGTGTCTAATGTCAATGTTATATTCTTGCAATATCAAACTCCATCTCAACAATCTCCGATTTTTATCTTTCATTTTGTTGATGAAAGTAAGGGGATTGTGATCACTGTACACAATAATTGGAGAAAGAGCTGAGGTAACATACACTTCAAAATGCTGTAAAGCCAATATCAAAGCCAAACATTCCTTCTCAATTGTGGAATAATTTTTCTGGTGCTTGTTTAGTTTTTTAGAAAAATAACACACAGGGTGATCCACACCACTTTTGTCTTCCTGAATCAATACTCCACCAACCCCTACATCACTTGCATCAACAGATAATTTAAATGATTGGCTAAAATTTGGTGCAGAAAGAACTGGTGCATTCTTAAGCATAGCCTTTAACTTGTCAAAAGATTCCTGACACTTGTCAGACCAATAAAATTTGGCTTTCTTACTCAATAAACTTGTCAAAGGTTCAGCAATTTTGGAAAAATTGGAACAAAATTTCCGATAATATCCAGCCATACCTAGAAATCGCATCAGTTGCTTTTTACAAATTGGAACTTGAAATTCAGAGATAGCTTTGACCTTAGCTTCTATAGGTTTAACTTGACCTTGTCCCACAATATGTCCTAAAGATGTGACACAAGCATGGCAAAACTCACTTTTGCTCAAATTAATTGTCAGATTCGCATCACTGAGTCGATCGAAGAATTTTCGAATGGTTTCCAAATGATCTTCCCAGGTGTTGTTGTAGATAATGACGTCATCGATATAAGCGTCACAATTATCAAGACCAAATGTTATCATGTTCATCAGACGTTGAAACGTTGCAGGCGAATTTTTCATTCCAAACGGCATGACTTTATATTGATAAAGTCCATCTGGAGTTACAAATGTTGAAATTTCCTTTGCCCTTTCCGTCAGTGGAATTTGCCAGAATCCTTTTAAAAGGTCAAACTTGGTGACATATTCTGCATTTCCAATTTTATCAATGCAATCGTCCATTCTTGGGATTGGAAATGAATCAGTTTTGGTGACACTGTTGACTTTTCTATAGTCAGTACACATACGGAATGTATTATCTGGCTTGGGAACAAGAATACATGGTGAACTCCAGTTACTTTTACTTGGTTCTATGAAATCATTCTCCAGTAGATACTGAATTTCTTTCTTCAGATAGTTCTGTTTGAGAGGATTCATCCTATAAGGATGCTGTTTCACAGGCGCAGAATCTACAATGTCAACGTCATGATAAATGTTACTTGTTCGTGTTGGAACATCAGGAAACAAGTGCTCATAGTCATGTAATAGCTGTTTTAGTTCATTTCTTTCCTGTTGTTGTAGATGTGAAAGTTTCTGGTCTAGGTTGTTCAATATTTCTGAATTCCGAAGATTGGTTATACCAGAGTCACTATAGTCTGATTGTATTCCATCGTTGATATCTTCACTGTGTGGGACAGGTACAACTAAATTAACTAAATAATTAGCTGAGCTATCTCTGTCAAAATATTCCTTTAACATATTTATATGACAAAGTTGTTTCTGTTTCCGTCTCCCAGGAGTGTTAATGATATAATTTAAGTCATTTACTTTCTTTTCAACGGTATAAGGACCAAAAAATTTAGACTGAAGAGGATTCTGAGGTATGGGAAAGAGAGCCAGAACTTTGTCACCAGGTTTAAAACTCCTTTCCTGTGAATTTCTGTCATACCTTAATTTCACTTTTGACTGAGTAGTGTGAAGATTAGTTCTTGCTACTTCACAGGCCTTTGACAACTTGTATTTGAAATCAGAAACATAATCAAGAAGATTAATCTTCGAATCTTCATTTGAAAGAAGTTTCTCTTTCAATAATTTCAATGGTCCACGGACAGTATGACCAAAAACTAGTTCAAAGGGACTAAAACCCAACGACTCTTGAACTGATTCCCTAACAGCAAACAACAACAAATGAACACCCTCATCCCAATCCTTTTCTGTATCAAAGCAATATGATCGAATCATATTCTTCAAAGTTTGATGAAATCTTTCCAAAGCACCTTGACTTTCAGGGTGATAGGCAGAAGATTTAAACTGTTGGATGCCTAATTCATGCATAACTTGTTGGAAACTTCCAGACATAAAATTTGACCCTTGATCCGACTGGACAGATTTGGGAAGGCCAACAAGTGTAAAAAACTTCACCAAAGCTTTCACAATAGTTTTAGTTTTTATATTTCTCAGAGGAATTGCCTCTGGAAATCTTGTAGATGCACACATGATGGTCAACAAGTATTGGTTGCCTGACTTGGTTTTAGGTAAAGGACCAACACAGTCTACTATTATTCTACTAAATGGTTCATCAAATGCAGGAATAGGTTGCAGATGAGCCTTAGGTATCTTCTGATTGGGTTTTCCTACCATTTGACAAGTGTGACAAGATCTGCAGTATTTAGAAACATCACTTTTGAGTTTCGGCCAATAAAAATGATTCAAGATCTTGTGATAAGTCTTACGGACTCCTAAATGACCAGCCAAAGGAGTTTCATGGGCTAAATTAAGAATTTCCTGTCGATATGACTTAGGAACAACAATTTGATAGCTCACTGACCACTCGTCACCAGCGGGTACATCAGGTGGTCTCCATTTCCTCATAAGGACCCCATTTTTCACAAAGTAACACACTGGAACTTGTGTGGCTTCAGTTTCACTAATAGCCCTCTGAAACAAACAAGATATCTCGGGATCTTGCTCCTGTTCAACGACAAGGGATTGTCGTTTGTCATCCTGATTAGAACAAAGATAATGAGTTGCCAAAAGAGGATCACTGTGATCAATACCGTTTGATTCATCAATACCTGAGGAAAAAGTGACCTCATCAAAAAACTGACCAATACATGTGTCAGCTAAAGGAATAATATCATGATCAACATCACTCTCAAGAGCTCTTTTTGCCATAGCTCTAGTAACTGCACAAGCAGGGTACAAATCAGGGATTTCAGTTTCGACAGGATCAACTTTCTGATCCAAACAAGGCTTTTCAGTTACAAGTGGATTAACCACAACCTTATCTCTAGCTAGGTCATTGCCTAGTAATAAATGAACACCCTCTATGGGTAAAGAAGTCACTGCCCCAACAGTCACAGGTCCAGAAACTAAGTCTGATGCCAAATTTACACAATGAAGAGGAACATTTACAAAGCCGCACTCTACTCCCTGAACAAGAACACTTTCACTTGAAGAAGACTCCTCAGACAAAGGCAAAGTACCTGATAATAAAAGACTCTGAGAAGCTCCAGTGTCTCTTAATATTTTAATTGGGATAGGTTTGGCAGAATCACCAATAAGTGATATAGAACCTTCTGACATGAATGGTTCATAAGCCTCCAAAATAGAATCAGACTGGGGTTTGTTTGACCCAACAAATGTATTGCTTTCAATACAAGACCGTGACCTTGACTTGTAGAAATAAGAGCATTTGGAAAAGCTCTGTCTTTACTCTGTTGCTTATTTTTCAACTTGAAGCAATCAGAAATAACGTGCCCTTTCGTTTTACAATAAGTGCACGTAGGAAGAGATAAGGATTTCTGATCAGTCTTATAAGATGTTTGATTCCTAACAGTTGTGCTGTTGTGAAATTTGGAAGTACTCGAATGAGATTGAAATGGTTTTTTACCAGAAAACTGCTGAGAGGACGACTTATTGCCAAATGAAATTTTGTGAGTCAAGGAATAATCATCAGCCATACGAGCAGCATTTTCCAAAGTTTCCACATTCTGCTCGTCAAGATAGGTTTTAACATCACTATGGATTCACCTCTTGAACTCTTCAATTAATACGAGCTGTCGGAGGTTATCATAACCTTGATCAACTTTCTTGGCTGAGCACCACCTATCAAATAGTTGTTCTTTATCCCTTGCAAATTCGACATGAGTTTGTCCAGTTTCTTTTCTACAATTCCTAAACCTTTGTCGATATGCCTCTGGTACCAACTCATAAGCTTTCAAGATGTACTCCTTAACCACATCATAATCAGTGCTTTGTTGTACTGACAGTGAAGTGTAGACTTCACGAGCTTTGCCAATGAGTACACTTTGTAATAACAAAGTCCAATGCTCTCTGGGCCATTTCAAATTTTCAGCTATTTTCTCGAAATGAAGAAAGTATTTATCTACTTCTTTTTCCTGAAAAGGGGGTACTAACCTAATATATCTAGTAACATCAAAACCTGAACTTGTGTTTAAAGGAGTGGAGTGTGCTCTGTTTGCCAGTTCTAATTCTCTTAATTTAAATTGCATTTCCCTTTCTTCTCTTTGCATCTGCATTTGTATTTGTCTCTCTTCTTTCTGCATTTGTATCTGCCTCTCTTCTTTCTCTCTCTCCATCTGTATCCGCCTATCTTCTTTTTCTCTCTCCATCTGTATCTGCCTCTCTTCTTTCTCTCTCTCCATCTGCCTCTCTTCTTTTTCTCTCTCCATCTGTATCTGCCTCTCTTATTTCTCTCTCTCCATCCGCCTCTCTTCTTTCTCTCTCTCCATCTGTATCTGCCTCTCTTCTTTCTCTCTCTCTCTCTGAATCTGAAGCTTTGCCAATTCTAAATCCATCTGGTTCTTTAACTCTAATTCCCTTAATTTCCTGTCAGAACCAGATACAGGCTTTCTCTTCAAACTTAAAGCACTATTTTCAAAAATTCCCTTTCCTACTAAATACTGAATTAAAATAATCTTTATCTCCTGTTTTGTCAATGATACTTTTGCCTCAGATAGACTGTATTTTCTGGCAAGCTCGAGCAACTCATCCTTTCTCATGCACTATAACACCTCCTGGGTAGGTTTTGAAATGAAATTCTGAGCATTAGATGCCATTGTAAATGCTTGTTGGTTTCACACAAAACAAATTTCTCTATTAAAAATCTTTGCCAAAGACAAAAAAAAAAAATTCCAAGACAAAATCAACATGAATTTCAAAGATAACTTTAATATCTCTAATATGCTTTAAAGAAATTCAGATCCCAGAAGACGAGCCCCCAATTTCTGTTACGACTCTATGGTCTAAGAAAAATGTAACAGAAAGAAAGTGAAACCAACAAATCAAGTAAAAATCAACAAGCAATATATTACTAGATAATTAAAATGAAAAATCAAAAAGTCACTTACAATAATGTGTTTTGAAATCCTAATAATCCAATAAGAATGATTGTTCTAATCACAAGTCCTAAATATAGAATGTTCCGAATTCACGGCTGTGTCCTTGAATGTTATGATGTGCTAATGGTCTCCAAAGTCCTGATGTACTAGTAATCTTGATGTGCTGATGTCAAAATGAAGTATTCCAAAATCTCTGAATAAGTTCACATAAATTCCAAAATCATTAACTAAAAATCCAAAATCCAAAAGTTTATGAGCACTGTTATAATCCAATGAATATTTAAAATAATTCCTCTCTTAGAATTTGGAATGAATTTTCACAACTGTAATAGCTCTTTACAAGACTGATGGTAATGTCAAAACTGAATAAATGTCCACCAAACATGGCATATATAAAGATTGGTCACATGACAGAATGTTCTAGAACATGTGTCATCTTAATGGAATTTTACTTGTAAACAACAATCAACCTTGACCTTCAAATTGAGAAAACATATTGATCAAAACAACCTAATTCAAGGACACTAGTTAAACATGTTTTTCCTGATAACATTAGGATTTAAGCAAATATTAAAGTGAAGAAACATTTATAATTTCCTAAAATATTTATAATATTATATAAACATCATACATAACAGTAAGTATTACAATTACATACCTTAGTGTATTGAGAAGTATTACAATTACATATCTTAGTGTATTGTAAGTATTACAATTACATACCTTAGTGTATTGTAAGTAGTACAATTACATGCCTTAGTGTATTGTAAGTATTACAATTATATACCTTAGTGTATTGTAAGTATTACAATTACATACCTTAGTGTATTGAGAAGTATTACAATTACATACCTTAGTGTATTGTAAGTATTACAATTACATACCTTAGTGTATTGTAAGTATTACAATTACATACCTTAGTGTATTGAGAAATATTACAATTACATACCTTAGTGTATTGAGAAGTATTACAATTACATACCTTAGTATATTGAGAAGTATTACAATTACATACCTTAGTGTATTGTAAGTACTACAATTACATACCTTAGTGTATTGTAAGTATTACAATTACATACCTTAGTATATTGAGAAATATTGCAATTACATACCTTAGTGTATTGAGAAGTATTACAATTACATACCTTAGTGTATTGAGAAGTATTACAATTACATACCTTAGTGTATTGAGAAATATTACAATTACATACCTTAGTGTATTGAGAAATATTACAGTTACATACCTTAGTGTATTTTAAGTATTACAATTACATACCTTAGTGTATTGTAAGTATTACTATTACATACCTTAGTGTATTGAGAAGTATTACAATTACATACCTTAGTGTATTGAGAAGTATTGCAATTACATACCTTAGTGTATTGTAAGTATTACAGTTACATACCTTAGTGTATTGTAAGTATTACAATTACATACCTTAGTGTATTGAGAAGTATTGCAATTACATACCTTAGTGTATTGTAAGTATTACAGTTACATACCTTAGTGTATTGTAAGTATTACAATTACATACCTTAGTGTATTGTAAGTATTACTATTGCATACCTTAGTGTATTGTAAGTATTACTATTACATACCTTAGTGTATTGAGAAGTATTACAATTACATACCTTAGTGTATTGTAAGTATTACAATTACATACCTTAGTGTATTGAGAAATATTACAATTACATACCTTAGTATATTGAGAAGTATTACAATTACATACCTTAGTGTATTGTAAGTATTACAATTACATACCTTAGTGTATTGTAAGTATTACAGTTACATACCTTAGTGTATTGATAAGTATTACAATTACATACCTTAGTGTGTTGTAAGTATTACAATTACATACCTTAGTGTATTGTAAGTATTACAATTACATACCTTAGTGTATTGAGAAATATTGCAATTACATACCTTAGTGTATTGTAAGTATTACAGTTACATACCTTAGTGTATTGTAAGTATTACAATTACATACCTTAGTGTATTGTAAGTATTACAATTACATACCTTAGTGTATTGTAAGTATTACTATTACATACCTTAGTGTATTGAGAAGTATTACAATTACATACCTTAGTGTATTGAGAAGTATTGCAATTACATACTCTTAGTGTATTGTAAGGTACAGTTACGTACCTAGTACGCCTACAATACAACCTTAGTGTATTGTAAGTATTACAATTACATACCTTAGTGTATTGTAAGTATTACTATTACATACCTTAGTGTATTGAGAAGTATTACAATTACATACCTTAGTGTATTGAGAAGTATTGCAATTACATACCTTAGTGTATTGTAAGTATTACAGTTACATACCTTAGTGTATTGTAAGTATTACAATTACATACCTTAGAGTATTGTAAGTATTACAATTACATACCTTAGAGTATTGTAAGTATTAATATTGCATACCTTAGTGTATTGAGAAATATTACAATTACATACCTTAGTGTATTGTAAGTATTACAATTACATACCTTAGTGTATTGTAAGTATTACAGTTGCATACCTTAGTGTATTGTAAGTATTACAGTTACATACCTTAGTGTATTGTAAGTATTACAATTACATACCTTAGTGTATTGAGAAATATTACAATTACATACCTTAGTGTATTGAGAAGTATTACAATTACATACCTTAGTGTATTGTAAGTATTACAATTACATACCTTAGTGTATTGTAAGTATTACAGTTACATACCTTAGTGTATTGATAAGTATTACAATTAAATACCTTAGTGTATTGTAAGTATTACAATTACATACCTTAGTGTATTGTAAGTATTACAATTACATACCTTAGTGTATTGAGAAGTATTGCAATTACATACCTTAGTGTATTGTAAGTATTACAGTTACATACCTTAGTGTATTGTAAGTATTACAATTACATACCTTAGTGTATTGTAAGTATTACTATTGCATACCTTAGTGTATTGAGAAATATTACAATTACATACCTTAGTGTATTGTAAGTATTACAATTACATACCTTAGTGTATTGTAAGTATTACAGTTGCATACCTTATTGTATTGTACGTATTACAGTTACATACCTTAGTGTATTGTAAGTATTACAATTACATACCTTAGTGTATTGAGAAATATTACAATTACATACCTTAGTGTATTGTAAGTATTACAATTACATACCTTAGTGTATTGAGAAATATTACAATTACATACCTTAGTGTATTGAGAAGTATTACAATTACATACCTTAGTGTATTGTAAGTATTACAATTACATACCTTAGTGTATTGTAAGTATTACAGTTACATACCTTAGTGTATTGATAAGTATTACAATTACATACCTTAGTGTATTGTAAGTATTACAATTACATACCTTAGTGTATTGTAAGTATTACAATTACATACCTTAGTGTATTGTAAGTATTACAATTACAGACCTTAGTGTATTGTAAGTATTACAGTTATATACCTTAGTGTATTGTTGTAGGGCGTCAGCAGGTGATGAACCCAGAAAAATATAAAAGTCAAGAATCCCGCCTATAACACGATAGGTGAGAGCAGGGTGGGGCGATGGCTGCAGCGTCACTTCTGAAAGTTCAATCATATATTTCACATTAAAAATCCAGATGTCATTCAAGACTTCGATAGTTTATGAAACTGAGCAACTTTGAAAGCAAATGATTTAGAACTGTTTGACATTTATGAACACACACACACACACACACACACACACACACATATATATATATATATATATATATATATATATATATATATATATATATATATATATATATATATATATTATCTTGAAATCTCCATCCGACAATTTGTTAGGTTTCCATAAAACAGAAGAGAACGCAAAGAAACACATTGTATTTAAAAGTATTTTAATGTTTCAGACGGTATATATCAATAACATAGTAGGCTGGAACACGTTTGCAAATTAAATTCTGACTTAAATAGTTTAAAAACATGTATTAAAATTTATGCATCTTATTTCTGAGGAAAAATTTGCGATGAGTAACATTCTCTGACCCATTCAGATAACGCATTGCAGTCACAAATATTTCAGAACACATAATTACATTTGACCGTATTGTATGTTAATAATAACGAACATTTACCAACTTTTTGTGATTACTCGGCAGAAGGAGGCGTTGAAAAATCATCTGCATGTCCTTTTTTATTTACCAACATAATTTTATTTATTTTTGTTACAGTATATTTTCTTTACGATTCAAGATCCTGATGCCTGTCTATATCTTATCGACTGTGTCATGACATTACCCATTGCATTGCTGTTCTTCAAGAACACAACATTTGCCTTGCCGTCTTTTTCTAAGTTCATGTACATAGGTTGAGCACCGTATAAATTCCAATCGTTCTGAAAAGAGTAAATATATCGCTTTATTATAAACCTAAGTGTAAAATATAAACATTATTGTCAAAATGTATTTCATTCCTATTTTTTCACATGTAAAAATACAAGATTTCCCAGCATGTCATGCAATGCTTGATTGTGTGTGCCTTCAGAAGTTATACTTGCAGCAAGAAAAATGAGCACTTTGTGAGCTAGAACAAATAAATAGGAAATGCATTACCTTTCAGACATGGAAAACATTGTTTGATGAAGAAATTTAACTCGACGTAGTTCACGTCTCTGCGAAGTTATCTCCCTGGTACTAAAAATCTGGTATGATGCATTGGCTGAATCAAATATGCTTTATGGTCAGACTTGCTTTATGGTCAGACTTGCTTTATGGTCAGATATAGTAAAATAGGTTACAAAACATCAAAAACATAATGTATTGCAACATAGTAGGTCATCCCAAGTCCACCGCACTCTTAAATCTCGGATATTTTTATGATCAGTCAATAAATACGGTTGAATGTGAGGTGAAATTACGAAAAAATGGGCTGGGGGTGGGGATTGTGTGCTGAAGAGTGAATTTAATCTTCTAAGCTTTGATTTAGGAGCAACTTTGGTATATAAATAAAAGATTTTTTTTCCTGCGTAAATAACGGATATATTTCATCTTGTTGTACACAAAACGACATATTTGAACTCGTGGCTTTGCCACTCGTTAAAATATCGCTTTTTTGGGTACCACACGATGAAATATATCAGGTATTAAGGTAGGGAAAGAAAATATTCTGTGTATAGTACGCTGACAACTGCATCACACTTCTAATGCTCGTGAGACCATAGATAACTATCATCCTCCTTTTTAATAAATGTGATCTCCGTACAATTTTCTCCATGATGCACCTCACCGATGAGAAACTAACAGCCAATCACTGTAGTATACTTGGGGGAAGTTTCAAAACTAGCCGTTATGGGAATGGTGTCACTGTAATGCGAATGGCGTCACTGATTATCCAATCTGCAGACACAGCTTTTATTACTGACCTGCGTAAGATTTTGACTTGCCAATTCAGGCCGAGTACCAGTGAACGTGTCAGTAATGCGACTCTCTTATATCCATGAAATGGTTATATCTCTGGTACTCGTTTACACTCTTCAAAATGTTATTGTTATGTGTTTATCCTTCGTGCTTTTCGTCACCAAGCATAGACTCGTCATCAGTCTGCCTAAATCAACCACTCGGAATACCTCAGACGACGATTGCATCATCATTAACTCTGCTATGTAATGCAGTTCGATATGCATCTCCGCCAAACAATTCGTCGTCGGATACAAATATATTTACTCAGCTTGTGAGAGAAACCCTGAGAAATGGTTTGACAGATTATGTTTGAACGTATGAGATGTTCCAAGTGGTTAATGTGACAACAGAAAGGATCAGAAATATCCATTCTTGATATAATCGAAGTAACGATGAGTTACGAATGGTTCAAATTTTTCTTTTAGACTTTTTTGTAAACATCAGGAAATTCGCCACTGTTACGGTTGTTTAAGTTTTCCATTACATCTCGTTAGATAAACAGTATTTGTCATCATAGTCCGATGAATCAGCACCGCAAATCTGTCTTGATACTGATGGACAATATGTGGATCTGATGTCACCTGTTCATTAACAAATCATACAAATCTGTCACGAACACATCAGCGTAATGTTTAGACACTTACCGGTATTTCGTAACAGACGTATGTAGCGACGAAATTCAAAATGTCCACAGGACGTAGGATTATGTTATTCCACGTGGATTTACAAGTCGTCAAACACAGGATTTGATCCGGAAATAGTCTGTACATATTACCAAAAGGACCCTTCAACCGACGGTTGCTCAAGAGACACGAGAAATACCGCAAAGTGTATAAAATGTACACCCATGTGTTGCGGACACAGATTTGGGAGGCTGGTTTATCGGACTAGTGTCATCGCTGCTTGTGTACGATATTTCTTTATCTTGCATGGGCCGGGGGTTAGGCAATTAGACATTAAACATCGAGGGTCTCAAGGGGAAACGAAATCTGCTTGTACCTTTCACAACAAAGCTTTACATAATTTATTTGTAACAGGAAATGTATGAGAGAGAGAGAGAGAGAGAGAGAGAGAGAGAGAGAGAGAGAGAGAGAGAGAGAGAGAGAGAGAGAGAGAGAGAGGCAGAGGCTACATACAACCGGAGCCACGTCTCGAGTAAAGATAGACCACGTTCTCCAGTTCATGTCATGTTTCAGCTGATTATGACGGTGTTCTCCAAAGCCGTAAATGATGTCGGTCGGTAACTTTGTTGTTAGCTGCATAAATTGTTCAGAAAATACTAGTCCTGGTAGCGTTGTATTGAAGCTGTTTAAATATGAATGATATCAATAAATTTAAAATAAATAATCTGAAGATGATCTATTATCGTGATGAATTGTGTTTCACTTGAAAATTACAGTAACAAGATAGAATTTACGCTTTAGGGTTGATACCATTATTTTCGTGTCATTTAATATCGGGTACGATAGAACAAATTTTAAATATGATATATGATCTCCCTCTAATCGTTCATTAAGCAAGTTTAGATCACATGATCCATAAAATTAAATTGCAATAATTGTAAAATGAGTTGTATAGATTCATACATGGTCGCATGACTTCGAAAATTATTAATATTGAACTCAGTGAAAGTGGTTGACCGAAATAAATATCGAATAATAAAAAAAAAATAATAATAGAAAAATAAATAATAATAATAATAAAAATAATAATAATAATAGTTATTATTATTATTATTATTAACAAATCTTCATCGAACGATCATTACACATTTGGTTATGAAAAAATAATCTGCTACATGTTTTGTTATAATAAAATCACTTAAATACACCCAGGTATATTCGCACACACACTCAAACATTGATATATATATATATATATATATATATATATATATATATATATATATATATATATATATATATATATATATATATATATAGTGGTCAACAGGTAGATAAGTCATACAGACTTACAGAGAATAAAGTACTTACGTACATTATCTCTGGACACGATGATAAAATTTTGTACGGGGAGACGTTAATATGTTATTCTAGCTGTTCAAGGAGGAATTTCTTTCATGAGGTTTTAAATGAAGGAATGGAATTTGTATTACGTATCGACAGGGTTACGGAATTCCAAAAGGTAGGTGCTGATACACTTAAAGAGTTTTTGAAATGGTTGGTTCTCGACTTCGGAATCTGGACTTCGTTATTAGTGAGAGTGGTTTATCGTACAGATGATGTTCTCTCAAGTAACCTAGTATCATATTCGTGAAAGCAATTTTATACTAATTATTTGTTTGGAAATAAGTCAACGTCTGAGAGAATAACTGCACAAAGTAGGTGTTTTATTCAAAGAAGTTTGGAATACGTCTTATATGATTGCCTTTTTGCTGGACAATGATTATAGAAAGAGGAACGCCTAGAACCAAGGATAACATGACATATTTTACTAATCCAAACCGATAGGTGGTCTTTAAAGTTTCATATTCATCATATTATCATCTAAAAAGAATCAAGAAGAAGTTATTCCGGCATGGACTACTTGCATCATTAGGGGTTTTGTAGGTAGGTTCTATAATGTCATACAGTCACAAAACTTTGAAGTGAATCCAACATGCAAACCTTTCGTCCATTGAAAATTCACTGTTAGTCAAGAAATTTTGTTTTGTCTCTTCTTGCATTTATTTGGGGCTACCAATAAAAAGTAAACTTTCTTACACTGTTGTACCAGTCCCCGTTCGCCTTACAACAATTCCAAATTGAGGTCCATATGTAAAGTTGTAGGTATACTGTGGGTTAACGACGCTCTCAGGTGATGATATATTTAATGCCTCTTCTGGAATTTCATAGTACTGGCTTTCGGGATAGAACTAAAACAGTAAATTAATCTATGTATGTATGTATGTATGTATGTATGTATGTATGTATGTATGTATGTATGTATGTATGTATGTATGTATGTATGTATGTATGTATGAACATTATATAAAAATAGGTATAAATTGTTAAACACATCCTTTTTTTCTTTGTCTGTCTTCGTTTATTTCTCTGTCTGCCTGTGTATCTGTTTCTCTCTCTACCTCTCTCCCTGTCTGTATATCTCTGTGTGTGTGTGTGTTTCCGAAAAATAGATGCAGAACAAATTCATAATCGGCCTTACATTATTTTTCTTTCTTAGGAATCAGGTTAAGTCCAGGTTAGAAAACATTGGTACAATTGTTGTGTACCTACATATACATTTTAATCACGCTATATTCCAACGATGCGTGCTGTGTACCAGTACCTAATTTATCACTCAAGTGTCTCATCAAAGCTTCGTAGGCAATATTTCATTGTCAAGAAATTTGTAAGATCTAATACTCAAAAACACTCAAAACATTCTTTCAAAATGAAACATTTTCTACGGAAAGCTACTCACTTTGATTCTGATTCCTGTTTCTGTGTAGTGCTGGATTTCAACAGTCATGATGTTATGGACTAACTGCTCGTAGATTGTGTCTACTACGCCATGACGTTTCAGACGAATTTTTATCCCGCCATCTGGTAAAACTACCGGACTTCCAGTGATGATGTACCCGATTGTATCTGGGGTAAACGTGCAGTTCGGAGTTTTTTGGTCGTCAAATACTCGCCATAGGCATCTATGATGTATACATATATTGGCGTAAAGACACTCTTGGATCCAATTTCATTGCAATGGACGAGAAGTATCGAAAATAAAGTTTCTTTAAACGATCGCAAAAATATCGGTGATATGATTTTTAAACGGAGTGGCGTTAGAAATGAAGAGGTATTGCAAGATCAGTGGCTTAGCAAGGAATTCTGCCCCCCCCCCCCTGCAAAACATAATTTTGGGGCCCCCTCTCAAGAAAAAAAGTTGTTTTATGGGAATTTTGGCCCCCTTCCCCACTGGGGCTCCCATCCTTCTCCGCCGTTCCGGGGGTTGCTTGTGCGGTTGCAACGCTACTATGCAAGATTAAAGAACGCTACTAAAATTAGTTTATGTAAGAAAATCTTAGCAGTGTACAGAACGCTAATCCACATGAAAAAATATCTCAGTTTACGGTTTGAGGGGAAAACGCAAATAATAAAGCAAAGAAACTAGATGCAAATATAACAAAAAATTAAGTAAGGAGAGTTTAATCGTTCAATTATTACACGACCTATATCGTACTTTACTTAAGATAAAAGGAATAAATATAGTGACATAGATACAATACCATGTAATCGAAAGCAAAGTATCATAACGTTGTAGAAATTATACAACACCTCGACTTGTAAATTACTGATTGGTAGCCTTATTACTAACATTCACTGTTAGTAATATACTTAAATAATGTTGTCTATGTAGGATTAATGCATGTTGAAATTATGAACCTATATAAACGACGGCGAGGCAATGACCTAGTGTTATAATTAAGCAGCAAACCACTTTTCAACAAAGAAGTCCGTAATAGTTCTCTGATGCACATTAAGGTACATTAACAGCACCGTTTGAAAAAATAATTAGAATAGAAGTTAATGCCTGGCGGAATCGACTGGCAATTATTGAAGAAAATAACATTTGTATGCAGAAAGTGGGATGGCGGATGTCATTGGTTTGGCGCGAGAATTAAAAGAGTCAGGAAATCCCTTCTGGGCAATTGGAAATGGTCACAGGGGCTCGTATCGTTGCTTACAATTTACCTATAAGTCATACATATATTATATAATACTACAAGGGAGGACACTTCTCTCGTTTCTCGCGCGACCTATTTAAGAATCAACGCTGCTATTTCAAGCTACACTTCGAGTAGCGTAATAAATTTGGTACCGATGTTTAGCTCAGGCATTCGACTTTTTACGCCTAGACAAAGTTTGACTTACTATCACAACTTTAATGAATGCCAGACGAGCTGAATGGAATAATGCCCTCTCATTGGTCGACCGAAAAATGACGTACTGCGCCTACTGATAACCTGGTTTTCAGTCGACCAATAAGGGGACAGTATTCCATTCAGTGCGTTGTACTTGTGTATTAAGCGTTCGCGATCATGACCATGTCACGCGATAGTGTGGGAAAATGGTCTGGCATTCCTTAAAGGTGCTATAGTAAGTCAAACTTTGTATAGGAGTAGAAAGTCGAATGCCTGAGCTAATACATCGGTATCAAATTTATTACGGTACTCGAATTGTAGCTTGAAATAGCAGCGTTGATTCTTGAAAGGTCGCGCGAGAAGGGATAGAAGTGTCCTCTATTGTTGTATTATATAGTACATGTATGATATAGTAACTTGTAAGCAACAATACGTGCCCTGTGTATATGGTGTGCCGTTAAAATGGGTGTAGACTATATATATATACAGAGTTCTATGCATCTAACGTTCTAAATCTGACTTGAAAACATGAGATGTTGAAATTAAAAGAAATTTAGATACTTATTGTGTAGGATTTTTCATTGCTATTGAAGTACACATACGTGATGAGAGAACGAAGAACTAGTTTCAGTGTTGTAAATATTAAAATACAAATGAGAGAGAGAGAGAGAGAGAGAGAGAGAGAGAGAGAGAGAGAGAGAGAGAGAGAGAGAGAGAGATTACTTTCTTCTTTCGCATTTTTCTTTGGTTGGTTCTGGATCCGGGTGACAGTCCACAAGGGCCTCTGTTCTGGAAGCGGAAGCGGAAGATTTTTGTATTTCAGTTTCCGGTTTCTGGAAATGGAGGATGAGACCAACCGCGAGCGAAATTCCGAGACAGCAGGTTAAAAATAGGGCAAGCAGAAGTGGTCGTTTGCTTTTCTTCTTTATTAATCCAACCTCATTTCCGTCGGCCATCTTCAGCTTTCAATTTAAGCACACACTAGGCAGAACGAGACTTACTTTTCCAGACAATCCTAGGACCGTCTGCTCAACTTTATGCCACAATTAGTAATATAGGACTGAATATCGTATTTCTAAGTAATAAGGGAAGGTGTGCAAAGTTTCAGGATATGATTCATGTCCACTGCCCACGCATATATTTCACACCTTTATCATATCAAAGTATGTAATATATATCTTGTTGATGTAGTTTGTTTATAATTCTAGATGTTAGAGTAACTCATAAAACTGGACTACCTGACCATTTAAGGATTCGCCTTTCAAACTGCGTATATAAGCAGTGGAGTTCTATTACACAATCGTACCAATCCGAATGAGAAGAATGTTTATAAAGTAAAATTGTTTTGAGTCTTGATGGAACAGGTTATCATAAGTATGTCTTGGCAAGAATCATTTAAATGGTGTCGCTTGAAAATAAGTCGAATTTGGCCTTATTTTTCATCCCATAGCGTCCTGTAAATGTCCCCTTGCTTTATAATCCAAGTTTATAATTCAGTATTCAAACAAAGTCTGTCCGAAGTTCCCTGTCAGCTCGCATGTAAATACCTATGTTAGCTACTGCTGAAGATACTGAAGAGGCCAAAACCAGGTAACATAGGGATTTATTCCCTTTATCTGTATGCTGAATATATAGTAAATAATTGGGTTGTTCATATGCGACAAAAAAAAAAAAAAAAAAAAAAAAAAAAAAAAAAAAAAAAAGATTCTAGTTTCACTTCAGGGAAAGATGTACATGAAAAATATGAATGACTTCATTGCATGCCAGATAGGGAGAGCTGTAACTCAGAATGATAAATCTGACTTTGTACAGTAAGTGTACATATTCTTGCTGTAATTTTAATGTCACACTTTTTTCACTGATCTTTTTTGCGCGAATTATGTCAAGCACGAACATATCAGTGATCTTGAAGTTTACATTTTGATTCCAGATATTGGTAACAGACACAAACGCCATACAAAACACATTAGGAACGTTCCTTGTCTCTTTCCGATGAGAGTAGAATAATTGACTTGGAGGTAATCGTAGTGATATTTCCCAAACTGGTTAGTTTTTGGCGGACGAACATCCTGCTGGATGTGTGAAGAGCAGAATCTTTTAACTTGAAAGGCCTGAAAATAACACTCGACGAAGTTTGAACAATCAGTGACATACCTGTATATTTATTTTTTAGTGTTATTCATGCAACTTGAAATTAAAAAAATTGAAGAAATCATTCGGTTTCAATTGTCTGCAACTATAGCTTGCGTTGCTGTTAACGATGGCACATCATTGTGACGTTATGAATTTATTATGACGTCATAACAACCACGGGCTTGAGGGCAGTTCAAAACGGCCATTATTTACATCCGATTTTTTTTTTTTTTTTAGTATGCGCTGGAAAAGCTAGAGGGCGTTCAGATTGAATTAAATACAAAAAAAAAAACAAAACAAAAAAAATCCCCATCAAACAAACGTTGAAGTTAGAGACCTCTATGGAGGTAAAGGCATATGTTTCACTAACTTATCCATGGTAATTTGAGAATATTATGGAACTATGGATATAATCACTCCATTTTTGACCTTTTCATGCATTAGCAAGGTAATAACGGCCTTTCGTTTCTAATATCAAACGATTTAGCGAGTTAATCTTGTTGTCCATATATGGGATACAACCCATTCGATGCATACAAAGTAATTCCTTTTTGGTAGAGAGAAAGAATAAACCATTTGAGTGAGTGTGCTTCCTGTTTGATAAGTAGTCATTTGTTGTAACTTTCTACAAACTGAGAGGGAGTGATGCCAATAATGGGTCTACAACGCTTTCAGGCGTACAGTTTTCCCGATGGGTTTTGCCTCGTCTGCTGTTCATAATAATGCGCTTACATATGTATTTACTTAGTTATGTAGGCCAGCTCACAGGTCAAGGAGATTTTGAGCATGCAAAACAATCTGACAGGCTACGTAACTCTGGGAGTGCTTGTCGTACCAAGCAGAGATCTCCATTTAGGCGCCCCAGCGATACATGACATTAAGGTTCATTTAAATATGGTTAGGATACAAATATAACGCCCCAAAATAAAAGTTTTTCTTTTCCTTACCAAACTACTTGCCTGTAGTTGAGAATCATTAGGGCAGAATTTATACCGATGCGACAGCTTGAAAATGTTTTCGTAAACACAAATGTTCAGTTCGACCCCAGCAAGCACTTGTAGAATGTTATGTACAACTAAGAGCAGCATTTATCTATGTCGACGATAAACATATGTATATACTGCACTGATAAGTAAAACGTAAATAAGCCATTTTGAGTGCTACGTTCTTAAAGGTAATACATTAGAATTACCCAGTCCTATAGTGATAACCCCAGACAAACTGGTACTTGCGCAAATACTTACCTTTGCACCTTTGTTTTTGTTTGTATTTATGCATGCACTTCTCTATTAACTCGAACACTATTGCGTTTCTTCATGAATATTGTGTTGGGATAATCTGTTGACAACCGGTATATCATATCTATCTATTTATACCGCTCGTATGTCAGTCATCTCACATTTTCTATCTATCTATCTTTCTATCTATCAGTTTATCTATCTACCAATCTCTCTGTCTGTCTATCTGTATATTTATATGTACATCCGCAGACACATGCAAGATACGTATATTAATATTTTTGTATGCTATAACAGACACGAACAAAAAATAGATCTGTCATCTCTATTTCCTGTTAGGAAAAAAACAAAACAAAACAAAGCAACAACAACAACAAAAAGAAACAACAAGGAACAAAACAAAATAAAAAATAGATAAACAATAGATAAACTATTAAGATAGGGCACACATTTTAGCAGAAACTTACAAGACTTTGCGAATAATATAAAAAATTGGACCCTCAAGCGACCTTACAAACTTATCTTTGGACTTTTCATGTTTCGACTTGGTAATTTCGATAAAGAAAAACACAATAAGTTTCTAACTACACTCAAAAAAGTTATATATATATATATATATATATATACAATATGGATTTTTCTTGTAAAAGTATATACTGTGTTGAACAACCTGTATTTGACGATCGCTGTATAGTGACTTTTTTATTATACACTTAACCTTAATTCTAATAATACTTTTTTATTATACACCTAAGCTTAAATCTAATAATACTTTCTTATTATACACCTAACATTAATTCTAATAATACTTTCTTTATATTTCAAAACATCTTTTTTCGCATAATCTGCCAAAGTGCAGGTTTATGTAATTTTTCACTTGTGTGTATAATCAGGGACTCGTGAATACGCATATATAAGTCCCTATAGTATTCGCCTACACTCGCCCCCTCCCGCCCCCCCCCCGGGCAATTTGTAACCCCCTACCGATTTTAAAAATGAAACACCTCAAGGATATATATATATATATATATATATATATATATATATATATATATATATATATATAAATGCACAAAACGTAGTAATTTCATTCATGAATTTATAATTTCTAATCCGATTTGTTGCCAGGGAGTCCATAACACTGTCATCTTGTTCGAGTTCAAACCAACTCGGAGGCTATATTTGCGTTAGCGAGTCTATTTTTCAGAAAATAGGAGTGATGTAGTTCATCGTCTTCGGTAAGCTCCGAATAATTCTGCAAATTTCCGTAACTTTGGAACGCGAACAAGCTGACAGTGTTATCGACCCTCTACCGACAATCAGGTTAGAAATTATAAATTAATCAATGAAATGACCACGTTTTATGCATTTTTAAAACCTTTATGCTTTCCGTTTTTAAACTCGCAAGGGGGATACAATGTGCCGGAGAATTGTGTGAGGGTTGGTTGGGGGGTTGGTTGATTGGTTGTTTGGCGTGAAAATAGAGTACTGCACCATGAGAACAACAATTTGCCAAAAGAAAATTAAGACGAAAAGTAAGTAGATTTGAAATGCAACTGTTATGTATATTTAATCTATGATGTGAGTTTCAATATTGTCCATGAAGTAAAGTAGTACTTTAGATTCTGGTCACTAGTAAACAGAATGTTTACTAGCATTTGAGTTCAAAGCCAGTCTTGTTGACAGTTAGACTGTTTTCCCCCCATTTTATTGCTTCACATCCTGTTGATATTGGTCAAGTGAAAATGTGTATAAATAGGGATTTGGTAAACAAATAATTAATTCCTGTTTTAGATCAGTCTGTGGGAATCCATTTGTGATCAGATTTTACATTGTGTCGTTGAAATCAGATATATTTTGAGAGGAATTATTTACTTACTATATTCATTGGAATTACTAAAGTGCTCAATGACGTTTGAATTAATACATTACTTTGGAGTTTTGTGAACTCATTCAAAGACATTCTGGATTGTATCATTGCATTATATCGGGACATTCGAGACTATTGCAACTCATTCGGAACATTCTATATTTTTGGACTTGTATTTAGGACATGTAGGATTATTTGGAATTCGATTCACAATATTGTAAGTATCTCTTGAATTTCATTTTGTATTATAGGGAAATAAATTGCTTGTTGATATTACTTACATTGTTAGTTTCACTTTCTTTCTGTTACATATTTTTTAAGGACTAGGTTCGTACGACAACATACTACTGAAAATAAAGTAAAATAAGGTTCTAATCTGATGATCATTGTTAATGATGATCATGAGGATTGTTTTATTACTATTATTATTATTATTATTAGTATTATTATTGTTCCAGGGTTTTCCCGAGTTCTTCCTCCACCAAATATACTGGCCGCCATGTATAGCCTACCATATGCTCCAAAATGGCGTTAAACCCATAACAACCAACCAACAACAACTATTATTATTATTATTCGTTGCTGTTATTGTTTAAGTTGCTCTGTTGTAGTTCTAGTAGTACCTGCTGTTGTTGTGGTTGTTGTTGCTATCATTATAATTATATAACGGTGTTCTTTTTCCTCCTTTAATTTTATTGTCTCCCCTGAACTTACAACGTATAATGATATAACGACATTCTGCCATAAAATTTCAAATTGTGAGTATAGCTATCCTTATTTATATTTATAACCAAAATTATTAGGACAAATTATGCATATTTTCTAAATATTTTATTTTTCATTTTGTTATAGACACTTGTCGCATTTACAGACGTTGTTTGTTACTGGATATATATTGTTACGGAATTATGTATATGGAATCTATAATGTGCTTAAACTTTTGGCCGTTGACTCTACTTTAAAGTTGTGTCAAATAGTGAGTCATATTTAAGTTGGGTTTAGTTGTTCTATTAATCAAATAACAACCTGTGTACTGACCTTTTGTTCAAGGTCAGAGTTGTTTACTGTAACTGGAGTACTTTTTCATGAAATAGACGCATTTAGTATTGCATTCTGGGTCATAATATGACACATTTCCTGTTATGAAATGTGCCATTTGCAAGTTGTATAAAAGACCTGAATGTACGAGTTATATTCATTCCATTTTAGATCTTGAGTAGAAAAAAACTGTTTTTTTATGATCAGCTTTGGAATCATCAGATCGTTTGAAATAATAGCCATGCTGGAATCCTGTAATGATGTATTTGCCATGCTGTATGAATAATTCAAAAGGAATTATTTATTGGACCATTAATCAGAGCTACATGGAGTTATATTTAGGACTTTCTCGGATGCCTCTGAATACTTAAAGATGATCTGACATTATCGTTGATACATCGGAACATTACAGACTCATTCTTTCGGAACATTCGTTCATTACGAAGACTCATTCTTTCGGAACACTCATTCATTTGGAACATTTTATAGTTTCTACATATACAGGACTTGTGATTAGGACACTAATAATTATTGGATTATTTGGACTTTAATACACGAAACTGTAAGTGTATTTTGATTTTCACATTAATTATTTAAAATAAATTGTTGGTTGATTTTTACAAACATTGTTGGTTTCACTTTCTTTTTGTTACGTTTGATCGAGCCATACAGTCGTAACAATATATATATATATATATATATATATATATATATATATATATATATATATATATATATATATATATATATATATATATTCGAATGAATAGGTAGTCTGGAATGTCCTGATGTACCAACAAGAATGTAATCCAGATCATCTTTGAGAATGTCCACAAGTATCCAAAATCATATATTTAAATCCAAAGGTTAGTGAGCACTTTAGGTAACTCCAACGAATGTTCAAACAAATAATTCCTTTCGAATTATGTATACAGCAATGCAGCATTACAGGACTACAAGATCACAAGATTACAGCACAACTATGATTCCAAACAGTCTGATGATTCCAAAGGCTGATAAAAAAAAACATGAATGTTTTTAACACCGGATTTAAAATTGGAATGATGTTAATACGTATATCAAGGTCTTATATACTCTTTGCAATTGGCCTATTTCACAACAGGAAACGTGTCACATTACGACCCAGAATGCAATACTAAATGCGTCCTTCGAATGAAAATTCTCCAAGAAATGGTAACAACTCTGACCTTGAACTCAAAGGTAAGTAAATACCTTGTTGACATCTTTAATCAAACTAAAAGTGCGACATACTATTTGACACAATTTTAAAGTACAGTCATAGACCAAAAGTTTAGGCACATAATAGGTTCTATATACATAACAATATATATATATATATATATATATATATATATATATATATATATATATATATATATATATATATATATATGATTTAGTTGCTATAGTTGCTAAAGCTAGCAGCCTCAGCGAGGAGGCAGGAGCCACAGGGAACAACTATACTTTACCTAGCTGTCTTAGGAATAGATCTAAATAAAGACCCAAAAATTAAATAATCTGGAGAAAAAAAAAAACTGAATGATTGGTTAGAATCCCTGAATAAGTTAAATGCAGAGACTGGACATAATTTAGAAGATAAAATACAATGATTTGACCAGAGTACACATGCAACTGTAAAATTAGTAATGACATTAACTTTTGTTGACTGTGCCATTATTGTATATATGTTGATGTTATATTTCCAGACTTAAACTTTTCACACTCTTTCATAACTTGGAAGATGGACAACACAAATACAGTAAAAGGGATTTAAGAAATCGACATTAAGTAAGGTAATTGAAACAAACCCTTCAAAAGTCTTTTAAAAGTCCTAAATTTAGTCCTGAGTTTTTTTCTGGAGCCATGTCCTAAAATTCAGTTGAATGCAGGCACTGTTCCGGAAGATTTCTGATTAAAACAAAATTATGCAAAACTTAAGTAATGTTCATCATGATGTAACAAGCTTTCTGCTTAAGCAGACGAAACAAGCAAGGCAGGAAGTCCTACCATATCAGCATATAAACTTTAGACCTACATTAATATTATCCTAAATAATCAGTTCAATGCAGTCAATACTGTCGAAGATATGTAACTTTCAAAACATTTAACGCAAAACTTGAATGTTGCTTAGGATGATGCAACAAGCTCTCTGCTTAGCAGACGAGACAGGCAGACAAAACCTCCTATCATATCAAGGCATAAACTTTAGATTTATAGCGATATGCCAAATATTCAGTTGAATACCACCACTGCTGTGAAAAATATGCGACGTTCACAAAATATAATGTAAAAATTCAGCCTTGTTTACCATGATGCAAGAAACTCCTTGCATATAACAGCATAAACTTTAGACATATAGGGATATTTTCCTAAAGTTTCACTTAAATGCAGCCACTGATGTAAAAGATACGAGACTTTCACAACCTTTGACACAAAATTTCAACTTGTCGATGCCGTCGCCACCTGAAATGTGACTACTATATCTTACCGTGCTCATGCAGATGAGACAAACATAGCTACTTCGTTTACTGAGTCACAGCATGCTGTTTGAAACTGAACCTTATTTTCCCTAAATTCTATCTCTATTTTGTCAAAAAAATGTACATTTATCTCGTAAAGTTTACGACATCTTAAAGTTGCTCTGCAAATGAATTAGCTAAACACATATTAGTGTATTTGCCCAGATCATATATTTAATTTATATCTTTTTCTTATTGCACCTTTTTAAGCAGGATTCATATTACTTATCTAAGTGTTATTATTGACAGTAATCTGTAAATCTGAAACTTTTCTAAAGCATTGAAAGATATATTGTATGTTTGAAATCAGCAATCAGCATTTGTATTCACTTGAACGTTCTTCTTCAACACAACTAGTTTTGACCACACTGTCGAAACTTACAAACAAAAAGGCATTATCTCTTGATACCGATATTGTTGCCTTCATACCGATATTGTTGCCTTCATACCGATATTGTTGCTTTAATACCGATATTATTGCTTTCATACCGATATTGTTTCTTTCATACAGATATAGTTGCTTTTATACCGATATTGTTGTTTTCATACCGATAGTTTCTTTCATATCGATATTGTTGCCTTCATACCGCTATTGTTTCTTTCATACCGATATTGTTGCTTTCATACCGATATTGTTGTCTTCATACCAATATTGTTGCTTTCATACCGATAATGTTGCCCTCATACCGATATTGTTGTCTTCATACCAATATTGTTGCTTTCATACCGATATTGTTGCCTTCATACCGATATTGTTGCTTTCATATCGATATTGTTGCCTTCATACCGATATTGTTGCTTTCATACCGATATTGTTGCTTTCATACCGATATTGTTGATTTCATACCAATATTGTTGCCTTCATACCGATATTGTTCCTTTAATACAGATGTTGTTGCTTTCATGCCGATATTGTTCCTTTCATACCGATATTGTTGCTTTCATACAGATATTGTTGTCTTCATACCTATATTTTTCCGTTCATACCGATATTGTTGCTTTCATGTTAAACTCGATAAATATTTCTATAACCGCTCCGAAAACTGTTAAATTCAGAAAAATTTGGTTTTGTTACAATATTTCTATCTTGCAAACACTTTTAAACTGTTCAAGAAATTTTAAATTAATTAACTATTTTATGGTTCAGGAATTTAAAAATGAAGATATTTTTGGGTGGTCCAGCTCTGCTATTCCACTATGGTCCAGCTCTTAAATTTAACTATAGTACTGCTCTGAAATTTTAAAATTCAAACAAATATTGAGTGATCTGGTGATATTCTCGTACAATATGTGAGAAACAGAATTGCGAGTGGTCTAGAGTAGTATAGTAAACAAAATGAGGGTTTTGTTGGTCTTCAATGATGTCCTATTTCACATACAACTAAATCTATTTATGTGGTTGATTTTCTTCAGTTTCAGGCCCAGGACGACATGTAGTTCGGTAGTGGTCTCCCGATTTGTTTTTTGTTGTGCAGCCATTTTTGTTTTTAGCGATAGCGTAAACCCACTACACATGCATGTACACTCAAGCGCGACGAAATTAATTAAGACAGCAGTTATTATTTCATTTAAAGGAAGTTGAGCTTGGATGTCTAGAAACACTATTGCTAGACTTCTTCAAATGAACAAGAGAGCTCTGTATGAAGAGGTATCTAATTCATATGAAGATCTCTTTAATTCATTTATATATTTGTAAAACCATTGCCGAATTAGAGAGGTCACTAATGCCATTAGAGAGCTCTACAATAGAATTAATACTCTCTCTTATTTATTCGTAGAGGCCTCCAATTGAATTAGAGAAGTCCACAATTCAAGTAAAGACATCAACAATGATTAACTGAGGGCAATTAAATAATGATGAAGAAAATTTCTTATACAAAATGTAATAACCTCAATAACAGTCCTGTGAAAGAGAATGATAAAGTCAACGTAAAGTGTAAGAGACATTGAAAATGTTCAGCGATATAAGACCCGCCGAAAATCGGCCGCGCAGGCTTTCTTTTCGGCAAACCGACGCAGTCTCAATAAATGTGTCATGTTGAAAAGTTCATTCATCAACACACCCTTTTATTTGTGTATCTGGTAAGAGGAGTCAATGGTCCCCAACCCGTGGAAATTTTATGAATACTCTTTCGAGCTATTATTTTATGGGAAATTAGTGAGAGGTGCCTTTTCCCATATGTTCTTATTTAGTGACTCTTACTTGGGATAGATATTTAGCTATGAGTAGTGCTGAAAATACACACCAATCTATACATTTAGTACTGACTTTGAATTGCCTGGACCTTCAACTATTTAAAATAAATGTAAACAGTTAAATATATTTTACAATTGACCAGCAGTTGATGAATATCATACTTAATTTAGATGTACATGATATGACCCTTTTATCTAGATGTACATGATATGACCATGTTATCTAGATGTACATGATATGACCCTTTTATCTAGATGTACATGATAGGACCCTTTTATCTAGATGTACCTGATATGGCCCTTTTATCTAGATGTACATGATATGACCCTTTTATCTAGATGTACATGATATGACCCTTTTATCTAGATGTACATGATATGACCATTTTATCTAGATGTACATGATATGACCATTTTTTATCTAGATGTACATGATATGACCATTTTATCTAGACGTACATGATATGACCATTTTATCTAGATGTACATGATATGACCATTTTATCTAGATGTACATGATATGACCATTTTATCTAGATATACATGATATGACCATTTTATCTAGATGTACATGATATGACGATTTTATCTAGACGTACATGATATGACCATTTTATCTAGATGTACATGATATGACCATTTTATCTAGATGTACATGATATGACCATTTTATCTAGATATACATGATATGACCATTTTATCTAGATGTACATGATATGACCATTATATCTAGATGTACATGATATGACCATTTTATCTAGATGTACATGATATGACCATGTTATCTAGATGTACATGATATGACCATTTTATCTAGATGTACATGATAGGACCCTTTTATCTAGATGTACATGACATGGCCCTTTTATCTAGATGTACATGATATGACCCTTTTATCTAGATGTACATGATATGACCATTTTATCTAGATGTACGTGATATGACCATTTTATCTAGATGTACATGATATGACCCTTTTATCTAGATGTACATATGACCCTTTTAAACTTAATCTAGATGTACATGATATGACCATTTTATCTAGATGTACATGATATGACCATTTTATCTAGATGTACATGATATGACAATTTTATCTAGATGTACGTGATATGACCCTTTTATCTAGATGTATATATGACCCTTTTAAACTTAATCTAGATGTACGTGATATGACCTTTTATCTAGATGTACATATGACCCTTTTAAACTTAATCTAAATGTACATGATATGACCATTTTATCTAGATGTACATGATATGACCATTTTATCTAGATGTACATGATATGACCATTTTATCTAGATGTACATGATATGACCATTTTATCTAGATGTACATGATATGACCATTTTATCTAGATATACATGATATGAACCTTTTATCTAGATGTACAAGATATGACCATTTTATCTAGATGTACGTGATATGACCCTTTTATCTAGATGTACATATGACCCTTTTAAACTTAATCTAGATGTACATGATATGACCATTTTATCTAGATGTACATGATATGACCATTTTATCTAGATGTACATGATATGACCATTTTAAACTTAATCTAGATGTACATGATATGACCATTTCATCTAGATGTATATGATATGACCCTTTTATCTAGATGTACATGATATGGACCATTTTACCTAGATGTACATTATATGACCCATTTATCTAGATGTACATGATATGACGATTTTATCTAGATGTACCTGATATGACCATTTTATCTAGATGTACATGATATGACCATTTTATCTAGATGTGCATGATATGACCATTTTATCTAGATGTACATGATATGACCATTTTATCTAGATGTACATGATATGACCATTTTATCTAGATGTACATGATATGACCATTTTATCTAGATGTACGTGATATGACCATTTTATCTAGATGTACGTGATATGACCCTTTAATCTAGATGTACATATGACCCTTTTAAACTTAATCTCGATGTACGTGATATAACCCTTTGAAACTTAATCTAGATGTACGTGATATGACCCTTTTATCTAAATGTACATATGACCCTTTTAAACTTAATCTAGATGTACGTGATATGACCCTTTTAAACTTACTCTAGATGTACGTGATATGACCCTTTTAAACTTAATCTAGATGTACGTGTTATGACCCTTTCAAACTTAATCTAAATGTATGTGATATGACCCTTTTAAACTAATCTAGATGTACGTGATATGACCCTTTTAAACTTAATCTAGATGTACGTGATATGACCCTTTTAAACTTAATCTAGATGTACACGATATGACCCTTTTATATCAGTATCAAACTTAATCTAGATGTACGTGATATGACCCTTTTAAACTTAATCTAGATGTACGTGATATGACCCTTTTAAACTTAATCTAGATGTGCGTGATATGACCTTTTTATCTAGATGTACGTGATATGACCCTTTAAAACTTAATCTAGATGTACGTGATATGACCCTTTTAAACTTAATCTAGATGTAGGTAATATGACCCTTTTAAACTTAATCTTGATGTACGTGATATGACCCTTTTATCTAGATGTACGTGATATGACCCTTTTAAACTTAATCTTGATGTACGTGATATGACCCTTTTATATAGATGTACGTGATATGACCCTTTTAAACTTAATCTAGATGTACGTGATATGACCCTTTTAAACTTAATCTAGATGTATGTTATATGACCCTTTTATCCAGATGCACATGATATGACCCTTTTATCTAGATGTACATGATATGACCATTTTTTATCTAGATGTACATGATATGACAATTTTATCTAGATGTACATGATATGACCATTTTATCTAGATGTACATGATATGACCATTATATCTAGATGTACATGATATGACCATTTTATCTAGATATACATGATATGACCCTTTTATCTAGATGTACATGATATGACCATTTTATCTAGATGTACATGATATGACCATTTTAAACTTAATCTAGATGTACATGATATGACCATTTCATCTAGATGTATATGATATGACCCTTTTATCTAGATGTACATGATATGGACCATTTTACCTAGATGTACATTATATGACCCATTTATCTAGATGTACATGATATGTCGATTTTATCTAGATGTACCTGATATGACCATTTTATCTAGATGTGCATGATATGACCATTTTATCTAGATGTGCATGATATGACCATTTTATCTAGATGTACATGATATGACCATTTTATCTAGATGTACGTAATATGACCATTTTATCTAGATGTACGTGATATTACCCTTTTATCTAGATGTACATATGACCCTTTTAAACTTAATCTAGATGTACATGATATGACCATTTTATCTAGATGTACATGATATGACCATTTTATCTAGATGTACATGATATGACAATTTTATCTAGATGTACGTGATATGACCCTTTCATCTAGATGTACATATGACCCTTTTAAACTTAATCTAGATGTACGTGATATGACCTTTTATCTAGATGTACATATGACCCTTTTAAACTTAATCTAGATGTACATGATATGACCATTTTATCTAGATGTACATGATATGACCATTTTATCTAGATGTACATGATATGACCATTTTATCTAGATGTAAATGATATGACCATTTTATCTAGATGTACATGATATGACCATTTTATCTAGATATACATGATATGAACCTTTTATCTAGATGTACAAGATATGACCATTTTATCTAGATGTACGTGATATGACCCTTTTATCTAGATGTACATATGACCCTTTTAAACTTAATCTAGATGTACATGATATGACCATTTTATCTAGATGTACATGATATGACCATTTTATCTAGATGTACATGATATGACCATTTTAAACTTAATCTAGATGTACATGATATGACCATTTCATCCAGATGTATATGATATGACCCTTTTATCTAGATGTACATGATATGGACCATTTTACCTAGATGTACATTATATGACCCATTTATCTAGATGTACATGATATGTCGATTTTATCTAGATGTACCTGATATGAACATTTTATCTAGATGTACATGATATGACCATTTTATCTAGATGTGCATGATATGACCATTTTATCTAGATGTACATGATATGACCATTTTATCTAGATGTACATGATATGACCATTTTATCTAGATGTACATGATATGACTATTTTATCTAGATGTACGTGATATGACCATTTTATCTAGATGTACGTGATATGACCCTTTAATCTAGATGTACATATGACCCTTTTAAACTTAATCTCGATGTACGTGATATAACCCTTTGAAACTTAATCTAGATGTACGTGATATGACCCTTTTATCTAAATGTACATATGACCCTTTTAAACTTAATCTAGATGTACGTGATATCACCCTTTTAAACTTAATCTAGATGTACGTGATATGACCGTTTCAAACTTAATCTAAATGTATGTGATATGACCCTTTTAAACTAATCTAGATGTACGTGATATGACCCTTTTAAACTTAATCTAGATGTACGTGATATGACCGTTTTAAACTTAATCTAGATTTACATGATATGACCCTTTTATATCAGTATCAAACTTAATCTAGATGTACGTGATATGACCCCTTAAAACTTAATCTAGATGTACGTGATATGACCCTTTTAAACTTAATCTAGATGTAGGTAATATGACCCTTTTAAACTTAATCTTGATGTACGTGATATGACCCTTTTAAACTTAATCTTGATGTACGTGATATGACCCTTTTATCTAGAGGTACGTGATATGACCCTTTTAAACTTAATCTAGATGTACGTGATATGACCCTTTTAAACTTAATCTAGATGTATGTTATATGACCCTTTTATCCAGATGCACATGATATGACCCTTTTATCTAGATGTACATGATATGACCATTTTATCTAGATGTACATGATATGACCATTTTTTATCTAGATGTACATGATATGACAATTTTATCTAGATGTACATGATATGACGATTTTATCTAGATGTGCATGATATGACCATTTTATCTAGATGTACATGATATGACCATTTTATATAGATATACATGATATGACCCTTTTATCTAGATGTACATGATATGACCATTTTATCTAGATGTACGTAATATGACCCTTCATCCAGATGTACGTGATATGACCCTTTTATCTAGATGTACATATGACCCTTTTAAACTTAATCTAGATGTACATGATATGACCATTTTATCTAGATGTACATGATATGACAATTTTATCTAGATGTACGTGATATGACCCTTTTATCTAGATGTACATATGACCCTTTTAAACATAATCTAGATGTACGTGATATGACCCTTTTATCTAGATGTACATATGACCCTTTTAAACTTAATCTATATGTACATGATATGACCATTTTATCTAGATGTACATGATATGACCATTTTATCTAGATGTACATGATATGACCATTTTATCTAGATGTACATGATATGACCATTTTATCTAGATGTACATGATATGACCATTTTATCTAGATATACATGATATGACCCTTTTATCTAGATGTACCAGATATGACCATTTTATCTAGATGTACGTGATATGACCATTTTATCTAGATGTACGTGATATGACCCTTTTATCTAGATGTACATATGACCCTTTTAAACTTAATCTAGATGTACATGATATGACAATTTTATCTAGATGTACATGATAAGACCATTTTATCTAGATGTACTTGATATGACCCTTTTATCTAGATGTACATATGACCCTTTTAAGCTTAATCTAGATGTACTTGATATGACCCTTTTATCTAGATGTACATATGACCCTTTTAAACTTAATCTAGATGTACACGATATGACCATTGTATCTAGATGTAGGTGATATGACCATTTTATCTAGATGTACATGATATGACCCTTTTTTCTAGATGTAGATGATATGACCATTTTATCTAGATGTACATGATGTGGCCATTTTATCTAGATATACATGATATGACCCTTTTATCTAGATGTACATGATATGACCATTTTATCTAGATTTACGTGATATGACCATTTTATCTAGATGTACGTGATATGACCCTTTTATCTAGATGTACATATGACCCTTTTAAACTTAATCTAGATGTACATGATATGACCATTTTATCTAGATGTACATGATATGGCCCTTTTATCTAGATGTACATGATATGACCATTTTAAACTTAATCTAGATGTACATGATATGACCATTTTATCTGGATGTACATGATATGACCCTTTTATCTAGATGTACATGATATGGACCATTTTATCTAGATGTACATGATATGACCATTTTTTATCTAGATGTACATGATATGACAATTTTATCTAGATGTACATGATATGACCATTTTAAACTTAATCTAGATGTACATGATATGACCATTTTATCCAGATGCACATGATATGACCCTTTTATCTAGATGTACATGATATGACCATTTTATCTAGATGTACATGATATGACCATTTTTTATCTAGATGTACATGATATGACAATTTTATCTAGATGTACATGATATGACCATTTTATCTAGATGTGCATGATATGACCATTTTATCTAGATGTACATGATATGACCATTTTATATAGATATACATGATATGACCCTTTTATCTAGATGTACATGATATGACCATTTTATCTAGATGTACGTAATATGACCCTTCATCCAGATGTACGTGATATGACCCTTTTATCTAGATGTACATATGACCCTTTTAAACTTAATCTAGATGTACATGATATGACCATTTTATCTAGATGTACATGATATGACAATTTTATCTAGATGTACGTGATATGACCCTTTTATCTAGATGTACATATGACCCTTTTAAACATAATCTAGATGTACGTGATATGACCCTTTTATCTAGATGTACATATGACCCTTTTAAACTTAATCTATATGTACATGATATGACCATTTTATCTAGATGTACATGATATGACCATTTTATCTAGATGTACATGATATGACCATTTTATCTAGATGTACATGATATGACCATTTTATCTAGATGTACATGATATGACCATTTTATCTAGATATACATGATATGACCCTTTTATCTAGATGTACCAGATATGACCATTTTATCTAGATGTACGTGATATGACCATTTTATCTAGATGTACGTGATATGACCCTTTTATCTAGATGTACATATGACCCTTTTAAACTTAATCTAGATGTACATGATATGACAATTTTATCTAGATGTACATGATAAGACCATTTTATCTAGATGTACTTGATATGACCCTTTTATCTAGATGTACATATGACCCTTTTAAGCTTAATCTAGATGTACTTGATATGACCCTTTTATCTAGATGTACATATGACCCTTTTAAACTTAATCTAGATGTACACGATATGACCATTGTATCTAGATGTAGGTGATATGACCATTTTATCTAGATGTACATGATATGACCCTTTTTTCTAGATGTAGATGATATGACCATTTTATCTAGATGTACATGATGTGGCCATTTTATCTAGATATACATGATATGACCCTTTTATCTAGATGTACATGATATGACCATTTTATCTAGATTTACGTGATATGACCATTTTATCTAGATGTACGTGATATGACCCTTTTATCTAGATGTACATATGACCCTTTTAAACTTAATCTAGATGTACATGATATGACCATTTTATCTAGATGTACATGATATGGCCCTTTTATCTAGATGTACATGATATGACCATTTTAAACTTAATCTAGATGTACATGATATGACCATTTTATCTGGATGTACATGATATGACCCTTTTATCTAGATGTACATGATATGGACCATTTTACCTAGATGTACATTATATTACCCTTTTATGTAGATGTACATGATATGACCCTTTTATCTAGATGTGCATGATATGATGATTTTATCTAGATGTACATGATATGACGATTTTATCTAGATGTGCATGATATGACCATTTTATCTAGATGTACATGATATGACCATTTTGTCTAGATGTACATGATATGACCATTTTATCTAGATGTCATTGATATGACCATTTTATCTAGATGTACGTGAGATGACCATTTTATCTAGATGTACGTGATATGACCCTTTTATCTAGATGTACATATGACCCTTTTAAACTTAATCTCGATGTACGTGATATGACCCTTTAAAACTTAATCTAGATGTACGTGATATGACCCTTTTAAACTTAATCTAGATGTACGTGATATGACCATTTTAAACTTAATCTAAATGTATGTGAAATGACCTTTTAAAGTATTCTAGATGTACGTGATATGACCCTTTTAAACTTAATCTAGATGTACATGATATGACCCTTTTATATCAGTATCAAACTTAATCTAGATGTACGTGATATGACCCTTTTAAACTTAATCTAGATGTACGTGATATGACCCTTTTAAACTTAATCTAGATGTAGGTAATATGACCCTTTTAAACTTAATCTTGATGTACGTGATATGACCCTTTTATCTAGATGTACGCGATATGACCCTTTTAAACTTAATCTTGATGTATGTGATATGACCCTTTTATCTAGATGTACGTGATATGACCCTTTTAAACTTAATCTAGATGTATGTTATATGACCCTTTTATCCAGATGCACATGATATGACCCTTTTATCTAGATGTACATGATATGACCCTTTTGAACTTAATCTCGATGTACGTGATACCCTTTTATCTCATTCAGCCCCAGCACTGTTATCAGTAGCACTGCTGCTATGCTCCAGCAGCACTAAGCTGTGTCTAGCTGCTTGTGCCCCAGAGAGTTTTTACTTATTTAGAAAATTTTGTAAACATCATGCACATGTATTCATTCTCACCTTAATTTCCCTTCTTATACCCAATAAAAATCCATGCAATTTTCACCAATTGTTCCAAATAAATTTGTCTACACAGTCATGTATTTTTGAAGCTATTTGTCCACTAAAATCATCGATTTGGACAGACCAAAGATGATCGTTCCAGTTTACAGATCCGCAAGAACTGTATCATCGTCGCCATCAGCATCCTCTTCTTCTGACGATTCAATCTCAGAAACTTCTATGTCCGAGTCTAAATCTCTTAAAATATCCAACTGCCGAACATATCTTTCCTCTGTTTGCTCAATATTTTTGAGATCAAACCCGAATAATTCCTCGTTTTCGCTCTCATCAAATATCACTCTTAAGTCCGCCATTGTTTACATTTTTTCATGAATGAAACACGTGTGGTAAAACTGCTCTCAATTAGTAACCTTGGCTTATGAATAATTCAAATTTTCACAAACGAAAGTAAAATCATTTCTGATTGGTTTAATATCGTCAGATTCTTGGAAAAACCGCAATTGTAACCAATCAGAGACGTTGTTACTAACACACATTCAACACTACTGTAGACGGGATCGGCCATTGAATGCAGTGCAGTAAACAAACCACGACTACAGGCGGGATCGGCCATTGAATGCAGAAAACAGATCACGCCTATAGGCGGGATCGGGGCCGAATGAGTTAAACTTAATCTAGATGTACGTGATATGACCCTTTTATCTAGATGTACGTGATATGACCCTTTTATCCAGATGTACATGATATGACCCTTTATCTAGATGTACGTGATAATGACGCTTTTAAACTTAATCTAGATGTACGTGATATGACGCTTTTATTTAGATGTACGTGATAATGACCCTTTTAAACTTAATCTTGATGTACATGATATGACGCTTTTAAACTTAATCTTGATGTCGTGGTATGACCCTTTTATCTAGATGTACGTGATGTGACGCTTTTAAACCTAATCTAGATATACGTGATATGACCCTTTTAAACTTAATCTAGATGTACATGATATGACGCTTTTAAACTTAATCTTGATGTACATGATATGACGCTTTTAAACTTAATCTTGATGTACATGATATGACCCTTTTAAACTTAATCTTGATGTACATGATATGACGCTTTTAAACTTAATCTTGATGTACATGATATGACCCTTTTAAACTTAATCTTGATGTACATGATATGACGCTTTTAAACTTAATCTTGATGTACATGATATGACCCTTTTAAACTTAATCTTGATGTCGTGGTATGACCCTTTTATCTAGATGTACGTGATGTGACGCTTTTAAACCTAATCTAGATATACGTGATATGACCCTTTTAAACTTAATCTAGATGTACATGATATAACCCTGTTATCTTGATGTACATGATATGACGCTTTTAAACTTAATCTAGATATACGTGATATGACGCTTTTATCTAGATGTACGAGATATGACCCTTTTAAACTTAATCTTGATGTACATGATATGACCCTTTTAAACTTAATCTTTATGTACGTGATATGACCCTTTTATCTAGATGTACGTGATATGACCCTTTTATCTAGATGTACGTGATATGACCCTTTTATCTAGATGTACGTGATATGACCCTTTTAAACTTAATCTGGATATACGTGATATGACCCTTTTAAACTTAATCTAGATATACGTGGTATGACCCTTTTAAACTTAATCTAAATGTACATGATATGACGCTTTTAAACTTAATCTAGATGTATGTGATATGACGATTTTATCTAGATGTACGAGATATGACCCTGTTAAACTTAATCTTGATGTACGTGATATGACGCTTTTATCTAGATGTACGAGATATGACCCTTTTAAATCTAATCTTGATGTACATGATATGACCCTTTTAAACTTAATCTAGATGTATGTGATATGACCCTTTTATCTAGATGTACGTGATATGACCCTTTTATCTAGATGTGCGTGATATGATCCTTTTATCCAGATGTACATGATATGACCCTTTTCCGTCTAACTAGCTAAAGATAAAAGCGACCCTTGTTTATACTTTGATCAGAACATTGATATCACATGACCATGACCAGGATCACCAAATCTTCCATTCAATGACCATTGCTGATGTAGTCTTAATTAGTGCACGGCAAAACACAGCTCTGGATGATGGTTATCAAAGTATAGCCTGTCATGAGTAAGAAGACACTGTGTAAATCAGATTAAATCGAGTTTTATTCATTACATCAATCTAATTGTTTATATAGAAAACAAAAATTGCAACATATTTGCAATAAAAATACAAAGTGGAAAAACCAACATATCAACAACAACAACAGTAAAAACACAAAGATGAACATATCACCATAGGTTTTAGAAGATAAAGAAATGCTCTTTAACCGGATACGTGTTATAAGTTTATTTTAATTTAATCATGTCTTTCTTAAAATAATGAATACATTGAATATATGTTCAAACTAATGCAGATAAATGCTAAAAAATAAAAACAATCTTTACTATTGTCTTTCTTTTATAGACTATTAATTATGACAAATATAAAAAGTAAATTTAAATACCATAGTGTACATTATATATGTATATATATATATATATATATATATATATATATATATATATATATATATATATATATATATATATATATATATAGACAGATAGATATAATTGTATGGCATTTGGAAGTGTAGGTATTAAGGAACTTGACTAATACTATGTGACTCATTATATTAACTAGTGATCTGCACATGGCGTGTGAATATGGATGTATGATTTCAACAGTAGACCATCGCTACTATACTCTCTAAACTCAATAATAAATTTGCAATCATTAGTCATGAATAACATGCAAAACAATAACGAGAATACAGTTGTTCTGATCGAAATTTTCTGAATGAGTAAAACATCTTCATTGAAATACTCTCTGCTCTCTCTCTCTCTCTCTCTCTCTCTCTCTCTCTCTCTCAACAGAAAAGCAATCCGTAGAATCAATCTGGTAATAAGTAAAGAAAACAATCTGTAGAAATCTGAGAGAGAGAGAGAGAGAGAGAGAGAGAGAGAGAGAGAGAGAGAGAGAGAGAGAGAGAGAGAGAGAGAGCTGGATGAAAACCTTCAAAGTACAACAAGTAAGCTACAATAACCTTAGCTGTTGTAATGTCAATTGTAAAATTTCCATGGGATTTTCAACATTGCTACCGGATACCAATGATTCAAAAAATTGCAAAATGTCTGTGAGACATGGAAATACTATAATGATATTATACAATTATGGATGCGTTATACGATATGGGTTTTAATTGCATTTGTCAATGCTGTGTTGAATAACTTATATTGAATGAAATGCCTTTTTATTATATTTCTATATTCTACTACAATAATGAATAAAACTGTCTCCCAATCGATAGGCTGAATGATCGTAGGTGATTTTTTCCTCAGCCAGTAAAACTTTGTGTAACTACCGCTTTCTCTCTCTCTCTCTCTCTGGATAGCTTTCACAAACATCTTTAAAACACTTCTGTTGGACTTTGGTGCATGTTTAAATTTGTCTTTGTACAAAATTCGTTGATACAGTAGAACCTGTCTTGAAAGACCACCCCTTCTGCCAAAAAAATAATGGTCTCTCAAGACAGGTGGTCTCTCATAACAGGTCATACCACTATATATTCAATAAATCTGTGCATGGAGATCCTGGTCTCTCAAGACAGGTTTTACTGTATCTATGTCCATTTCCTCACCAGTATCAACTGATTCTCAACTGAGTTACTCCTATTGTGACATAAATGTCCAATAGAGGTTTTGTGCGCAATACAAGTTTCCCTTATGGGAGATATCTATTTAATGGTCAATAAGAATGGTTAGTCAGGTATAATAATGACTCGGATCAATTGTAAATAACTTCAGATATTTTAATTACCTCCTGTTTCTTCGTCGTTTTGCTTTACCTATTCCTCACTAGGTTTGACTTACTCGCCCAGGGATGTACTTCAGAGAATACTAATGGCCACGCTTTTACTGTTTTGGAATGTTTGTAGAGCATTGCTTGTACTTTCCTTTTGTAAACCAACTTTAACGTTTGAGTATCATCAACATGTCTTTTCCTTATTAAACTGATATGAATGAAAATATAAACTTATATAAAGTTACATTTTTTAGCGGAGACACTTAACAAGGATGTAGAACGTTAATTCTGTTCTCCAATACACAGCTTCTTACACTTCATCTACAACTCCATTGGCAATGTAATGTATGTGTATTTGTATGTAATATAAATAAAATGTATGTATTGTATATATTTTTTCTTAGATAAACCACTTGTTGTAAACAATTTTCATTACAATGAAACCTATTATATGTCGTAATTTATCTGATACTGGGAAATCCTTATATTTCGTGGACTATCCATTTTTGTGGATTGTGTAGCTGCTACTAACCACGAATACAAATACAAATTGGATAATGATTCGTCTAAGGAAGCAGTAAGACCCCTTCCAAAATCTACACATTTAAGTACCGCCGAAAATATAATTCCTCATCCCCTCCCTCCCTCCCCCCCCCATGAAAAGTGATCACGAAGATAAAATAAATTCACAGTATGCAGCGTAATAACACACACACACACACACACACACACACATACATATATGTGTGTTTGTGTGTGGAGAGAGACAGAGACAGAGAGAGAGAAGGAGGGAGGGAGGGAGCAGGCATAACATTTTACAAACAAAAATTCTTCAGTAATTAATAAAGTCAAAACAATATATTACATACATTTTTATGATGCATGTATTGTATGAAAGTACTAAATATGCACTAAGGTCAAGTACCGGACATTTCAAAAATTCAAAGATACTTAAATATCACAGCTTGCATTCTTGTCTATATATAAGAATGCATTGAATAATGTCAAGTAATGCATGACTAGAAAAGTAATTAGAATTGCTTTTCAAAAACTATGCACTATCTTTACTTAACAATTATCTTGAATAAATAAATAAAAAAATAAATAAATAAATAAATAAATTGCTTCTTATTGCTACGTATCTGATTCCATGTTTATGTTTAACACACTCCACTTTTTCTTGCTCATATCTTGTCAGCGACGTAATTACTGGCGAAGACATGTATAAACAATATGTTAGAATTACAGGAACTATTTTTCTTTTCTGGGTATCACTGCATCTCTACAGAACATTTCATTTGATTACCTCCCGACTAATATAAAACCAACACGTAAAATCTGTGACCGATTTCGCTTTATTGCTTCATCAGACTGAAATCAAATTATTGTTTACGTCATTCAATACATTTGGTTTATAAGAGATTAACGTTATAAAGAAAATGACATAAACAAAGTGACGTCATAGCTTGAATCATTCTGAGACGTTCTAACTAAAGCCATAAATGTATAAATAGCATGGAAAAATGACATTAAAAATACATAAAACTGGATAATTAAGATACATACATATCTATTGAAACATATCACAGTAGAATATATATAAAGAAATAGAGATAAACTTTTTTTATTTCCCTTTAAATATGTATAACTTATTAAATAGTATGAATTGATAAATTATTGAAGATTATAAATAATCTTAGACTTATTATATAATAATCCAATATAATAATAAGTATAATCCAAGTATACCTAATATAGGTAAAATTATCAACAAATATAGGGATCTTTTGCAACTATCTTGTAATGTGAGCATTAAATCACTTGTATAATCCAAGTTTACCTAATACAGGTAAAATTATCAACAAATACTGGAATCTTTTGCAATTATCTTGTAATGTGAGCATTAAATCACTTCACAAAAGCAGGCCTACACTTGCTTATAAAAGAACTAAGAATCTGAAAGATTTCCTTGTTAGTTCTAAATTAATAAAAATATCATTTTTGAAGGGTTCATCAACTAAATGCAACAGACCCAGATGTTCGCACTGTTCTTTCATTAATGAAAATACTTATTTTAGTAGCAGCAATACCATACAAACATTTAGGTTGCGTTATGATACTAACTGTGCAACATGTAATGTTATTTATTTGATAACCTGTAAAAAGTGTAGCATAGAATATGTTATTTATTTGATAACCTGTAAAAAGTGTGGCATACAATATGTTGGACAAACCCATCAGCAAGTATCAAAACGCATGAACAAACATAGATTTGACATAAATAACTTTATAGATCCATCTTTTTCATCTCATGTCACTACATACTTTAATGACAGCTTCCATAATTTACAAGATTTTTCATTTAAAATATTGATATTGTTAATTCGGGAATGGAACGCCAGTTAAAAGAAACATATTGGATTCACCGTCTAGATACTATCTATCCAAAAGGTTTAAATTCTAAGATTATATAAGAATTTCATTAATAAGTTCCTAATATTTGGTCATTTCTTATTTCCATAGTGCTTTATATATAATGCAAATTACCTAACCCATTACACTGGAGCTGAACTTTTATAATTTTATTAATTATCTACATAGCACTGACAATAATATAAATCCAAAAGTATGTAAAACTTAAAAATGTATTTTACTTTCTATAGTTATCTTTTGTTGGGTATTAATGTATCATATTATTAAACAATATTTAGATGTTAATACTTTTATTATTTTAACTGTAATTTTATGAATTATGACAATATTGAAAACATTGTATAATAATTGTACAAATGGACATAATTCAACATTAATTCTGAAATGGAACGTATTTAATAGAGACAAAAATATAGATTGGATTCACCGTTTGGATACTGGCAGACATATTTTTAAAGTTCTAAGTCTAAGATTATTTATAATCTTCAATAATTTATCAATTGATAATATTTAATAAATTATACATATTTAAAGGAAAATAAAACTGTTTATCTCTATTTCTTTATATATGTTGGACATTTAAAGAAAGAGTATATTGCACCATTCATCGGTAGGTAAAGAAATACCCCAGTACAATATATGTAACATCTACATAAGTATAAAAGCATATGTACAGACAAATTATTATCTAATATAAACAAAGAACGGCATATTTTTTAGACAGCTTGGTGCTATATTTCATAATTTACAAAACTGTCCTAATTAGCCTTTCTTTAAGCTTAAATACGACACTTATCATATAAACTCCTCATTCTGTTTAATCGATCAATGCCCAATTGTGACGAAACTGTTACATCTTTTCTTAAAACTAACATTCTCTGTTTTCGTCTGTGAAATGTTTTGCCTGCATATCTTGTGGACAAGTTTTTAGTTCTATTACTATTGTTCCATGATGCATAACTAGGAAGATCATACGTTGTTCAGATGCTAGGAATAATTAAAGAAAGAGACAAACAAGCAACACTTGGTAAAGCTTGCTATTTGACCACGTGATTACATAAACTAATGCACACTGTCTGAAAAGTTATTCTCCGGTTTTCCTTTTTCCAACTTTTTTTCTGAGCTGTTTTTCGGGACTAGAGACTTTTATTTACTTTTCATCAGAATAGTTTTTGGTTCAGAAATCATTACATCTATATCCGTCTTGTATATCAGTTTGTTTAGCTCTTGGTTGCTGTAGCAACATGCTCTCGTACCAAGTGTAACGTAAATACAACGATTAGAACAAGAGACTGATTTACAAATCACTAAAAGTAACAAACTTTAGCACCATTCATTTCGAGCAAAATGGCCACAGCTAAAGGTATCACTCCAGATACATGTGCATGGCCAATGGGTTGTCTAAAATAGACGTCATTTCTGTCTCAAACTGCTCATAACACCTGTACTCTACAGGAAGATCCAGTTGATTGGAACAAGTATGGGCGATGGGACGTCTGAAGGCTCCTTTCAATTCAGGGTTGAAATCAATTTTTATGCCGTTCTTTGGTAGCCTTGTGTAACCAGTCACAAACTGCAGAAATATTCTCAAAGATGTCTTATCTAGCCTCTCTACAAAATGTATAAGATAGGAGTAGACTTCATTCTCTTTATCTGACAACTGCCTAGTCGGAACCAAAATGCTTGCAGCTTTTCCTGGAGTAGGTCTTAGCTTTTCCGCGAGCTTTCTGACAGCTCCTTTGGAAAGACAGCTCCAGAACACTTGTACGTGGATCTCAGGCATACCTTCCTTTATTTGTTGTAAATGACGTGAGGGCTCGTGAATCAAAACCTTTACAGCTATGTCAGTCAATTTCTCCTTGATATTTTCTTTTTTCGGTAAGCATCTATGTCCATGTGTTTGGAATACACGTATTAATGATTCTGTTTCGTCCTCTTTGAGACTCACGAAATTAGTCAGGGCTTTCTCCATCAGCAGTCTTTCCTCGCTGTTTACAAACATTAAATACTCTTCCAGCAAAAGGTCCGGATCAAACATCCACGAATTGCCGCCATGAAATGCAGAAATGAGGCACACTGCTGATATGTTGAGTGGCAGAGTTCCTGTCAGCGCAACAGTATGGGACAATATTCTCCCAATGACTTTTAAATCAGTTTCTCCTTTTCGAATTTGATCCAGATTTACATGAGGAACTAAGATGTCCTCGCCATGGAAATATTGACCTGAGGCTGCCGTCCAAAATGAAGCTAGCAGATCCTTCGTTACTCCTCCGCAATCCCGTCCTTCTTCCCCTTCAAACCTTACGTGCAGGTCGTGCATCGCTATCCTGGGATGTTTGTCATACAATTCCATGACTTCATTAAGAATTTCATTTCTATCTATAATGGTAACCCTTTCTCTTGTAGAGTCAAGACTACCTTTTAACTTTGAGATAGCTGAAATAGGTGCAAAGTCCATTATTGATTTTGTGTGTCATAAAAAGAATAATATTATTTCTTGTTTTATAAGAAAATACTTTAGTTGGATATATTATGCTTATATTTTATCATATAACCGCTACTTGACAATAGTTTAATATTCTTTTTGCACGGATATATTTAATATCTGTCTTAGAAAAGCATCTGATTCCATTACAACTTTTAATGACGCAGCTACTGTAGTAAAGTTGGAATTGAATCAGAAAGGAATATTTTAAATTGAAAACTTGCAAAAACAAACTTTAAAATTGTCATATTCATATTTAGTTTTAAAGTCATCTGTCAACTCGAACATTTAGCTGTCAAACTCGAACATGTAGCTGTCAAACTCGAACACGTAGCTGCGATATGTTTATGTATGAATTTGTGGAGACTCTGATCTATTATATAGGATTTGACTTAGTGCTGTTATACGTGATATTACATAGAGAGCATATAACGACTGAGATCGATTATGGGCTCGAGATACTGAATCAGTCAATCACAAAAGCATTATTTTAAATGGTCAATGGAAATTCACTATCAAAGTCAAACTCAGTGTTTTATGATTTCCAGACCTGGTTACTTAATTCCACAAAAGTGGATACGGGGTCTGTAGGAATACAGAATTGTAAATAATCCTTGAGGATATTTTTGGACAAAATTGGAACTAATGAAAAATTAATATACTGGAAAGAATCCAAGATTTTAATTACAAAATTAAATTTATTTTTATCAAAAAAGATTCTAGTTTATGATCGCACGTGCTACCAAACATTTGACATTGAAATTGCAAGTGTTTACAGTCGATACTTTTGTTTGTTGTTTGCTGATTTTACTTCGCTCTTTTCTGTATGTTAGTAATTTTGTGTTGCATATACACTCACAGCTGTACAGAAAGACATAGGTAATTTGACAAAAAAGCATATATTACCATGACGAAGTTCTTCGTGGTCGGAACTCGATTCCTTAACTCTACATTCTTCCAATCGCTTTGAATGACACAATGGGAAAAAAGAAATGAAAAATCAACACTCATTGAGACGAATTACAACACAAAATAATTAAGTTTTGCCTTTCTGAATACTAACTGAACGCTTGTATACATATATAAATATATACGATAAATTAAATTGATTGATCATCTGGTAATTGAGGAATTTATAACAGACAAGTCCTTAGGACTAGTGTCATGTAAGTGAAACATCTGGTAATATATATTTCACTATTCTCTGAGTAAGATGGCATATGTGTAATATGAAATTTCTAGACTGGTTCGGTTTAAGAAAGTTTTGCTCGTTAGTGAAATATCTAAAGACAGGGAACCGAAAACTCCATAGCACATACGTCATCTGGAAGAGTCATGTATAGGTGAGTTCAGTTGTGCAACAACGGTGTGTATCGATCATTACAAAGAACCATAAAGATATGACTTGATATATATCAAGCGTTTGAATTCAATTTACAACAATGTCGTAAAATTATTGTTGCAGACGCCTGACATGTAATTGCATCAAATAGGTCAAATACCTGGCTTTGATGTAGAGCAGCTGCCCCCATAAGCAGTTCTAGTGGCTCCATTGCTTTCGTCATTTGTGGTACAATGGAGTCGTTTGGTTCCACTTCCGACTCTGAGATCCCGTCAGAAACGGTGCTGTTTTAAAAAAAAATCAGACATTAAATTGAATTTAAATGTTTATTCCCTCAAATCCATGCACCCTTTAAGATAATGACAAAAGATTTCAAATAGTACAAAATATGGGATTATTTCGCAGACATGTACAGTTGTTTATTAAACATAGACTTAAGACCGCTTAGATAACAAGGACTTAACCAAACTCCTGCAAAAGTGTGTAATGTATATCCAGAGACCTACTATCTTTAGGTCAAACATTGATTTGGATGTGTAGACAAATCTTGGGTATCAGCTCTCCTATGGAATATAAAATACATTTAATAACATGAAGTAAGTTCAAACTCATAACTAATATATATATATATAGGCAACATGCATACTGTACAATAATTCCATATATTGTATCATCACGAAACATTATAAAAACATGGATCTCTACGTTGTATTATTCAACCTTGAACAACAGAAGTATACTTTAAGCGAACGTTACCTACACACAAATAACTCAGATCATAACTGAGATGCTGTTTGTTCAATATTAACTCAGTTTTACGCATCGCCAATCGACATCACTAAACATAGAAGAATACAGTATGAACTCGTAAATAATTTAAATACGTATTTACTTTATATTACTTTAGAAGTGATATAAGAAACAGAATAACGAAGCAATTTAACCCATCTGCAATAAGTTTCAATCCCATAATCCATGTCAAACTTTATGTAGATGATTTTCCATAATTTGAGTGAAACTTTATGCAGATGACTTCCCATAATCTGTCAAACTTTATGTAGATGATTTCCCATAATCCGTGTAAACTTTTATGTAGATGATTTCCCATAATCCATGTCAAACTTTATGTAGATGATTTCACATAATCTGTGTCAAACTTTATGTAGATGATTTCCCATAATCTGTGTCAAATTTTATGTAGATGATTTCGTAGAAAGAAAAAAAACAAAAACTGCAGTGTCGACTTCGCAAGCCAATAACGTTAGAGCTTCCTCTCAACTTTGCATGTACACCTTCGTGGCCCTACTACATATTAATAATGTTGCGATTACAACCAAATAGCCCCACAACACATTAATGATTTTACGCTTACAACTACATAGCCCCATTGCACATTAATGATTTTACGCTTAAAACTACATAGCCCTACTACACATTCATGATTTTACGCTTACAACTACACAGCCCCACTAGACATTAATGATTTTACGTTTACAACTTCATAGCCCCACTACACATTAATGATTTTACGCTTACAACTACATAGCCCCACAATACATGAATGAGTTTACGTTTACAACTACACAGCCCCATTGCACATTATTGATTTTACGCTTACAACTACACAGCCCCATTGCACATTAATGATTGTACGCTTACAACTACACAGCCCCACTACACATTAATGATTGTACGCTTACAACTATACAGTCCCACTACACATTAATGATTTTACGCTTACAACTTCATAGCCCCACTACACATGAATGATTTTACGCTTACAACTACATAGCCCCACAACACATGAATGATTTTACGCTTACAACTACACAGCCCCACTACACATGAATGATTTTACGCTTACAATTACATAGCCTTATTACACATTAATGATTTTACGCTTACAACTACACAGCCCCACTACACAATAATGATTTTACGCTCACAACTACATAGCCCTACTACACATTAATGATTTTACGCTTACAATTACATAGCCCCACTACACATGAATGATTTTACGCTTACACCTTCATATCCCCACTACACATTAATGATTTTATGCTTACAACTACACAGCCCAACTACACATTAATGATTTTACGCTTACAACTACATAGCCCCACTACACATTAATGATTTTACGCTTACAATTACATAGCCCCACTACACATAAATGATTTTAAGATTACAACTACATAGCCCTACTACACATGAATAATTTTACGCTTAAAACTTCATAGCCCCACTACACATTAATGATTTTACGCTTACACCTACATAGCCCCACAACACATGAATGATTTTATGCTTACTACAACTACAAAGCCCCACAACACATGAATGATTTTAAGCTTACAACTACATAGCCCCATAACACGTGAATGATTGTACGCTTACAACTACATAGCCCCACAAAACATGAATGATTTTACCCTTACAACTACATAGCCCCACTACACATTAATGATTTTACGCTTACAACTACATAGCTTCACAACACATGAATGATGATTTTACGATTACAACTACGCAGCCCCACAACACATGAATGATTTTACGATTACAACTACATAGCCCCACTACACATTAATGATTTTACGATTACAACTACATAGCCCCACTACACATTAATGATTTTACGCTTACACCCTCATATCCCCACTACGCATTAATGATTTTACGCATACAACTACATAGCCCCACAACACATGAATGATTTTACGCTTACGACTACATAGCCCCACAACACATGAATGATTTTATGGTTACAACTACATAGCCCCACAACACATGAATGATTTTACGCTTACAACTACATAGCCCCGCTACACATGAATGATTTTACGCTTACAACTACATAGCCCCACTACACATTAATGATTTTATGCTTACAACTACATAGCCCCACTACACATTAATGATTTTACGCTTACAACTACACAGCCCCACTACACATGAATGATTTTACGCTTACAACTACATAGCCCTACTACACATGAATGATTTTACGCTTACAACTACATAGCCCAACTACACATGAATGATTTTACGCTTACAACTACACAGCCCCAAAACACATGAATGATTTTACGCTTACAATTACATAGCCCCACTACACATTAATGATTTTACGATTACAACTACATAGCCCCACTACACATTAATGATTGTACGCTTACACCTTCATAGCCCCACTACACATTAATGATTTTTCGCTTACACCTTCATAGCCCCACTACACATTAATGATTTTTCGCTTACACCTTTATAGCCCCACTACACATTAATGATTTTTCGCTTACACCTTTATAGCCCCACTACACATTAATGATTTTTCGCTTACACCTTCATAGCCCCACTACACATTAATGATTTTTCGCTTACACCTTCATAGCCCCACTACACATTAATGATTTTTCGCTTACACCTTCATAGCCCCACTACCCACTACACATTAATGATTTTTCGCTTACACCTTCATAGCCCCACTACACATTAATGATTTTTCGCTTACACCTTCATAGCCCCACTACACATTAATGATTTTTCGCTTACACCTTTATAGTCCCACTACACATTAATGATTTTTCGCTTACACCTTTATAGCCCCACTACACATTAATGATTTTTCGCTTACACCTTCATAGCCCCACTACACATTAATGATTTTACGCTTACACCTTTATAGCCCCACTACACATTAATGATTTTTCGCTTACACCTTCATAGCCCCACTACACATTAATGATTGTACGCTTACACCTTCATAGCCCCACTACACATTAATGATTTTTCCTTTACTCTTACATAGCTCAGTGACACCTTTTCAAGGTTCCATTCCAGTACAACGTTTACCTTTTAGGACTAATGGCTACACTTTTTAGAGAGTAATTTGTATTATATAAACACAGTCTGCGACCATATACAGTACGTTTCTTAATGTTACTGGTAAAGAGGAATAATTAGCAGTTAGAAGACCGAATTGGTTCATTGTTTACCACTTCACCGTAACAACAACAACAACAAAAACAATTCTGGGAAAAAACTCTGGGCCAAGCGGCATTTGATTTACATATTTCAACAATGTACACTCTTCCCCAGACTTCGAATTATTCAAATATTAAGATTATTGGTTTAAGAAAAATAACGTAATACTTCGAGAAAGATCTGAGCACATGTAGCTTTCATTCATTATTTTCTAGTCATCGTAACTTTCTGCCTTTTTCCTTTTGTACCAATTAGTGGTTTGAAGGATAAAATGAAGTAGATGTTTTTTGCTAATTTGGTCCACATCTCTGTGAGATAAATGGGCCAAGTCTCTGTGAGATAAATCTCGTCAGTAGTTATATGTGGGTACTGGGGGACAAGGGAGACTCCTATGTTAAAAAGGTAAAAAGTTTATAGGGACAAGGGGAATTTAACATGGAGATGGCACAAGGGGAATTTAACATGGAGATGGCACAAGGGGGTATCCTATGTTAAAAAGGTAAAAAGTTTATAGGGACAAGGGGAATTTAACATGGAGATGGCACTCGAGGGACAAGGGGAATTGAACATGGAGAGGGTAGTTGGGGTCATACGAGAAAAAGGAACAGGCGTGGGGCACTTGGGGTCACACACACACACACACTTGGAGATCACACACACACACACACACACAAAAACAAATGGCAATAATTAAAAATAATCTTTTTCTTGAAAAATGGGTGGCCCTGAAAAAAGGCCGTTGGTTCTTTTTGGTTTAACAGAGAAGACATCTCCTGGAGGATCTTCTTTTTCGGAGACTTCTACGGACTTCAGGTCCGTAGAAGAGCACCCGTTTCAAACATCCTTGTCTTTCGACATAAATACGTCTCTTCCATATAGAGGTCTCTGTGATCTTAGTAATGGCCCATGAAGCTCGAATATACATAGGGAATTCTGGGTCAAACAACATCCCCGAGACGATAGTGGATGATTCCACACTTGTCCACATCTTTCTTCTTCTGGAGTGGTCTTGGAGAAAAAACCGGTGAAGCTTTACGAGACAAGCGGTGGTATATATACCCTACGATCGGATTGAAATGAATCGAAATGAACTATCAATCCAAACGCGCGTTACAAGCGGGTTGGTTTTTCTTCCAATGGGAAGAGAGCGGGGGTGTGACGTCATCTCGGGTATAAAGGTATCACAGCCTTCGTAGGGTTTTTACTTTTTGGACAGCCTAAATGGAGACCGCAAAGACTAGTATGTATTGGGGTGAGCCTGCAACGACTAATGCTGTGTTGAACTTCCAACCGGAAGAGTTTAATTTAGATTTTCTGTCTCGAGAATTTGAGCCTGAAACTACCACGACTGCTGCTGCTATATCAGCCTCTTTGCTGCCGGTCATGGATGATTTTAAAAAGAGGCAACAAGAAGAATTGGAAATATTTGTACAACGTCAGAGAGAGGAAAGGAGAAAGCGAGAAGAAGAACTAAGAAAGATAGAAGAGGAGAAGTGTGAAGGACAGAAGGAAAACAAAACGGTGAGTGTGTTACAAGACATTTTGTCAGAGTTAAACCATCTGAGAAAGCTGTATGAGTATTCTTTAACTCAACCTAAGAGAAAAAGACCATCACGGGCGAAACATGCAAAGCCCATTACAACTGAGATGCTACCACCCCCACCACCACCACCACCACCAGTCACTACTACTACTACCACCAAAGCAGCAGTAGCAGGAGGAGAAATAGGACTGGGTCGTGGAAAAGGATTGCGACAATTGAAGTTGATCATGTCAACTCCATAAGTTTGTTTTAACAAAACAAACAAACACCCCAACGGTCCTTTTCAGGACCACCCAGATCTCTAGAAAAGAAATCAAATTGCCAAATCAATTAAAACTTTAAATCCTATTCCTTGGTTTTTTGTGTGAGTGCGTGCGTCCATACTCTAAAAACAAATAACACAAAGACACTTACTTTTTTTCCATTCTGTTCTATTCTCATTTTTTTTTACAATCAACATCACACCACACTCAAAAAAAAGTTCATTGTTCACTGTCTGTCTCTCTTGTTCTTCTTGAATTTCTTCACAGGGATCAAGGGTTCTTGTTCTTCCTCACTGTCTTCCAGTCGTCTAGCTTTCTTGCTTTTCTTGACGACGGGGATGAGTTCTTCTTCTTCTGGGACTGAAGATCCCTCTGCTTCCTCCCTCTCTGGTAGGTTTTCTTGTTTCTGAGGACACTCCGAAGACCAATGTCCTTTTCCTTGACAATGATAACAGGTATCTTTCCCTTTATCTCTCTTTTCTTTTTCTTGACGTTGTAGACATTCTGGAGCCCAATGTCCTTTCTCTTGGCAGATATAACAAGTATCTTGACTTTTATCTCGAGAGGTAGAGGAGGAGTAGTCCTTAGTCTTATCGGTATACTTTCCAAGGACTCTCCGTAAAATTTTGATAGCCACAGCCGTCTGTTGTGCTGAAATTTTGAGCAGAAGGGCAAGGTTTTCTGACTTCTTCTCTTCCATCTTCACTGTTTGAAAGTGGAATCACGAATAGTGATTCTGAGGATAGGAAGGTCTCTCTATATATAGGGAGAGACCCCGTGTTAAACTTATGACAATTAAAACATACACCCCTTAACTCCAACAAAAAAAGGTAGCCACTAAACCCTGATATACAACCATACTATACAATCACGCACACGTAGGCAATGGCACACTACTATACCCTCACACAAACATAACTATCACAAGAGAAGGGGTTTTAAGTTTTAGTGTACAACACAGACAAAGACATACACAAACATAAAAATATTGGCATTGATGCAAGGTTGAAAACGTTGTAACGTAAGACTAGAGTTCCATTCCGTTGGCACAGTGTCATTTTATCATCAATGGTCACTACTTTTCTGAGCTAACGAAAATAGATAACCATAATGTTCACAAAACCACTTTGTTATTGACCTTTATCCTGACTCGTGGACTATTTTGACTTTCTACTGTGAGCATAGTGCACAGAAATTAGCATCACTTGAACATTCTTATACAATATCAAAGATAAACATTAATTTCAATACATTGACTTACTAAAAGCTAGTAGTGGCTAAAGTTTACTAGCCTGCATACACGCCGTTTCGTACTGATTGACCTAGTCACGCGAACAACGTCTTTAGCTACTGTGAGCAGTGTACACAATGAAATATTGTCAAATGAACGCAGTAATAATTTTTAAAAACCTATGGTTTGCCTCAAACAGAGAGAAGGTTACTCTTTCTTTGAATTTCTGAAGACAAGGGTAAATTCTGTAATAGAAATGTTCATTGGCAAAATTGTTTTCATTCATCAGTTTTTTAAAAAGTCGTGTTACATACAATTCTTGTCGAATGATTGCAGTAGCATTTGTTGAATGCCTCCCAAATATTTAAGATAGGTTATGTTTTTTTGCTGCACACGCCTTGCGGCTACAAACAATGTTACAACATTTCCCAAAACCGAAGACGGGAGAACAGTAAAAACACGTCTTGTTTTATCGACAGTCTAAAATGGACTGACTCAAAATAGGGCATGCATTGTTACAGTTTTACTGAACGCATGTTTTGGGCTCAAGAATCAGAGTGTAGAATAGGACGGGTTATAGAGTGCAGAATTAGATGGGTCATACTCGAGGCATTCTTACACCGTAAAGCTATGTGCTTGTTTTGTTTTTTTTTTGTTTGGTTTCCTTCGGAAAACGGTAGATCTAGAATTTTTTTTCGTGACACATTGCAGTGCCAAAATAGGAACAAAGCTAAGATACCTGACATGCACAAGAACAACTAAACTCAAGATTTTTTATAATCCAACGATTGACCTATGAAAGAAAAATCGTTGTACAATTTTTAAGGGGTGCAAGTTTTTGAAAAATTTACAACACTAACGTCACATTTTACATAATCATTGTGACTACTGCCAACATTTGTGGAGATGCATCTTAAAAACGGGAACAGATACCATGATCATTTCAATCCAAATCATTGTATAAGAAACTTAGTGTGTGTTTGTGAAACAGAGAGAATATTTTATTCCTACTTTTAAAAATATCACGACACTTACGTTTTTTATGGTATATTTTCCTTAAGAAATTTCAAAAACACACATTCCATTTTTAAAATATCACATCGATAGGAAAAAATCCTCTTTTTTCGGTAAAATATCACAAGATTGAATTGGAGACATAGTCTACTAAAATCCTTCTTTTGAAAACGTAGATGTAAAATTCTCACAAAATATTACATCCAAACGTTCCGTGATGTATTTTGACTTAAGGCTGATACAATTTCCATTGATTCCAAATTATACGATGGGGTTGTGCGTTAGCTTTTATTTTGTAAAGAGACTAACGGTCAGGCACAGAAAAAACACGTCTATTCTTCTCACTGTGTCAATAGCAACTGAGGGCGATTCAAAACGAACGCGGTAAGAAAATATTTGTAGCCAATGAAAATACTTATAATGAGTGACGAAGTGTTTTGTTATAGATTCCAGACAGGCAGTGTGGCAAAAATAATGCCTTTGGCCTGTTTTTTTACGATTGCGGTGCAGACAGACTAGAGGGAATTTGCAATCATGTTAAGAATTTGTGTCCTGTAACATTTTTTCTCGCCACGCTAAATACTGAACTGTAACATTATTGGCTCGGGTTTTGAAACTGAAAAAAAAAAAATGTTGTCACTGAGTGATTTTGACATACACACACATAGGTAGAGAGAGAGAGAGAGAGAGAGAGAGAGAGAGAGAGAGAGAGAGAGAGAGAGAGAGAGAGAGAGAGAGAGAGAGAGAGAGAGAAGGGCTACACTATTTAGGGGTCGTATTTTTCAAACTAGTGAATTTGGAGACTTGCATGAAGTTACGATTTCTGGTACAGTTACAAGTTTTTGTGTCTTTGGAAAAAGGGCAAACATCGGATAGACATTTGTCGTGACACATGTAAAGTTGAGAGTCTGTGCTAGTTTCAAAAACCACAAATCAATAGCTGCATCTTCAAAGAATCAACATAGAACGAACTCCGACAACAGCAATAACAACTTTATTACCAAACCAAACTAACTCTCAAATGCAAGCAAGATAACAAACACATCACTCCATGATCTCATGCTACAACCATTCCTAACCTGATATAGAACAACACCCAAATTCCGATATAGTTTTCAATCACGTCCGCTCAAAAACTGATTTCAATCCTACATGAAGCACTAAGCTACAGACACAGCATTCCACCCAAATTTCGATATAGTTTTCAATCACGTCCGCGCAAAAATTAATTTCAATCCCTTTCCAAACCACAAGATATACATACAACACAGAACCCGATTATCGCTATATTTTTCAATTACGTCCCCACAATTTTTCAAACTAGTGAATTTGGAGACTTGTATGACCTTACGATTTCTGGTACAGTTACAAGTTTGTGTGTTTTTGGAAAATGGCAAAAACATCGGATAGACATTTGTGTCGTGACACATGTAAAGTTGAGAGCCTGTGCTTGTTTCAAAATTAACGTCCCATATCTTTCTATTGCTCCTAGACATTTCCATTTTTGGCAAATTTCAAGACAAGCAAACCATTATCACAAACACAGGTAGAGACAGGGGGTATATATATAGGGAGAGAGTCTATGTAAAACTCAATCAGATCCAAGTTGGACATCAAGATGAAAAGATCACGCAATCTCCATGAGAAAACAGAAGAAGAAGAAACGAAGAGGCCACGACGACGGAGACTTTCCGTCCCGCCTGAAACACCGCTCGCTGAAGTGCTAGCTCAAGTTCATGCTAGCGATTTCGAAGAAGAGATGAGTGAGCCTGAAACCAAAACTTCTACCCAACCCAAAGAATCCACCACCACGCCTGACCAAGAAAGTCCTACCGTGGCTCCCGAAAATTACTATCGGATTCGAGAGACTAAAAAAATAACTTCTCGAAAATTTAAAACTACAGCTTACACTCACACTGTGCACTTCAAAGACTTCAAGTCCGAAGTACCTCCCGAGAAAGCGGCTGGGTTCATTACCGATTTGTGGGGTTCTGTGTTACAGAACTTGAAACGCCAATGTGGTGGCCAAAGAAGATGATCGTTTGAGACTGGCCATCCATCATGACAATTTGAAGTCCCCTGTTTGGATCGAGTTCAGCACCCCGGCAGAATTAACGCCGGACAAAGTCATGTCCAAAATAGAACACGTGCAACAATCCAACGACAAGTTTACCATCACCGATGGAAAGGCTACACTCTACATGACTCACGTTGCTCCTCCTCGAGGAAGTGGACGAAGTAGGAAACCGTTATTGGTGGACGATCTTCGTACTACCAAACGCAGTATCGTCCAAATTAACAATACTCAAGACCAGATGTGTTTGGCTCGGGCCATCGTGGTGGGGCGAACGTATGCCAACAAGAACGAGACCGCAGAATGGAAAAGAGCCTGGGAGAGCATTCGACGATCGGACAGAGCCAAACAACGAAACGAAGCAGAACTCCTGTTGCAACAAGCGGGTATCCCTAAAGAGACCGTGTGTGGCATTTGTCAAATGCAGCAACTTCAAGATGTTTTGGCTCCTCATTATACTTTGAAAGTTCACCCTCAAGAAGTGCGCGGAGATATGGTGTTTCGAGGCCCCGATTTCCCTGAAGGAAAATACATTCACCTCTATCACGATCAAGAACATTTTGATACCATCACTAGTATTACCGGATTTTTGGGACACTCTTACTACTGCGAGAAATGTGACAAAGGATTTAACAATCGAGAGCAACACATTCATTGTGGAGATAGATGTCGGGGCTGTTTAGCGGACAAGCCATGCCTTCCTGAACAACAACAACACGTGCATTGTGAAACCTGTCGACGAAGTTTTGTCAGTCCTTCTTGTTACCAACAGCATCGCAAGACACAAGGACACCAACAAAAATGTGCTTGCGAGTTATTGAAATTATGTTCCACGTGTGGACAGATAATTCGAACCAACAACCCCAAAGCACACATTTGTGCTGGCAAGAAAAAATGTTCTATTTGTCAGCAGATCGTAGATTTTGAGCATCGATGTTTTATTCAAAAGTTTGACAAGACAGAGAAGAAAGAAATAAAGAAGAACAAGAACAAGAACCAAGTAGATTTCATCTTTTTTGATTTTGAATGCATGCAAGAAACGGGCATTCACATTCCAAATTTCTGTGTGGCGCATCGGGCTTGTGATCAGTGTATTCAAGAATCGATTCATTTTCACTGTCCTCATTGTAGTCGAATTCCAGGAGGACGTGAAAAAATCTTTCGTGGAGTTAACACTTTGTCTGAGTTTGCTGAATGGGTTTTAGACCCTACCACCCACGACAGTTGGAGCGAAGAAGACATTCAACGTTACGGAGATTGCCATCGGTATGCCACCGTCATAGCTCACAATTTTTCGGGATACGATGGACAGTTTTTACTCAATTATTATTTGAACCATGGGACCGAACGCCCTGAAGTCACCATGAACGGAAAAAAGCTCATCTACATGAAAGTAGGACAAGTGCAGTTTAAAGATTCTATGAGTTATTTAGCCATGCCTTTGAGTCGCATGCCAAAAACGTTTGGCATGACAGAAATGGCTAAAGGCTACTTTCCTCACTTCTTCAACACGGAAGCTAATCAACATGCTGTCCTACCTCATTTGCCTGACCTTCATGATTACGACCCCGACGGAATGCGCCCCGAACAGCGAGAAGCTTTTCACACTTGGTACCGCGCTCACCAGACCGATCCATTTGACTTTCAAGAATAGATGTTGAAATATTGTCGATCTGATGTGGATATTTTAAGACGTTGTTGTGGAAAGTTTCGAGAGTTATTTCTCGATCACGGAGAGGTCGATACTTTGAAAGATGCTGCCACCTTACCTAAAGCCTGTTCCTTAGTCTACAGGCAAAATTTCATGCCCGAGAACCAACTGGCCATTATCGACTCCAACACGTCTCTCTTTACTAGTCGTCAATATTCGGTCATATCTTTACGTTGGTTTCATTACTTGTGTGAAAAAGAAGACAAATGGATACCACATGCTAGAAACGGAGGAGGAGAAAAGAAGATTGGAGGTTATTCCGTGGATGGATTTGATTTAGAAAACCCGCACACAGTATACAAGTTTCAGGGTTGTTTGTTTCACGGATGCCCTACTTGTTATCCTGATCGAGAGATGAAAGTCCCTTATTCAGATTCTACCATGGAACAGTTATACGAACAGACTTGCCAACGACGACTTCACTTAGAAAGTCAAGGATACCAAGTGGTAGAAATGTGGGAGCACGAGTACGATCGACGTTTGAAAACCGATCTTGAATTTAAGAACATTACTCAAAGTTACGACGCGGCCGAAATAGAACCTTTGGATCCGCGCCACAGTTTATTTGGAGGACGAACCAATGCCACTCGCTTGCTGTACGACGTGAATGAATCCCAAGGAGAAGAAATCAAATACATCGACGTGTGTTCTTTGTATCCTTGGGTGTGTAAATATGCTCGTTTTCCCACCGGTCACCCTGATATTTTGACAGAACACATTGACGTGGAACACATTCGTCAATACGAAGGATTAATTAAATGTAAAGTCTTACCTCCGACAAACTTGTACCATCCCATCTTGCCTCACCATTGTCAAGGAAAACTGATGTTTCCTTTATGCCGGACGTGTGCTGAAACGTGCAACCAAGATCATCCCTGTCACCACACGAAGGAAGAACGGTCTTTAACAGGAACGTGGGTTAGCGCCGAATTGTTTCGGGCACTGGATCGTGGATACCGTTTGTTGAAAATGTACGAAATCTGGCACTTTCCAACTACAGCCCAATACCAAAAGGACGACGCCACGAATCATCCAGGCATTTTCTCGGGGTATGTCAATCAGTTTTTAAAACTGAAACAAGAAGCTAGTGGTTATCCTTCGTGGTGTCAGACTCCCGAAGACCAAGAACGATTCAAAGAAGAGTACCGTGACATCGAAGGTATCACTTTGGAAGAGGTGGAAAAAAATGAAGGAAAAATATCGTTTGCCAAAGTCATGCTCAATTGTTTGTGGGGAAAAATGGCCCAACGTACGATCTTACCCAAAACGGAATACGTCACCGATCCTTATCGTTACTTTAAACTAGTGGACGACAAAAGTATACTAGTCAAACACGTCGAAATCGTCCGCGATGATTTGATCATAGTCAATTTCGAAGAAGAACCCAAGTTTGTCAAACCTGACAAGTTTAGCAACGTAGTCATTGCCGCCTACGTGACCGCCCATGCTCGTTTGAAATTGTACGACGAAGCGTTAGAAGTCTTGGGAGATCGTGTCCTGTACTTTGATACTGACAGTTGCATCTACATCCATCGCCCCGGTTGCCCACACCCTACCATTCAAGGAGATCGTTTAGGAGCCTGGACAGACGAGCACCCTCAAGACACCATTCTGAGTTTTGCCAGCGGTGGCCCTAAAAATTACGGTTACCGATACCGAGACCCACAAGGCCAACTTCACACCTACTGTAAAGTCAAAGGATTGACTCTCAACTATCGAACCAACCAAGTGGTGAACTTTGAGGTTTTAAAAAATGCTTTACTGTTTGGACAAGTGGAAGACTTTCAAGTACACACGTTAGAACCTCACAAGATTGTACGGTTACCTAATCATCAAATTGTCACTCGACCTGTACAAAAAGTGTACCGCATCGTATACCAAAAACGAGTGAGACTTCCAGACCACACCACTTTGCCTTACGGACACGCCAATCTTCGGTATAAAAAAGGGACCCCTTCCAAGCCTAACCATTCATTGCAAATACAGACGTCGACCTAGAAAGATGAATTTCACACAGAGAAACACCCCATATCCAACATCATCTACTTCTGTCTCCACAATACTGACAGAGCAAAGTTCGTCCAAGAAGGAAAATGATTCAGTCGTCCCTAAAGATTATTATCGCATTCGAGAGACTAACAAAGTGACTTCCAGAAAATTTAGAACCACCACTTATACGTACACAGTGAAATTTAAAGACTTCACGTCTGAAGTTCCAGTACAGAAAGCAGCAGGTTTCATTACGGACTTATTTGACTCATTGTTGGAGGAACTGAAAGGACAGTGCCAAGTCAAAGATCAAGATCGATTGAGTCTATCGATGTCTCACCACAGTTTGAAATCTCCTGTGTGGCTCGGCTTTAGTACACCGGCAGAATTAACTTCTTCCACACTCTTGGACAAAATTCAAGACGCTCAATCCATGAGAGACAAATTTGACATCACAGATGGAAAAGTGACTATTCAAATGACACAGGTTTCACTTCCAAGTAAAGAAGACAGCCGTTGCACTTGATCTACTCTTCGTGCTTACCAAGAAGTGGGTATAGCATGTTGGATACACCCACAGATTTACGATTGAAAAGATGTACGTGACTGTAAAAGTCTTGGATTAACGCTTGGACACAAGAGGTAGCGGACCATGACAGAACCGTGGTCTTCACTTGTTAAACGTATTCCGTGGAAGGAAGTCAATGATTGTGTTCAGACCTTAGAGGATTATAAACACTTGATACAAGAACTGTTTCCATGTGTGTCTTTGTGACTGCTTTTCTTGGATTTCGTTTTCCAGGACATTCGTGGTGGACTATTTTGGAGGAACAGTGTTGGTTATGGATTATTAATGAACGGTAGATGAAAAAAAAAAACTATGACCATTCACACTTTATCGGAGTACGAAAGACAAATGGTGCTCCAAGTGTTGAGATTCGTGATGAACACGAATGGTGTACCTCTGTGTGAAGAAGACCAGTGAACTTTGATTCAAGGTTAAAAGTGACATTTTTTACTTGACGTGTTTTTGTGTTTCATGACTTGTAAATATGTTTTTGCGCTTTATAACTTGTAAATGTGTTTTTGTTTGTTGTTTGTTTTGTTTTACCAAAAACAAAAACAATAAACGTGTATGAAACGTATAAAATGTCTTGTGTCTTTTGTCTTCTTCTCAAAATTCTTCCTACCTCAGTCATGGCTACATCTTCTTCCTCGCCTGCCTCTTCTACTTCCTCTGTGGTCAAAGTGATTGACGAAAAGTTAGATCGTTCCAGTTGGGACACTTTGTATCTGCGCCATCCATTTAACATGTTGACTGCTGGACCCAGTGGTTCAGGTAAAACCGAATTTGTCAAACGTTTGATCGAACAAAAAGCTGATTTGTTTGATCGTCCACCTCAACGTATCGTGTGGTGTTACAAAGAGTGGCAAAAGTCTTACACACTACTCCAAGAAAGTCAAGGAGAAACCATTTCGTTTGTAGAAGCCATCCCTCGCGAAGACGATGGAATCGTGTCTGACGTGAGTCAAACCCATTTGGTTATTTTTGATGACATGTTAGGAGAAGACGAAGAAGAAATTAAACTTTGGTTTACACGAAAAGGACACCATCGTAATGCTAGTATTGTCTACATTACTCAAAATTTATTTCAACAAAGTAAAGCCCATCGGACCATTAGTCTGAACGCTCATTACGTGGTCTTATTTAAAAGCCCCAGAGACAAATCTCAAGTGCAAGTGTTAGCCAAACAGTTAGGCATGCCTTGGCTGAATTATGCGTACGACGATGCCACTCAAAAAAATTAACTTTCCTTCTAAAAAATGTAAGTGTGGTGTGTGTTTGTATAGAGTGAACGTTTGGTGTATGTGTTTGATAAAAAAAAATAAAAAGGGTTGTGTGGTGTGTGTTTGTGTTTGATTTAAAAATAAAAATAAAAAAATTTAAAATGGTTGTGTGGTGTGTGTTTGCGTTTTATAAAAAATAAAAATAAAAAATTTTAAAAATGATTGTGTGGTGTGTCTTTGTGTTTGATAAAAAATATAAAATTAAAAAGGTGTTGTGTGTGTTTGTGTTTGATTAAAAAAATTTAAAAAGGGTTGTGTGGTGTGTGTTTGTGTTTGATTTAAAAATAAAAAATTTTGTATGTAGGGTGCTTGTGTTTGATTTTTAAAAAAAATTGTATGTAGGGTGTGTTTGTGTTTGATAAAAAATAAAAATAAAAACTTTTGTATGTAGGGTGTGTTTGTTTTTGAAAAAAAAATAAAAAAATAAAAATTAAAAATGGTTGTGTGGTGTGTGTGTTTTATTAAAAATAAAAATAAAAATTTTTTAAAACTCTTTGTGGGTTATAATTTATTTCTAATAATGATTGAGAATCAATTTTGGAATGGATTGAAAATTGCAATTGTGGAGAGGTAATTGAAAACTATAGCGATAATCGGGTTCTGTGTTGTATGTATATCTTGTGGTTTGGAAAGGGATTGAAATTAATTTTTGCGCGGACGTGATTGAAAACTATATCGGAATTTGGGTGTTGTTCTATATCAGGTTAGGAATGGTTGTAGCATGAGATCATGGAGTGATGTGTTTGTTATCTTGCTTGCATTTGAGAGTTAGTTTGGTTTGGTAATAAAGTTGTTATTGCTGTTGTCGGAGTTCGTTCTATGTTGATTCTTTGAAGATGCAGTTATTGATTTGTGGTTTTTGAAACTAGCACAGACTCTCAACTTTACATGTGTCACGACAAATGTCTATCCGATGTTTGCCCTTTTTCCAAAGACACAAAAACTTGTAACTGTACCAGAAATCGTAACTTCATGCAAGTCTCCAAATTCACTAGTTTGAAAAATACGACCCCTAAATAGTGTAGCCCTTCTCTCTCTCTCTCTCTCTCTCTCTACCTATGTGTGTGTATGTCAAAATCACTCAGTGACAACATTTTTTTTTTTTTCAGTTTCAAAACCCGAGCCAATAATGTTACAGTTCAGTATTTAGCGTGGCGAGAAAAAATGTTACAGGACACAAATTCTTAACATGATTGCAAATTCCCTCTAGTCTGTCTGCACCGCAATCGTAAAAAACCAGGCCAAAGGCATTATTTTTGCCACACTGCCTGTCTGGAATCTATAACAAAACACTTCGTCACTCATTATAACTAATTTCATCGGCTACAAATATTTTCTAACCGCGTTCGTTTTGAATCGCCCTCAGTTGCTATTGACACAGTGAGAAGAATAGACGTGTTTTTTCTGTGCCTGACCGTTAGTCTCTTTGCAAAATAAAAGCTAACGCACAACCCCATCGTATAATTTGGGATCAATGGAAATTGTATCAGCCTTAAGTCAAAATACATCACGGAACGTTTGGGTGTAATATTTTGTGAGAATTTTACATCTACGTTTTCAAAAGAAGGATTTTAGTAGACTATGTCTCCAATTCAATCTTGTGATATTTTACCGAAAAAAGAGGATTTTTTCCTATCGATGTGATTTTTTAAAAATGGAATGTGTGTTTTTGAAATTTCTTAAGGAAAATATACCATAAAAAACGTAAGTGTCGTGATATTTTTAAAAGTAGGAATAAAATATTCTCTCTGTTTCACAAACACACACTAAGTTTCTTATACAATGATTTGGATTGAAATGATCATGGTATCTGTTCCCGTTTTTAAGATGCATCTCCACAAATGTTGGCAGTAGTCACAATGATTATGTAAAATGTGACGTTAGTGTTGTAAATTTTTCAAAAACTTGCACCCCTTAAAAATTGTACAACGATTTTTTTTTCATAGGTCAATCGTTGGATTATAAAAAATCTTGAGTTTAGTTGTTCTTGTGCATGTCAGGTATCTTAGCTGTGTTCCTATTTTGGCACTGCAATGTGTCACGAAAAAAAATTCTAGATCTACCGTTTTCCGAAGGAAACCAAACAAAAAAAAACAAAACAAGCACATAGCTTTACGGTGTAAGAATGCCTCGAGTATGACCCATCTAATTCTGCACTCTATAACCCGTCCTATTCTACACTCTGATTCTTGAGCCCAAAACATGCGTTCAGTAAAACTGTAACAATGCATGCCCTATTTTGAGTCAGTCCATTTTAGACTGTCGATAAAACAAGACGTGTTTTTACTGTTCTCCCGTCTTCGGTTTTGGGAAATGTTGTAACATTGTTTGTAGCCGCAAGGCGTGTGCAGCAAAAAAACATAACCTATCTTAAATATTTGGGAGGCATTCAACAAATGCTACTGCAATCATTCGACAAGAATTGTATGTAACACGACTTTTTAAAAAACTGATGAATGAAAACAATTTTGCCAATGAACATTTCTATTACAGAATTTACCCTTGTCTTCAGAAATTCAAAGAAAGAGTAACCTTCTCTCTGTTTGAGGCAAACCATAGGTTTTTAAAAATTATTACTGCGTTCATTTGACAATATTTCATTGTGTACACTGCTCACAGTAGCTAAAGACGTTGTTCGCGTGACTAGGTCAATCAGTACGAAACGGCGTGTATGCAGGCTAGTAAACTTTAGCCACTACTAGCTTTTAGTAAGTCAATGTATTGAAATTAATGTTTATCTTTGATATTGTATAAGAATGTTCAAGTGATGCTAATTTCTGTGCACTATGCTCACAGTAGAAAGTCAAAATAGTCCACGAGTCAGGATAAAGGTCAATAACAAAGTGGTTTTGTGAACATTATGGTTATCTATTTTCGTTAGCTCAGAAAAGTAGTGACCATTGATGATAAAATGACACTGTGCCAACGGAATGGAACTCTAGTCTTACGTTACAACGTTTTCAACCTTGCATCAATGCCAATATTTTTATGTTTGTGTATGTCTTTGTCTGTGTTGTACACTAAAACTTAAAACCCCTTCTCTTGTGATAGTTATGTTTGTGTGAGGGTATAGTAGTGTGCCATTGCCTACGTGTGCGTGATTGTATAGTATGGTTGTATATCAGGGTTTAGTGGCTACCTTTTTTTGTTGGAGTTAAGGGGTGTATGTTTTAATTGTCATAAGTTTAACACGGGGTCTCTCCCTATATATAGAGAGACCTTCCTATCCTCAGAATCACTATTCGTGATTCCACTTTCAAACAGTGAAGATGGAAGAGAAGAAGTCAGAAAACCTTGCCCTTCTGCTCAAAATTTCAGCACAACAGACGGCTGTGGCTATCAAAATTTTACAGAGAGTCCTTGGAAAGTATACCGATAAGACTAAGGACTACTCCTCCTCTACCTCTCGAGATAAAAGTCAAGATACTTGTTATATCTGCCAAGAGAAAGGACATTGGGCTCAAGAATGTCCACAACGTCAAGAAAAAGAAAAGAGAGATAAAGGGAAAGATACCTGTTATCATTGTCAAGGAAAAGGACATTGGTCCTCGGAGTGTCCTCAGAAACAAGAAAACCTACCAGAGAGGGAGGAAGCAGAGGGATCTTCAGTCCCAGAAGAAGAAGAACTCATCCCCGTCGTCAAGAAAAGCAAGAAAGCTAGACGACTGGAAGACAGTGACAAAGAAGAAGAAAAAGAACCCTTGATCCCTGTGAAGAAATTCAAGAACAAGAGAGACAGACAGTGAACGATGAACTTTTTTTGAGTGTGGTGTTATTTTCATTGTTTACAAAAAGAGAATAGACCAGAATGGAAAAAAAGTAAGTGTCTTTGTGTTATTTGTTTTTAGAGTATGGACGCACGCACTCACACAAAAAACCAAGGAATAGGATTTAAAGTTTTAATTGATTTGGCAATTTGATTTCTTTTCTATAGATCTGGGTGGTCCTGAAAAGGACCGTTGGGGTGTTTGTTTGTTTTGTTAAAACAAACTTATGGAGTTGACATGATCAACTTCAATTGTCGCAATCCTTTTCCACGACCCAGTCCTATTTCTCCTCCTGCTACTGCTGCTTTGGTGGTAGTAGTAGTAGTGACTGGTGGTGGGGGTGGTGGTAGCATCTCAGTTGTAATGGGCTTCGCATGTTTCGCCCGTGATGGTCTTTTTCTCTTAGGTTGAGTTAAAGAATACTCATACAGCTTTCTCAGATGGTTTAACTCTGATAAAATGTCTTGTAACACACTCACCGTTTTGTTTTCCTTCTGTCCTTCACACTTCTCCTCTTCTACCTTTCTTAGTTCTTCTTCTCGCTTTCTCCTTTCCTCTCTCTGACGTTGTACAAATATTTCCAATTCTTCTTGTTGCCTCTTTTTAAAATCATCCATGACCGGCAGCAAAGAGGCTGATATAGCAGCAGCAGTCGTGGTAGTTTCAGGCTCAAATTCTTGAGACAGAAAATCTAAATTAAACTCTTCCGGTTGGAAGTTCAACACAGCATTAGTCGTTGCAGGCTCACCCCATTTCAATTCATTTCAATCCGATCGTAGGGTATATATACCAGCGCTTGTCTCGTAAAGCTTCACCGGTTTTTTCTCCAAGACCACTCCAGAAGAAGAAAGATGTGGACAAGTGTGGAATCATCCACTATCGTCTCGGGGATGTTGTTTGACCCAGAATTCCCTATGTATGTTCGAGCTTCATGGGCCATTACTAAGATCACAGAGACCTCTATATGGAAGAGACGTATTTATGTCGAAAGACAAGGATGTTTGAAACGGGTGCTCTTCTACGGACCTGAAGTCCGTAGAAGTCTCTGAAAAAGAAGATCCTCCAGGAGATGTCTTCTCTGTTAAACCAAAAAAAAACCAACGGCCTTTTTTCAGGGCCACCCATTTTTCAAGAAAAAGATTATTTTTAATTATTGCCATTTGTTTTTGTGTGTGTGTGTGTGTGTGTGATCTCCAAGTGTGTGTGTGTGTGTGTGTGTGTGTGTGTGTATGACCCCAAGTGCCCCACGCCTGTTCCTTTTTCTCGTATGACCCCAACTACCCTCTCCATGTTCAATTCCCCTTGTCCCTCGAGTGCCATCTCCATGTTAAATTTCCCTTGTCCCTATAAACTTTTTACCTTTTTAACATAGGATACCCCCTTGTGCCATCTCCATGTTAAATTCCCCTTGTGCCATCTCCATGTCAAATTCCCCTTGTCCCTATAAACTTTTTACCTTTTTAACATAGGAGTCTCCCTTGTCCCCCAGTACCCACATATAACTACTCTCGTCAAACACGGTGTTTTACAATTATTGAATACACTCTATTATACAGAGGCTTTCTTAATCTTTTCTATGCTAAGATAATTGTACCGAGTCTCCTTTTAGACTCTCACTGGTGGTGGTATGATCCTAAATAATTACTCAGTCTCCTTTTACACTCTCACTGCTGGTGGTATGATCCTAAATAATTACTCAGTCTCCTTTTACACTCTCACTGGTGGAGGCATGGTCCCAAATAATTACTCAATCCGCATGTCAGAATGCCACCAATGGTTCATTTGTCATTTACTCATGAAGAGAAAAGTCATCTTTGAATTATGATATTATCCTCTTTTTTTTTCTTCACATCGAGGTTGAGCTGGACTAAGGCAAAAAATATGTTGGCTTCACAAGCACTGAAAACTGTATCTAGAATTTTTAGATATCAACAAATATTTGGAGGATTACATGTACATGATATATTCAAAATATTTTATGCTATGGTGAAATCAGTATTATGTTATGGTTCTGAAATATGGGGGTATGAATATTCACCAGAAATCGAAGCAATTCGGCACAAATTTTGCAAAAGATATCTTAATGTACCAATTACAGGGAATAACTATGTTAGTCTTGGTGAATGTGGCGATACCCTCTAAGTACAACTTATATGTTCAGATGTGTAAAGTACTGGACTAAAATTATACACATGGCGACAAACCGATATCCCTCCCAATGTTATAATATGTTAAAAAACCTGGATGATGCAGGCAAAAGCACATGGGCAAGTAAAGTTAAAAACCTCTTATTCTCCCATGGTTTTGGTTATGCATGGCTAGCACAAGAAATAGGTGACAGAAACATTTTCCTATCTATGTTCAGACAACGCTTAATTGAGTCCTCGTTTCAGATCTGGTCAAGTAAAATAAGCGAATCTGCAAAAAATGTTTATTATAACCAGTACAAGTCATTATTGGATATTGACAAATATTTAACATTAGATTTATCTATCATTTTCAGAAAAGCATTGGCATCTTTCCGATGCTCTAAACATGATTTAATGATCGAACTATGAAGACACTTTAAAATTGGAAGAGTCCTAAGAGTTTGCAAATTATGTCTTCAAGATAATAACAAGAAGACGAGTATCACTTCGTATGCATATATAATTCTTATACCGAGTTAAGACGGAAATATTTAGACAAAATGTATTATATGAACCCGTCTGTAGATAAATTTGTATGTCTAATGTCCACTCAGAAAATAAGCGTTATTAAGAATATATCAAAATTTCTGTATTTTGCTTTTAAACTGAGAGATGAATTGTTAGAAAGTATCAATCTCAACACCTAAATTAGTGTATTTTATAATATTGTTTATGGCGCACTGTGTATCTCACTCTGTTCACTTCGATATGTATTATGGGCCGGAGGCCTAAAGTACTGAATAAACATTCTGTTCTGTTCTGTTTTATCATCCTCTTCTTCTTCATCTACATGCTTTTTAGGACACATATGAGCATACAAAATACACTCATTAAAAAAAATTGGGATCACGTAGAACTTGAATGTCTGTCATTTATACAAGTTTAATTCTTCATTGAAGTGGAACTTATCCTGTTTATTTAAACAAATGAACTAAATTGAACATGCATTAATTGTTAATTTACTTCATTTATAAAATCAAAGTAATAATTATCCATCTGTAAGAAAGAATTTGCTTTGATGGTGATGTCCAAACACACTCTGTCAAGACAATTTTTCGTTTACTAGTACAACTTACCATGCATTTATCAAGGCGGCTACATCAACTTCTGATCTATCCAACAATTGGGCTAAATCGGCAACCGAAAGTCCTAGCTCACGGAGGATATCCCTCTGATCTTGGTAAATTTCTGGCTCCGAATGCTGCTCTGATATACCGGTAGCTTCTGCTTTAGAATCTGCAAAAAAATAACGAGACATGATCATCAGGGAATAATAGTTATTTGAATACATGAAATAGTCAGAGCTGGCGTAGCTTACTGTAAGCCTACTTTCAATAACACTGCATGTCAGCGATACGAGGTCTCCTTATGCTCTGTTTTACATATGCAACGTTTCCTCTGTGAGTGGAACAGTTTCCGAAATTTATTTTTAATGCTAAAATATTTGCCTGGTGTTCCATGTAAACTCAGTGTTTTCACCATCTTGGGTATGATGTTTTTGTATTTTTGCATCTTCTGTAAAGAAATAGTCCGCAAGATGTCATCCCACACAAACGTTTTTAACTATTCCATCTAAGTAAATGTGATACGTTTTAAAATAAAGACATGTTTTGCCAGCGTACCTGTGCTGGATAATAATAATAATGCAGAACGGCTGGAAAAGCTTTTTCAGAGATGAACTTAGGAATGTTACCTATATATCATAATAATAACATAATCACAACAGAATCATAATAATAACATAATCACAACAGAATCATAATAATAACATAATCACAACAGAATCGTAATAATAACATAATCACAACAGAATCATAATAATAACATAATCACAACAGAATCATAATAATAACATAATCACAACAGAATCATAATAATAACATAATCACAACAGAATCATAATAATAACATAATCACAACAGAATCAACTTCATATAAAGACAAATGGAAAGCCCTCAGTCCAGAAAATGTTCCTTGATTCTAGCTAAAGAAATTCACAAAGATTGATAATAGATTATTAAATGGTAAGGACGTTGCTAACTTGAAAGATTGGATATAAAGCATATAACAACATAGATAAGAGAAGGCTGCTTCTTGGAAAGCAGATTTGTTGTATACGAAGTCGAGAGGTATAAAGGACCAGCCCTGGTTAAAATGATGCTTTGCTTGTGACTCAGTAGTCCCATTGTGGCTCCTGGAGTGTTTTCAACTGGTTGAGTTGGAAACATACGAAACGTCATCGCAAATAGCATGACGTTCTGGAGATCGCAAACGCAAACGACGGTTAAAGGAAATGTATTTAGGGAGGTGAAGATCAAAGTGGTATCTTCCAAGAAGAGTCACTATCATCATGTGATCGCACTGACTACATTAACAAGAGTGCTTAGAAAGCTTAATCCGACGAGAAAACTCAAAGTTCAATCACCTGTTGTTCATGTAAGAACTGGAACTCTCTGGTTGAAAATAAAACTGAAATAGACTCCATGGTCATGACAGTAAGGATTGTAACGCTGATATATATCCAAATAGTATTTGGAATCAACATGTCTGCTTCTTTAATCATCAGACGTGACAAACTAGAACAACAACAAAACAAACCAACAACAACCACCACCACCCCCAAAAAACAAATAAACAGAAAGTATAAAGCTCCCAGAGAACCAGAGAGTAAAAAAAAAAAAAAAAAAAAAAAAAAAAACACCGGAGTTGCGGTTGGGATTAGGACTACACATACCAAAGAGTTCTTGAGGAAGACCGTAATATAACATGGTGAGATGAAGAGTAAAATCAGGGATGAATACTTTCGAAGGGTGAAGACGCCATTTGGCTAAAAACTAAATGGAGGTAACACAATAGCAGCTATCAATACATGGGCAGTCTCCGTCATCAGATACGCAGCGGCCATCGTGGAATGGAAAAAAAAAAAAAGTTGAACTGTATGGCTAGGAAAGACTAGAAAGCTAATGTCCATCCTTGATGTACTGCATCCAAACTCTGATGTACGAGGCTAGAAAAGCGTTGAAGACTGTTGATGTAAGAAAGAGGAACTTTCCCTAACCTTACACTGACATCTGTCTGAGAAATATGGGCTTTGGTGAATTGGGTGAATAAACAAGTGGCAATAACATATGGGAGAGAAAGTAATTAAAAACGGGAAGAAAGAACATCCTGTGGGATTTCGACATCCAGACAGACCACATGAGACATCACTGGAGACCAGACAATACCGGTGGATAAGTAGAGTAACCTGACATACATCATAAACATAGCAATACAAGAGGACTCCAATCACGTTGGCCATAGTTACTCCACCCGTATTTTATATTATAGCTATCCATGTAACAGTAATTAAAAAAAAAACAAAATCAAAAAACTACATCAATCTACCTGCTTCCGTAAGCTTTTCCTTCTTTATGTTCCGAATTTCTTGGATGATCTCCAATGCTAAGGGAAGGATATCCTTGATGGCAACGTCGGAAACATTTTCCAAAGATCTTCTAACCCTTTCTGCCCTGCATGAAGGAGAGTTGTACAAATCTTAATAAAAGAAACAAACCTAACATACACTATGCTGTGATTTTGTACACGAAGGCATCAGCAAATATTATTATATTCAGTGGGTTAATAATGGTTAATTTCCATAGAGATTAAAAATGAATGCTATTGTAGTTTGGAGACTATAATTATACGAATAGCTAGCTGTTCATAACAGTTGAAAGACCTTCACCATTGAAATGTTACAGATATTTCTCAACCAAATAGATGCACATTTGGTAAAAGAAATGTAATATTAAAGCTTACAGTGGAAAAAGAGTTTACTGTTTTGAAAATATGAACCGCAAACTTTCTGGAAAACCCACTGGATCATTATTTTTCACAGACACTTAAAATGTCCTGTTATGAACTTCCTATCCAGATTATGCCAAAAATAAATCAAAATAATTTTCAAATGTCTGGTTGTTTTAGGTTCGTATTTTACGGCACAGCAACATAGATGCCACCCAACTGGAGTATTGTGCCTTGCCGAAGGACACACCACAGTAGCCGACCCGGGAAGGTCCGACGGCAAGATTTGAACTCGGACCCTTTCGGACGTGAGTTCTCCATGCTAACCACTGGGCTATCGCAGCTCGTGTCTCCATTATGCGCCTTTTATGACATATGGTATCGGACTTGTTATATCCCTGAGTCTGCAGGGGGAATATGTCTAAACCCCATACAAATATATGGAGAAGTACAGATGATATATATATATATATATATATATATATATATATATATATATATATATATATATATATATATATATATATATATATATATGTGTGTGTGTGTGTGTGTGTGTGTGTGTGTGTGTGTGTGTGATCAAGTCGAGAGCTGACAATGATAATGCTGTGTCTGCAATCGGCGCTACTATCACTGTCTTCTCACATCCTTCCACAATCTTAGATTAATTGTAGTGGAAAATGGTCGTTCAGAGCCCCAACTAGTTGCTTAAAAATGTCTAATAAAATTCTGTGCTCCGAAACGAAGTATTGAGTTCATGAGGGAAATGCTGCATACACTATAATAAAGATATTATTTAGATAATGAAGTCATTTGTTTCATTATTTAAAAAAGCTGTGGTCACTAAAAGAAATTCAACAAAATTGAACTTACTTCAATACAAGTAGAATTATTGGCACTGAAACTCCCAAATTATGGGCTATTTCCTCTGATGAAACTTCACCCTCGGTTAGATCCAATAACAATTGAAGTCTCTCTGTGTATAAGCACAAGACGTTAGAAAAATCGCAGACACATACAACCTTACATATAAACGGACAGAGCAGCATGGATATTCTTATGTATAGAGGGTCTGCACCAGTTGCCGTACGGAACCAATTACCGCACGGTCGTTATTTATTCTCGACTCTGTGCAATATATTTTAAACTAGAAGAATGAAACTTTAACTCGTAAAGCAATGTATATTTTGAGTAGGTCAGATAAATCATCCCCTAAACATGTACTAATACTGATGGACGGTTTGCGGTTTGATGTAACCTCTTTATAATATCACGTAATTTACGCATTAAAATCTGTCCGCAAGACATCAGTGTACATTCTGACAATTATCGGTATTTCTCGCGGCTCTGGAGTTACGGTCAGTTGAAGTGGCTTTTCGGGAACCAACAAAATACGGCATAGACTTAACAACAACTAACAAAATACGGCATAGACTTAACAACAATTAACAATCGTGGGATGACTGGTCGGATGCAGCTACTGGTGCAGACTTTGTGTGTGTGTGTGTTCATCCATTTGATAATATGACTACATACCTACTTCTTGTTTCTATGTCTGAGACCAATATCTGGTCTTGCGTACACTACATGTTCCACTAGACAGTTTTGAATTTGAAATGGGGTTACATTATTTTAAAAAAAGCTAGTCCCGACACTTGACCTAAGAGATCATATTTTTGAAGCATTGGTGCAGGTTCGCAAGGTGGATTTAAACAGATGCACAATAAGTCTAACTTAAACATACAATAAAATCACCACCTACACAGCTAGAGAATTTTATTTTTGGATCGTATCAGATAAAAAGAAGTCCCAATTTGTGGTAGTTTTCAACGCAAAGATTTAACCTCAAGCAGAAAGTCAACTTTTATGAAAACCGTGGAGCGTAACCTCAGCTTCCATAACAAAAGCGGCGGTATTAGCTGTAGCAGAAAGAAGAAGAAGAACAGCAACGAGAGATGTAAGCCATTACAAATGTCCGCTCTTCATTTCACATCTCCCATCCCCACCCCCACCCCTGGCTGCATTCAGGATTCGAAACCTTTGTTACCATCTATTTATCCTTCTTAAATCATTATATTAAATATGATAACCCTCTCTTGATTGGTGTAGCTGGAGTTCAAGTTATAAAGAAGAGTCCACATTATCCATGAAAATGTGACCTTGACCATAATGTCCTCCTCTCCTGGAGCTGCATCCAAAATCAGAAGCCTTTGCCGTCATCTGCTCACCCTTTTAAAACAGCAAAGCAAAAAATATATGTAGATGGAGTTCCGATTACAAAGAAACAGTGACGGACGGTCGGACAGACGGAAGGACGGACGCACAGACGCACTGAAAAACGGACTCACATGACCTAACACAATATATCTGCAAAAGTACGGGTATAACAATCGAAAATCATTACTTTACACGCCACCTTGATGGGTATTAACAAATTCTATCCGCAAGGCATCCACATGCTCGCTGGCAATATTTGTCAACATTTATTTACCGCGATATATGTAGAATGAAACAAATGTATTACATTTGTTTTCAGAATGCTTGGATCACCGTATATGCTAACTTATAAATTGAATCCAACTGCAAACTGCTCCGACAGAGATCTGCCGTCGCATAATGCGCCGGCTGGACTGGGTCTATGCAGTTTGTTAGGAGTAATCAGTAGAACAAACAACATAGACCCCGATCTGCCAGCGCATTCACCAGAGTATGTTGTTTGCAGTTGGACTTGACTTATAAGCAAGTATAGACGGTGTACAATAATTTTGGACCATTTTATTGAAATCAGCATTTAAGCATCAGATGGAGGCATGTTTGAATGGATACGAATTGAACTTTCCTCTAAATATGGCATAATCAGCTTGTTTGCAGTTTGACAGTATTTTCCAAATATAGGATCAGTATAGTAGCAACTAGAACATCTGCACCATTTATTGTACTTGTCAGGTTTAGTCAATTCATTCTTTATGCACTACATTTGGTACCTTCTTTATTTACATTTTTAATATATTATAAATCTTTACACTTTCATAAAAAAAAAACAAAAAAAACTTGAATATGCTTTATATTGTAAGGATATTAATGCTCACATACTTTTTATATTGATAGTGTCCGGGTTCGACCTAGTTCCTTGAAAGCTTTGTGCTTTTTGGTGATCTTGAGATATACAAGTGACATGTGTTTGACACACACACACACACACACACACACATATATATATATATATACACACACATATATATATATATATATATATATATATATATATATATATATATATATATATATATATAATGGCTTTTGCACCAGGTTTATACATTCATAAATTTAGTAATTTAGTAAATAAATGATAGTTCTTTCCTTTCATCTTACCTTTGTTAGAATCGAGAAGTTCTTCAATCGAATCCTTGATTTTCTCCAAAAGTGGTCCAACAACGTTCTTCATCAGAAATGCCTCCATAGTTTTTGGCGCAGACGAATATTCTGAACTCGCCTAGTGACTTTGGTAAGTATTACAGATCATCTGCTGATACAGAAGTGCTAACATAAGTGTCACGGAATTGTATAATAAATCCCTTTTATTTATTAAATACATGTACTCGGGTTTCGTTTTTCATTGTAACAACGATACCCGAGGGTGATTTATGTATATTGTACAATATTTCGAAACAGTGAGTTCGGTTCACCCTGCCGCACGTGCGAAGTGCTTTCGATGGGAGAAACCGAATACATCAAGCGCAGGGACGATGTAAGTCTGCATCGTCTGTGTATAAATGCCTCACCGTAAGACTAAATCTTTACATTACGGAACGTCTTGTCTGTGAGCTGTCTACTTAAGGAGTTGCACATCTTCAGCTGTAGAGGTATGTAAATTATTTATTAATTTCTGATGTATATTTTCTATGTAGCTTCGACTTGCGTAGTACAATGCAAATATTTTCTATTCTTGTTTGTGATTTAACAAGAGCTTTATATTAGCAATATAAAGTAGCATTTTTAGGACACATTTAGTACCATAGGATTATTATCGGACACGGGTAGGTTCACTTATGAACTTGTTTATTGCTTTGTAATGTTGTGCCGATAATGTAATTTGTATAACTTACCGTATATAACGTCATTACGTGTTATCGTATATGCCCGTGTCAATCATAATACACGGTGTTAGATTTATTTTCAGCTGATCAGAGTCGACGAGGTCCCAGCTATAGAGCTGACCATAGAAGTTGACCATAGCAACTGTAAAGCTAACCATAGCAGCCGTAGAGCTGAATTAACAGTGTGTTGCTTGAGTAGCAGGTGATCGGGCGTTGCTGACCGATTGGTGGGCGCTGATCGCTTGATTGACCAAGGAATTGAATGGTGGTCGGTGACTACCAGTAATGCTGACTGCTTGATTGACCAGTGTGACTGGTAGCCAAGTGTGCTAGTGACGGAGCGTTTTGAGTTACTCCAAACATGTAATCTTTTAGCCGTGGGCTAATTTTGGGTTTGTGATACCCAGTGGTTTGGGATTGTAAAGATATTTTGTGTGATATCTATCCCATTGTTTTCATCATTTTATTATTTGAATAAAGTACCTCATTTTTCATTATTTTTACATTTTTACTATTTGAGTAAAATACATCATTTTTACTATTTGAGTAAAACACATCATTCTTTTCGTCGTCGGAAATTACTGTGAATCATTAAACTTTGTCCTTGTACTGTGTATTTATTTATTTGTATTCACATTTGGGTTACATTATTAGGTTCGTGCGGATTATGTTAATTTGTCAAATATTTGGACCTTATACACGCACGTATTAATCATAACTTTTTTTTCCAATTAATGTAATTCATCAATAAACATTGCATTTGTATCACCATCAAAAGTGTTCTGTTATAAATCCGAAATCCAACCCGGTTATCTTGTTACAATAAGAATGGCAGCATTTCAAATTCATACTAAGTGTTAAAGCGTGACACTCATTCTACTAACCTTTACCTTCCACAGCGCAAGCTGGAGAAGCCGCAGGAAATAACCGACCTTAGACGAGCAGTTACTAACACTATTGGACACACACACGCGCATAGACCGAAGCTATGGGATTCATGTGACATATTATTGACTTATAAACTGCTGGGAAAAGAATTAGAGCTAATTCCATGGTAAATGCCATCGCTTTTTCTTATATATCACCAGCTGATCTCCAGTCTCTGATACACCCTGACGCACCTCCATTCCCACCGTCCTCCCCCCCCCCCCCCCACACCGCTCATGGCCGAGGTCATATTCCAATATTCCGAAAATCCGTTACTTATATACATATCCAACTACTGTAAGATCATGTACAATATTTGGTCTAAAAGTAAATATTTTAAAATGCAACAGTTACCGCAATTTGTGTGTACTTGAACTTTGAATCCTTCCCCAGAGACCCTAGGACTTATCCCACTCACAAAGATGGCTACCATATAAACGGCATATCTGTCACATTATATGAATTTCCATCCAGCGGTTTATAAAAAAAAAACTGAATGAAGAACAGACGGATAGACCTATGGACGATTTGACAGACGGAGAGTATCATAATATCTCTGACACTTCTTTAAAAAGGTTTTGGATGATGATTATCTTCTGATTATCTATGAGGTCGTACAAGTAATGGTATTTCATCTTTCCTTACGTTATATTAAATTTTGTATATAATAAAAAAAGTATAAATTAATCAATACTGGTAATATATGTAATTATGCCAAGCTACTTTGTTGTTGATACTCGCAAACCACAGAAAAAATGATGCTCACTGTGAAAATTTGGCGATTGGGTACAAGGGGTGACACCTTAAAATGGTAAAGGGCAGCTACCTAAAATTTAATTTCTTTAGTCACAGAGTAGTAGGGTTCTGGAATAGTTTTCCTGATCACTTATTGTAGGCAGCTACCGTTAATGTTTTAAAAAAGAGTAAAATAAATTTTGATCAGGTCATATGTCGTTTGCTATCATTAAGCAACTGTAACCCCCCCCCCCCCAAACAATTGTTTTATAATGCCAGACTGGGAAACATATTAAAACTAGAGGAACGGTGAGCAATTTGCTCACGTAAATACACCCCTGGCTACCACGCATAACATCCGTAAATATACCCATGCCTACCACTGCCCACCACGCATGACATACGTAAATATACCCCTGCCAACCACACATGACATCCATAAATATCCCTGCCTACCACTCATGACATCCGTAAATATACCCCTGCCTACCACGCATGACATCCGTAAATATCCCTGCCTACCACACATGACATCCGTAAATATACCACTGCCTACCACGCATGGCATCCGTAAATATACCACTGCCTACCACTGCATACAACGCATGACATCCGTAAATATCCCTGCCTACCACGCATGACATCAGTAAATATCCCTGCCTACCACGCATGACATCCGTAAATATACCCCTGTCTACCACGTATGACATCCGTAAATATCCCTGCCTACCACACATGACATCCGTAAATATACCCCTGCCTACCACGCATGACATCCGTAAATATCCCTGCCTACCACACATGACATCTGTAAATATACCATTGCCTACCACGCATGACATCCGTAAATATACCACTGCCTACCACTGCATACAACGCATGACATCCGTAAATATCCCTGCCTACCACGCATGGCATCCGTAAATATACCACTGCCTACCACTGCATACAACGCATGACATCCGTAAATATCCCTGCCTACCACGCATGGCATCCGTAAATATACCACTGCCTACCACTACATACAACGCATGACATCCGTAAATATACCCCTGCCTACCACGTATGACATCCGTAAATATCCCTGCCTACCACGCATGACATCCGTAAATATACCCCTGCCTACCACGCATGACATCCGTAAATATCCCTGCCTACCACGCATGACATCCGTAAATATACCCCTGCCTACCACGTATGACATCCGCAAATATCCCTGCCTAACACGCATGACATCCGTAAATATACCCCTGCCTACCACGCATGACATCCGTAAACCACGATTGCAATGAATCTATATTTAAAAAAAAAAAAAGAAAAGCGCCAAACTCTTCTGAAAACAGTGTGAATAAAATAACTGGTCAAAATGCATATCTAAGTTTCACATCAATCAACTAGAAACTGCACGAGTAACTGCATTCACAAAATTTTGTCATATATTACATACAGCTGTAATTAAAAATTGGCAATAACTCTTACAAAAATGAAGCGGGTACAAAGATTTATCAATATGTGTATCTTTAGATGATGACCATAATATGTACCAAGTTTCACAGCAATCTATTACCCCCCCCCCCAAAAAAAAAAAAAAATAAAAATAAAAAAAATAAAAAAAAAATAAATGCAGGATGAGGTGCATTCATGTCGTACACGATGTTCAGCTGCAGAACATAATGTGGAATAACTGCAAAGAAATTTCGAGAGCAAAGTGATTTTCAAACCCCCCCCCCCCCCCACACACACACACAGGATCACGATGATTTGTTGACATGCGCATCGTCGTATGATGACCAGAGCATTTCCCAAATTTCATGGCAATCCACTAAAATCTGTGAGACTAGCCGCTTTCAGAAGATTCAGCTGCAAGTCAAAAAGGCCAGTAACTCTTATGCGAATTGCCAGAACACAGTGATCTGACGATATGTGCATCTCTAGGCCATGACCATGCTATTTACCAATTTACCAAGTTTCATGGCAATCCACCAACAACTGCGGGACTAGTTGTTATAACGGAGATTGTTTCATACACTGCATTCATGCGGACCCACTACATCTGTTTCTGCGTGAAAAACAAATATACCTTCGGCGCAGTAATTGGCAGAAAAGTTATACATTTTGTTTGCCGCAAATGTCTCTGCAAAAAAAGAAACCGCATTCTATTCCGACCACCTTGGCTATTTTCAAGATTGGTTTAACCACAGGATTGACGGAGAAGTTACGAATGAATAAATAGTTCCATGCATTCGCAATTTTTCGGTCAATCCGTGTTTCGTAAATAACCGAGATAATCCGAACAGAAGCTAAAGGCAGATATTGTAGGATTCACCTCGAAGTTGCGAATGACACTGCATTAAGCTACACGATTAAAAGGACAATAATTCTAACAAAAATTGAAGAAGCAAAGTGATCTGTCGATATGAGCATCTTCAGGTGATGACCATAATATTGAATAAGTTTCATGGCAATCCATCGAAAACTGCGGGACTAGTTGCACTAACGAGATTGTGTGCTGGACGCAAGGACGGATGGATGGGCGGCGAGATTGGGGTATAAAAACTGCCAATAGAAACTTGATGATCATATCATATCCATATCCGGCCTGCAAATCTCTATGAACTCTCACTCTGCACCATCGCTGCTTAGTAAGCGCCTCTGCTATCTGGCAATTTACTGTCCAATTTTGGATATTATCCCTACGCCACTGCTATCTGGTAATTTACTGTCCAATTTTGGATATTATCCATACGCCTCTGCTATCTGGCAATTTACTGTCCAATTTTGGATATTATCCCTACGCCTCTGCTATCTGGCAATTTACTGTCCAATTTTGGATATTATCCCTACGCCGATCAGCTTGGCAGACACGCATGTGTTAAGAGTAACAAAATAGTTACAAACACTAGGCCCCTTTACGTTATTTATTTTCATGACTTGTTAAGGTCAATCTGATACATGTCTTGATTGTATGTTAAATGAAAAGTAAAATTCTTCGTAAAAATGTGTTTTTGCAAAACGTAAAATTGCCCATGTTTATTAGAGCACTTCCATTGTCAAATCGTCAGTTTTGGAGGTGGGCAATTTTGCACATTGTCAAACTCACAATTTCAGAGGTAAGTAAATCTTGCATGAAGTCCGTAATGCCATAATGCCTAAATCGAAGTGATCGGTTTTGGAAAACACCAGAACTTATGATGTTTGACGAACTCTATGAATGGCTTTCGGAAAGAAGTAGGAAATAACGGGTTTATTATAGAGAGAGAAGGACGGAAACATGTAGAATTCTCTTCTTTTTTCTTCTCAATTCAGGTGGGCTGAAGTAGTGTAACAACCCATTCTATGTATGCTCTACCACGTTATTTTTATTTTTGTGATTCTCAAAGTGTACTTTATGAAAAGCCCCACCCACTCACCTACACACACACGGTTTATCAATACTACTAGTTTACATAGATCTGATCTGAGTGTAACATACACAGCACATTCTACCTTGTCTTATTGCTCTGTATTTATAAATCAATCAATGTTATAAATGGATATTTTTCAAAAGAATGTTGCTAGTACCTCATTTGACTACTTTGGTTGTGGCAACATTTCCTTTTTTAAGCAACAGTTTCACCTGTTCCTTCCTAATCGCCGTAAATATAGTTTTGCAAACCAATACAAAATATTACAAAATTCTAATGCCTAACCTAAGTTTCAATCGGAGCTGTTATGTTTAAGGGAGACAACTCTTCATTTCCTATCCAGACTACTTGCATTCTCCAACATATACAATTTAAAAACAGGTAAGGCGCAGAGTTTTATGCTGTCATAAATGTTGGATAAAATAAAACGTATTTTACGAATGCCAGTGTTCAGATATCACCAGACACTTGCAATATCCAAAGGTCAGAACATTGGTGATGAACTACTTTAATATCATGTTGTTATTTTCTGTATCAAAATTCTGAGCAAGTGTAGAAGGAATATGTCTCAAAATCGGCCTTAACTTCTTTTCAGTAGTATATTCAATGCCATATACTTACCGTGTTTATTTTTTAGTTCTAAAAGACTTGTAAAGTTGATACTATCAGATCCCTAATTCACAAAATTCCTTGATTATTATCTATCCCTGTGAATTACGAGAAGCAAGGTACGAACGCACATTTTTTCCACCCACCCCACCCCAACTTATCTCTCTCTTTCTCTCACACAAAAACGCACACACGAACGAACACGTATAAATAAAAACAAAAGCTCACAAAATGAATGCTAATACTTACAATTAAAGCTCCGCGCGAAACTAGTTTCCATGTCTATGTTTGCAGATTGGGAATGTAGAAAGCCTACTTTCGATTTCAAATGATGTAATAGCGTATAATCAACAGTTGCACGCAGTAACGTCCGGTCGTTGATACACATGTACACATAAAACAAATATTAGTTCTTCAGAATCGTCTTCTTTTCTTGATATAACTTGTATTTAACTAAATGATGGATATGTTTCACATTTTGTAATACTAGGAGGCAAATAGATCTACTGTGTATATTATCAGTTTCCTGTCTAGGTAGGGCGGATGAGTCAACTAGATATGATATTTTGACCTCTCGATAAAGGTCTCTCTCTCTCTCTCTCTCTCTCTCTCTCTCTCTCTCTCTCTCTCTCTCTCTCTCTCTCCGATATACGACAAACTTTAAGTTAGCGGTATTGAAATAATAATAATAATTTGACCTTCACTCGAACCTCAATGCCGACGGGTTGTTTCGAGTACCCTTGAGAAAGGGTCTTTACGTCAGCTCAGCTTTTAACAGCTATTATTACTTGTTGGAAATGAAAAAAAAAACAAGACACGATTAAATAAAGATTATTATTAGTATTATTAGAGAACTCAATCACATAAAAATATCCTTTCCTCAAGTCATACATGCGACGATTGTAGCAAAGATATCTTTTTCTTTTGTGTCCTTCATAAATCTCGCATAATTTCAACCGATAGAAAGTTAGACAATCCCTAAAATTGACAAAATGTATATATGTACGTATGTATGTTGGTATGTATGTATATATGTACGTATGTATGTATGTATGTATGTATGTATGTATGTATGTATGTATGTATGTATGTATGTATGTATGTATGTATGTATGTATGTATGTATGTATGTATGTATGTATGTATGTATGTATGTATGTATGTATGTATGTATGTATGTATGTATGTATGTATGTATGTATGTATGTATGTATGTATGTATGTATGTATGTATGTATGTATGTATGTATATATATACCTATGTATGTTTGTAGGTACGTAATAAATCACGCATGATATCATCCTGATTTAAAGGTCAAAAGATTATTCCTTGAAGGGATAAACAGACGGACAAACAGTTTAAGGGTAGGAATAACGGACCTTGAAAAACATTAAGGCCAAATTTATCCAGTGGAGAACCTGTATGTATTTTTACTTTAAAAGATTAAAAAGTCTCAATCATTAGTGTTAGGTCATGATTAATACTTCTTCCTTTACTTAGCTCTGATTTTGAGCCAGCTACGTAATTCCACTTATGTATGTATGTATGTATGTATGTATGTATGTATGTATGTATGTATGTATGTATGTATGTATGTATGTATGTATGTATGTATGTATGTATGTATGTATGTATGTATGTATGTATGTATGTATGTATGTATGTATGTATGTATGTATGTATGTATGTATGTATGTATGTATGTATGTATGTATGTATGTATGTACTTATTAGGTAGGTATGTACGTACGTTTTTCGCGACCTAACATGCATTTTTCGAGATATTGACGTCATCAACTATGTCACGAGCGTTCTTCGAGAGTGACAGCAAGTATTTAACCAGTAAAATCAGATACGATGAGATTAAAACAGGTAATTTCATGTAATTAAAAAAAAATCTGAATGAAAATCTATATTTTGATTAATGCCTTTTTTGTGTCAGACATTTTGGCCTTGAATTTTGTATTATATGCTAAAGATAGGTCCGCTGATCACATGTTGGCTTTCCTTACATTTCTTGAACAGGAAAACCCACTTTGGGAATTTATACAACGGCAAAGCCAATGTAAATATCTGGTTTTAATCATGTGGGGCTCTTATACAACGTAAGAAAAATTTACACTGGAAATGTATATTCAATATGGACGTTTGCGTTTCAGTATTATTTCATAATAAGCATATGTTCTACATCAAAAGACATTGAATCTATTATAACAAAATGTGTATCCATTCACCAGTGTCTATTTTTAAATTTCTCTCTCCCTCTGTCTCTCTGTCTGTCTCTCTGTCTCTGTCTCTGTGTCTCTCTCTGTCTCTGTCTCTCTCAGTCTATTGATTTATGTATTTATATGGTACAGAACAAGCAAGCAGTAATGTAAGTGCACAAACTGCATATAGAATTAACGGAAATGGTTTTTAAAAAAATTCTTTTTTTTTTTAAAATTTCAAAAACACAGAGGCGCTATAAACTAATAGTATCCATACCTTGGCCTAACTGGCACATTCCGGTCATATGCCACGTGACTTTTTAGTCAGTGGCACGAACCGTGGGAGCCCTTCCTGAAATAAGTAAACTTACACAAGCTCGGAAAAACGGTAATTCTGAACTAATGTACATGAATGTCAACATTTTTTAACGATGATTAAATAAAGTAGATATAGTTGAACACTTTCTATGATTATTTGAATAGATTCTCACAATATTGTAACGAACGCATTACAATTCACGTTAAGGGCACGAAATATGGCTAATCGAGGATAAATATACAATAGCTGTCATTAGACCTCCACATTAAGATTATATTGTTCTCCCTCAATGTAAACTATATTATATCCAGTATGTACATCACAGGTATATGTCTCATCTTCAGAAAAGATTTTTTGTTGTTGACAACATCCAACAATTTAGAAATAAAAGTATACGCCACACCATAAATTATATGCAGTGTAACATATCTCTGATATTTAATACAATCATTTTAAATTTGTACCGTATGTTAAATATGAAGCTATTATATACATACAATACATATAGAGCATGCAAGGACATGTAAGTATGTATGTATGTATGTATGTAGTATGTATGTATGTATGTATGTATGTATGTATGTATGTATGTATGTATGTATGTATGTATGTATGTATGTATGTATGTATGTATGTATGTATGTATGTATGTATGTATGCATGCATGTATGTATGTATGTCTGTGTGTGTGTTTGTGTGTGTGTATGTATGTATGTATGTATGTATGTATGTATGTATGTATGTATGTATGTATGTATGTATGTATGTATGTATGTATGTATGTATGTATGTATGTATGTATGTATGCATGCATGCATGCATGCATGTATGTATGTATGTATGTATGTATGTATGTATGTATGTATGTATGTATGTATGTATGTATGTTTGTCTACATGTGTGCAGTAGATAATTTATGATATAATTGACAGTAACTAAGTTTTTTGTATTGATGAAGAATATTTTCATCGTTATCATAATGCTGTTTGCAATATTCTGTTCGTATTACTCTTTATGTATACTGTTATTGGTTCGTATTACTCTTTTTGTATACTGTTATTGGTTCGTATTACTATTTTTGTATACTGTTATTGGTTCGTATTATCCTTTTTCTATACTGTTATTGGTTCGTATTACTCATTTTGTATACTGCTATTGGTTCCTTTTACTCATTTTGTATACTGTTATTGGTTCCTTTTACTCATTTTGTATACTGTTATTGGTTCCTTTTACTCATTTTGTATACTGTTATTGGTTCGTCTTATCCTTTTTGTATACTGTTATTGGTTCGTATTACTCTTTTTGTATACTGTTATTGGTTTGCATTACTCTTTTTGTATACTGTTCTCGGTTCGTATTATCCTTTTTGTATACTGTAATTGGTTCGTATTATCCATTTTGTATACTGTTATTGGTTCGTATTACTCTTTTTGTATACTGTTATTGGTTCCTTTTACTCATTTTGTATACGGTTATTGGTTCGTATCATCCTGTTTGTATACTGTTATTGGTTCGTATTACCCTTTTTGTATACTGTTATTGGTTCGTATTACTCTTTGTGTATACTGTTATTGGTTTGTGTTACTCTTTTTGTATAGAGTTATTGGTTTGTATTACTCTTTTTGTATACTGTTATTGGTTCGTATTATCCTTTTTATATACTGTTATTGGTTCGTATTACTCATTTTGTATACTGTTATTGGTTCCTTGTACTCATTTTGTGTACTGTTATTGGTTCGTATTACCCTTTCTGTACACTGTTATTGGTTCGTATTACCCTTTTTGTATACTGTTATTGGTTTGTATTACTCTTTTTGTATAGTGTTATTGGTTTGTATTACTCTTTTTGTATACTGTTATTGGTTTGTATTACTCTTTTTGTATAGTGTTATTGGTTTGTATTACTCTTTTTGTATACTGTTATTGGTTCGTATTATTCATTTTGTATACTGTGTTACGGAATTATGTATATGGAATCTATAATGTGCTTAAACGTTTGGCCTATGACTCTACTTTAAAGTTGTGTCAAATAGTGAGTCATATTTAAGTCTGAATACTTAAAGATGATCTGACATTATCGTTGGAACATCATGACAGTCCAGACTCATTCATTCGGAACCATCATCTATTCGGAACATTCGTTCATTACGAAGACTCATTCTTTCGGAACATTCGTTCATTACGAAGATTCATTTGGAACATTCATTAACTTGGAACATTCATTCATTTGGAACATTTTATAGTTTCTATATATACAGGACTTGTGATCAGGACACTAATAATTGTTGGATTATTTGGATTTTAATACACGAAACTGTAAGTGTATTTTGATTTTCACATTAATTATTTAAAATAAATTGTTTGTTGATTTTTACAAATATTGTTGGTTTCACTTTCGTTTGTTACGTTTGTTCGAGCCATAGAGTCGTAACAACTGTTATTGGTTCGTATTACTCTTTTTGTAAACTGTTTTTGGTTCGTATTACTTTTTTGTATACTGTTATTGGTTCGTATTACTCTTTTTGTATACTGTTATTAGTTCGTATTATTCATTTTGTATACTGTTATTGGTTCGTATTACTCTTTTTGTATACTGTTATTGGTTCATCTTACTCATTTTGTATACTGTTATTGGTTCGTATTACTCTTTTGTATACTGTTATTGGTTCGTATTACTCATTTTGTATACTGTTATTGGTTCGTATTACTCATTTTGTTTACTCCTTCTAACTATGAATTGAATATAAAGAAAGGGAGAGCTGTGATCATTAAAGTCATTTATTTATTTCCAACACTAAATGTTATTTTCACTCTCATCTAACACTATCACAGCAGAGGAATCATGTCTTCAAATTAGATAAAGAAAAATAACAGTGTGAGCAAATCTTTTGAGATCAGGAATGAGAGATCTGACGTTGGTAGCATATTTTATATGACATGTCTTGAAGTTATAAAATTAAATAGAAATGCACGAGAAAAGAAAAAAGGACAAGTCAGCAATTTTAAAATCTGAATAAAACTTTCGTCCATGGGAATTCAGGATAATTTGAAATTTACAGTGTCGCCAAATACTTTTCTCACACACGCTGATGTCAAGCATGCATTTTCAGTAGGTCAGCTGGTAGAGCGTCAGACGCTCAATCGAAGGGTCGCGGGTTTCGATACCCGCCCATCCCACCCCATGTCGGCTGCCTCTGTATGTCCTTAGGAAGGGCACTTAGCTCCCATTTTCTTGGCATGATATAGCTAAATAAAGTTCTGAAAGTGCCGCTAAAAACCAAGCAAGCAAGCAATATATATATATATATATATATATATATATATATATATATATATATATATATATAAAGTAGATGAAATGTCCAAATGATGGATAACTGTATGTGTAGAAATTAGATCGCGTGTAAATAAGATAATATAAAAATGATAGGCAGTGTGAAATATGCATGTGGAAATATTTACGTGAACAATATCAGTCATAATTATACGTAAACATTGCATAGTATATATTATATGGGTATATACAGAAACGGAAGGTGTATATTAGCGCAAAAAAGCAAGAACAAAATCTGTTTCCTGTAACCCAATATACCCTTCTAAAATTCCCCCGACATCTTTATTAGGCATTATGTTTTGAGGTTGTCTCCTGATATCTTCACATCTGATCTGTTCCGGTTTTTGTTGTTGTCATTTCTGTGCTTTACTATTGACCACTCGGAATACGTCGAAGCTCTTCAGTTTGATAATCAGAACTAATTGAGAATATACGAATTCATATATTAATTTTAAAAAAAAAAAATTCATATTTACCGACCCACCGTGTTTCAAGCCTACTATCGTAAACAATTGTTTTGGGCTTGAACAAAACATTAGTGTAAAGATAATGTGTAGAGGGGTACACGTGTGGATACATCTTCGCTTGCTATGGGTAACGGATCCACTTCGATGTGGAACAATTTGGATCGGCGAACCTTGGCAAGGGAAGATGATTTCATACAGCGAATGTAAATTGAACATGGAGATTGGTACATGTGTACGAGGAATATGTCGATCAGTATGCGTTAGAAAACCACACGTGTGATAAAGAGCACATATATAATACTAATAAAATCGGTGAAATATATACAGTTTTCCAATATTTAGAGTGGCATATGATTGTTGGGGGCCATTTTGCAGCCAGCAGGTGCTGGTCGCGAAACGACAGTTCGGTTTCTCAAAACTTTCCTGATCTTGAAACGGTCCTTTCGCAAGCTCTACCTGGTAAAGAAACTCTCCTGGGCCTATTCGCTAACTTAATAATAATAATAATAATAATAATAATAATAATAATAATAATAATAATAATAATAATAATAATAATAATAATAATAATAATAATATTTTCTGAGGATGCTACATTTGACTCAGAATCAATCTTATGTGTAGGCCTCAAATAATAGAATATTAAAACTATAAATACAACGTATATGTAAAAACAAACAACCTCTTAATTACAACAGTTTGATACACATGTAATCACAGAAAGATACATATACACATATGAAATATATATATATAATCAGTGCTCAAATAATATTTTTTAGACACAACGTTGAAATTGCTGTACTTTAAATACGAAAATATATAAACATAAACCATAGTAAGATGACTCTCAAAATATTTCACATAACGCAATGTTTTCCTCCAGGTCCTGATGTCAACCTATGTCCAATTGCTACAGTGCTGAAAGAATTTTTCAGACACAGGCCCAAGACAGACAAAAATGTAATTATGATGTATGACCGGACTAATCAAGATCTAAACAAGATCTTTAAAAAAAAACAAAAAAAAAAAAAACCACAATTTTCCTGGCTTAATATCCACTTGCCCGAGAAAGCCATATTTTTTACTATTATTTTGACACACCCGCCCCGTCCAGAAGACTTAAATGGTCGGTTCCTTATACTTGTGATATTGGTCACTAAACCCTCGTTCACATTCTGCTGAAGAAGGGCTCACAACCAACACTGTTTCCAACAATTTCACAATTTCTGCATGCATGCTCAGGCGGTAAATTCTGAATAATTGTGGCATACAACTCTGGTCTTGTGATTTCTGACTGTATGCCCTCAGGTCGATGTGCAGTTGGTGTACATCATCACTATCTGTATGTAAGGATAAGTATTCGTGGCCTCCCCCCCCCCCGCAAAAAAAAGGAAAAAAGAACACACACACACACACACACACACACACACACACACACACACACACACACACACACACACACACACTAAACACCCCCAATAAAAAGAAATAAATAAATAAAACAAACAAATATTGTATTTGGGCATTTATAAGTTGCTAATCTCCTAGCTTAGCTTGATTCTTATACAATCGCACAGGTAATGTTCAATATATTTAAGCAGCTAGCAGCGTGAGCAAGGGACAGCTTATTATTATTCATGCTGTACATGTGAGCGCTAATTATAGGTAACCAATGAAATACGGCGAACAGAAATAGTACTGTTCCCCATTCATAAATGACGTGCTTCACTTAGTACACATAAAGTTTATAGCTTTTGAGATAATTCAGCAGACGATCTTCACAATGTGGAGGGATTTACAGATGGGGTCCAGCATGTAGCTGAGTATTATTATTTCACCAGTGTCTTTCAAGAATTTTTAAATAAAAATGCAGCATTTCATAGGCGGGATCTAGGTTTCTTTCAGACAAATTAGATAACACGTTTTTTGGAATTGGTTCAACGGGCAACTCAATTATAATACAAGAGGGGCCCGATCTAGTTTTAGAGATAAACCGGGCGTCGGGCTATCGGATTATTTGAGTCCTCTATTTTACGATACGGCACGGGATACAAAACAACTTGCATTATCCGAAGCAGGAAAAGTAAGGATATAATTTGCTCGATTACAAAACCGCCCTGCGCCGTTTCAGGACTATGTAAGGTTGTGAATCGATCCGGTGCCGTTGTCATGACTAAGTAAAGTAAAAGGAAAACCTGCTTTGTTACGATACGACCCAAGGCAATTTCAAGAGTAAGGCAAGGGTATAAAAATACGTACACTAAATGAAAGAAATCATATTGTGTAGTTTCTTATTTACACAGTGTTGTACGACGAATTTTATAATAAAATATTGTGTATAGTATAAGTATTTATTGTACATAGTATAAGTATTTATTATGTATAGTATAAGTATTTATTGTGTATAGTATAAGTATTTATTATGTATAGTATAAGTATTTATTGTGTATAGTATAAGTATTTATTGTAGTATAAGTATTTATTGTGTATAGTATAAGTATTTATTGTGTATAGTATAAGTATTTATTATGTATAGTATAAGTATTTATTGTGTATAGTATAAGTATTTATTGTGTATAGTATAAGTATTTATTGTAGTATAAGTATTTATTGTGTATAGTATAAGTATTTATTGTGTATAGTATAAGTATTTATCATGTATAGTATAAGTATTTATTGTGTATAGTATAAGTATTTATTGTGCATAGTATAAGTATTTATTATGTATAGTATAAGTATTTATTATGTATAGTATAAGTATTTATTGTGTATAGTATAAGTATTTATTGTAGTATAAGTATTTATTGTGTATAGTATAAGTATTTATTGTGCATAGTATAAGTATTTATTATGTATAGTATAAGTATTTATTGTGTATAGTATAAGTATTTATTGTGTATAGTATAAGTATTTATTATGTATAGTATAAGTATTTATTGTAGTATAAGTATTTATTGTGTATAGTATAAGTATTTATTGTAGTATAAGTATTTATTGTAGTATAAGTATTTATTGTGTATAGTATAAGTATTTATTGTGCATAGTATAAGTATTTATTATGTATAGTATAAGTATTTATTGTGTATAGTATAAGTATTTATTATGTATAGTATAAGTATTTATTGTAGTATAAGTATTTATTGTGTATAGTATAAGTATTTATTGTAGTATAAGTATTTATTGTGTATAGTATAAGTATTTATTGTGTATAGTATAAGTATTTATTGTAGTATAAGTATTTATTGTGTATAGTATAAGTATTTATTGTGTATAGTATAAGTATTTATTATGTATAGTATAAGTATTTATTGTAGTATAAGTATTTATTGTGTATAGTATAAGTATTTATTGTAGTATAAGTATTTATTGTAGTATAAGTATTTATTGTGTATAGTATAAGTATTTATTGTGTATAGTATAAGTATTTATTGTGTATAGTATAAGTATTTATTGTGTATAGTATAAGTATTTATTGTATATAGTATAAGTATTTATTGTAGTATAAGTATTTATTATGTATAGTATAAGTATTTATTGTATATAGTATAAGTATTTATTGTAGTATAAGTATTTATTGTGTATAGTATAAGTATTTATTGTAGTATAAGTATTTATTGTAGTATAAGTATTTATTGTGTATAGTATAAGTATTTATTGTGTATAGTATAAGTATTTATTATGTATAGTATAAGTATTTATTATGTATAGTATAAGTATTTATTGTAGTATAAGTATTTATTGTGTATAGTATAAGTATTTATTGTAGTATAAGTATTTATTGTAGTATAAGTATTTATTGTGTATAGTATAAGTATTTATTGTGCATAGTATAAGTATTTATTATGTATAGTGTAAGTATTTATTGTGTATAGTATAAGTATTTATTATGTATAGTATAAGTATTTATTGTAGTATAAGTATTTATTGTGTATAGTATAAGTATTTATTGTGTATAGTATAAGTATTTATTGTAGTATAAGTATTTATTGTGTATAGTATAAGTATTTATTGTGTATAGTATAAGTATTTATTGTGTATAGTATAAGTATTTATTGTGTATAGTATAAGTATTTATTGTGTATAGTATAAGTATTTATTGTATATAGTATAAGTATTTATTGTGTATAGTATAAGTATTTATTGTAGTATAAGTATTTATTGTGTATAGTATAAGTATTTATTGTGTATAGTATAAGTATTTATTATGTATAGTATAAGTATTTATTGTAGTATAAGTATTTATTGTGTATAGTATAAGTATTTATTGTAGTATAAGTATTTATTGTGTATAGTATAAGTATTTATTGTAGTATAAGTATTTATTGTAGTATAAGTATTTATTGTGTATAGTATAAGTATTTATTGTGCATAGTATAAGTATTTATTATGTATAGTATAAGTATTTATTGTGTATAGTATAAGTATTTATTATGTATAGTATAAGTATTTATTGTAGTATAAGTATTTATTGTGTATAGTATAAGTATTTATTGTGTATAGTATAAGTATTTATTGTAGTATAAGTATTTATTATGTATAGTATAAGTATTTATTGTGTATAGTATAAGTATTTATTGTAGTATAAGTATTTATTGTGTATAGTATAAGTATTTATTGTGTATAATATAAGTATTTATTGTGTATAGTATAAGTATTTATTGTGTATAGTATAAGTATTTATTATGTATAGTATAAGTATTTATTGTGTATAGTATAAGTATTTATTGTGTATAGTATAAGTATTTATTGTGTATAGTATAAGTATTTATTGTGTATAGTATAAGTATTTATTGTGTATAGTATAAGTATTTATTGTATATAGTATAAGTATTTATATGAGTAACAAATTTGACAAGATTTTGGAGAATTATGCTATTTTTGGTGGCAAATAAGGTTTGTAATTGTACAATAGAGGGTTTGCGGTAATAGAACGGTTTTAGAAACTTACTTCTTTCTTTGTGAAATAATGGTATTCGTCCTCGATGTAATTTATATCACAATGATTACATCTTCTCTCCTAAAACTGTGTATTGTCAGTAGTAAAGGGTGGGTAAATAGGGCAGAGGGTGGTACTACGGGGCAGTAACGGGAAATTAACATTGAGGCACTTGGGGGCAGTTGTTGGCACTACGGGGCAGAGGAAAGTTGTTGGCACTACGGGGCAGTGGGAAGTTGTTGGTACTACGGGGCAGTGGGGGCAGTCTGGGGCAGTGGGGGACAGAAGTATTGGCAGAGGGACACACACATATGGCAATAATAATGAAAATTAATCTTTTCTTGAAAAATGGGTGGCCCTGAAAAGGGCCATTGGAGAGTTTTTACTTTTTCCTCCAACATTGAGTGAGGAAGCCTAGGAAGGTTTGAGTCTTTTTCTTCTTTTGGAGTGGTGGTGAAGAATCCAGCAGCCAGTCGGGATGTCCCATTCGTCTGAACTTATCCTGGATTTTCATCCAGTTTAAGTTCAGGCGATGAAATTCCTTTTCTTTCCTGGCTTGCTCCTTTTCACTTCGTTCCAGGGCCCACAAGATCTTAATGTGGGCCACTTCTTTCTCCAAAACTTTCTTTAACAATAATTTTGTCATGTGAAGATTTTACCTCTTCGCGCCTGACGTTACTGGGGGATGGATACAACCACCAATCTTCCTGAACTTTGTTTAGGAAGTATTCCACTCCATCCAGTAAGTCTAGGGCCGACTTGATAAAGCCCACACGACAAGGAGCCGAGGAAGTCTTTTGCGATTCCTCCACCAAGACATCCTTTACCAGCCTCCTCGCTGAAGTGAGAGCAGCTAGTTGACTGGTGACGTATGGCTTGGTGGTAGGATACCTCCACCAACACTTGATCCTTTCCAGCAAGGACTCTACACCTACCATTACATCCCAGGCTTCCTGCAATATTTCAATAGTATTCATAGTTCAGTTGAATTGTGAATGGTGCGACTGCAGAAGGCGCCGCTTTATATGCTGGAAGCACGGACGTGACGGAAAACATCACTTTTCCAAAGATAAAATTTTATCAAACACAAACAAACACACACCACACCATCCTTTTTTAAAATTTTTTATCAAACACACTCTATACAAACACACAAACATACAAGCACACATAGCAATCATATAAAAATTAATCTTTTCTTGAATAATGGGTGGCCCTGAAGAGGGCCGTTGGATTTTAAAAGTGTATCTAGAGGTGCGGGCACCTCCCTGGCTTAGCCCGACACGCCGGACAGCTCCCTCTCCATGTTGCTGCACTCATGCACTGTTTGTTTGAGTTGTTTAAAGCAAATGGAGGACGGGTTGCTTCAGGCTCCCAATTTTCCTCCATCATCAGGTTGGGTCTGATGGGGATTTTCTTCTCCTGCTCCTCCTCTTCCCTCTTCTCCACTTCCTGAAGGAGGTGCCAGGCCACCTCTAGATGTACTCTAATTTGCCAAATGATTTCTATCTTGTTCATCTTCATAGATGACAACGGGGTAGCTCAACTGTGAAGGCGTTGTTTTAATACACTAGAAGCGCGGACGTGAAGGAAAACATCCCTTACACCTAAAAAACATTACTCACACTACCCTGTCTGACGTCATTCCTATGACGTCATTCTAGGCTTCGCGGATTCTGCACTCCATGACCCCTACCCAAAAAAACACAGACCCAGTACGCGGACCTAAAAGAAACACGTTTTGATAAAAACACATACACACACCCTACATACAAATTTTTTAATCAAACATACACCACACAATCCTTTTTGATTTTTTTTTATCCAACACACACCACAAACACACTCTATACAAACATGTTTTTTGAGAAAGGGAATTTTTTTTTTTGAAGTGGGTAAAACACAAACTTACACACATACAAACACTAAACATACGCAAAAATATTTTTGTTAAGGCAATGTAAGAGTGGTTATATTTTCTAGAGATCTAGGTGGCCCTGAAAAGGACCGTTGGGGTTAAGAAGTTATGTTGTTTAACTTCTAGTAGCAGTAGCGGTAGCAGCCGCAGCAGGGCGGCTACGTTTAGCCACGGGTCTCGTGGCTGCTGTTGGACAAGCTCTCTTTCTGGTGAAAGAGAAGGCAAACTCATCGCAGTCTATTTTGCAATTGACTTCTCCGTCGGGTAGTTTCATGGACTGCAAGAGTTGTAGCTGCTGCTGTTGTTGTTGTTGTCTTTGCTGCTGAAGTCTTTGTCTCTCCTCCCATTCCGTTCTGTCCCTGATGATTTCTTCCCTCAGGACTTCTTCCACCAGATCATGAGCCATTTGTAGGAGGATCATCGTCTTTCTCTCTGGGTTGTTCTGAAGCAAATGATGCTTCACCCTCTGCATGTTCACCATAGCTTCGTTCAACTTGCTTATCTTGGCTGCCATCTTCTTGAAGTGTTGCGATCTTGACAAGTCAACGAGAGTGACTACACTGGCCAACGCACCGCTTTATATGCTTTAAGCGCGGACGCGATGGAAAACATGGTTCAGATCAATAGTGAGAAAATGGATAGAGTGTGTGACTTCAGATCGATAGAAAGAGAGATAGAGCATATTCATGTTTCATTTTTTTTTTCAAATTCAATAAACCACACAACACCATTTTTCAAAAAAATCAACATTTTTAATGAACAACAAGAAGCTTCTCTAAACATAAAAATGCAACTAACAATCAACAAGATATTAAACAGGAACGTATTTACAGGGTTGACAAAGTTGGGAAGGTAAACTGAACTTCCACTTTTCTATATCTACATCATTCTGATGCACACTACGTTTCTGAGCTAAAGACAAGAGATATCCATAACGTTCACAAAACCATCGTTCTACTTTAGCATCGTTTCGAGCATATTCCCTATCAAAACAAGTCACTAAATGTTCTAAGGAATATCCGAGACTGCGTTGATGAAGAAAATGTACACAATATTGTCCGCACACCATTGAACCCGATCCTTGTAATCGGGCATTTTTGAATCGAGTAGAGACGGCATTTCTTCTCATAAAGTCGATGATATCATCTTCCAAAGGAGGTAATCCATAAGAATCAAAATATTCCACACCACTGTGATCGTTGGGAAAGTACACGGCTACCCAATGGGTTCCTGGTCGATGACTGTCGTCGGTGTTGATGACATAGGCATGAACGTCTTTAGGTTTGCGATGAAGTAGTTCATCTTTAGCACACACCACAGGATTCCAAGAAGAAGTGTAGGAACTGCGAGTCAACATGTAATGAAGTTCCCTGGTATCCATTTTTTCTTGTTTCACAGGAAATAATAAGTCCTAATAAGTCATCAATTCACACGTGACTGTAAATTTGAATTGATCTGTCAAGTAAGTCCACGAATTCTCACTGCGGATAGTTTCTGTACTCTGTTGTAAGAGAGCTTCGATGCGTTTGATCCCCAGCGGAGTGAGTGGAGGTGAAGAAGAATCCTGCAAGTCTTTATACCATTGTCTCAACACCTTTTCTTCTGAGATCTGAGACCAGGCGTCCTCCAAATATTCGTCCAATTTTTCTTCGCCCGTCATCATCATACATTTATCGTGTTGTTTCTGACTGGGATGATCGATTTGACATCCATGACAATGTTCTCGGGTCAGGCTGTTAATTATTGCAGTCAATTCCTTCGCATAACAGGAGACTAAATGTTTTTCTTGTTCAGGGCATCGAGAAATAAATCCAATAAACTTGGGAACAGTATTATTCTCTTCTTTTGGAGGTTCTGAATGAATCACTTCGTCATCATCAGTGGTAGTTTGTAACTGCTGCTGTGCTTCACAACATCCCTCATTATCTATCTCCATAAGTTCTTCGTGTTGCATCTTTTTTCTTCTTTTTCACTTCTCTCAAACTGTTGATCTCTAGAGTATTATCAAATTCTGCACACAAGACCACGTTCACTGTCTCGGGTAGAGGTTCTTTAAACTGAAGTTCCACACGAAGTTGGCCTGATTTTATAGGGTGGAAATGTCCTTCGTCGCTGCCTTGGTCAGGAGTGAAATCAAAGCCCCACAATGCATATCCGCCTGCATAATCCTCGTACGAAATGCCGTGGCTGCTGTTGGTACCTAACTGTCCTGTGGCTTCAAACAAGGTAAAGTAAGATCGCAAGTAATTTTTGCGTTGCCAAAGTTAGGTTCAAAAGGTTTGGTAAACAATGTCTTGCCATCTCGACCGACTTCAATCTTGGAGACGTTGTAGTGATGAAAGTTGAACGGATTCTGATTAGGGGTTCCTTTGAGGGCTGCATTACTAACGATGCCAATCAGCAAACGTTTGGGGAGCTGTCCTTGGAAGACTTGATCTTCGACTTTGGATCGGAGTCCTGTGGCAATGGTAAACGTTTTCACTTCCACTCGTCGCACTGGATACTTGGCAGTGGTTCTGCTCAACGTTTGACTGATGTCGCTGGCTACTTTTGGTAAGACTTCTACATGGCGCACGTAAAGTCTGGCTTCTTCGATGTGGGTTTTGTAGTCGGGACCATTAGCCATTAAATGGAAGGCGGCACTACTGCGATTCAGTCTAAGGCGTACATCCACTCCGTTCAACAAATACTTGTCTTGCAACCACATGTCCAAATGCAAACGATCCATCAGTTCTAAAGTACGCCCTTGTAAGATTTTCTTTCGACGGTCGTTAAATCCCCCATTATGTGGGTCTGCTGGATTATCACCAGCCGCCCCTTCAGCCAACGCTGTGTCGTTGAACTTTCCCGAGGTGTCAGGTTTCCAGACCACGGAAGCATCCAGATGAGTGTTCTTGGGTTCTTTTCCGTACGTCAAGAGATTTTCCAAGTAAGCACGGTAAGGGTAAGTATCCATGCTGCTGCTGACCAGTTTGTTATTCAAGTACAAATCCACTTCGCTGAACAAGGAATGCATGTAATTATTGACGGGTGCCATTGGGGCATCGCCCAGAGGATTTCCGCCGGCCTCTGTTTGGACTTTGAGTTTCAGGTACAAGTAGCTGTTATTCAGATCGATGTAATCTTCGGTTTGTCCTTTGATTTCAAATTCGATAGGAGCTGAATCCGTCAAAGACGATACAGGATGAAATTCCACCCATTGGGATTCTTGCATCGTCATCATGGTAGGAGGCATGGTAAACAGATCCAGTTCTGACTTGGTACAATCGCAAGAATCTCGGTGCATCATTTTCAATGGCTTTAGTAATCAAACACGTCTAATTCTCTGACGGTTCTTCTTTTCTTATTATTTTTTGGAACACCGTGTGTTTTATGAGCTCTGAAGGGAGGTCGACGTCGTCTCTTTCTGCCTTGTCCTTGCTGTGGAGTGGAGGAAGAAGTAATGCCAGGACCAGAAGCGTCAAGTAAATTTATAGGAGTCTCTCGTCGACCCAAAAGATCTTTGCCAGTTGGTAGCAACACATTTTTCCTGCTCTCATAAAGGCTTCTTTAGGATTTTTTTTGAGGACGTTTTGCAGAAATTCTTTTCCTTGCGTCAAAGCGGCATCTTTTAAGGCATGCAATCCTCGAGTCACCATGGGTTTCAAAATAGGGGCTACCGTCCGAAAAGCCGATCTTAGCATATCTCCTAAACCGTGTCCTCGTTGTCGAGCCACTCCTCGGTACACAGGATACATTTTTGGGCCAGTTACAATGCTCTGGAGAACCTTTTTCGAAAATGTAGTTTCACCGTGACTTTTCCTTTGTCAATGAATGGAACACTTTGTCACAAATCTCCTTTTATACTAATGTTGACACTGTCAAAATACCATTTACTGACTGGAAGAAAATGAGGGTGTAGAAATTCACGGTGAACGTGATACGTGTTTCCACCTTCTTCGTACGCGTCGACAGCAGAATCCACTTTGAAAGGAATGACTCTCAGTAACGGAGCGGCTGTGTTTCCCACCACGTTGTACTCCACCACATCCGAGTACACAAACATTAAATTCAATCCTTCGTTCAATTCGATAGGGGTGCGAAAAGCCTTGGAGAATCCTAAGTTGCTTTGGATTTTTAGATTGGCAAACATTTTATTTCCACCCAAAATAGTATACAACTCAGGAGAAAAAGTGATGGCTAATATGTTGTCCTCCGAAAATTGCAAGACGAGACGTCGTGCCACAGGATGGTAACTGATCTGTACCGATTTCTTGACTTTTTCTAAGGCTTTGTCAAATTGGGCCTCGAAGATGGCCGCAATCGTGTCCACCAAATGTCGTCCGCTAAAATAATACCCTTCAGGAATTCTCATGGTATAGCTCGCCAAGGGAGCATTAGTCGTCAAGGGAGAATTTTTATCTGGTTCCTTTTTGGATTCGTAAAAGCCAGGTTGAAATTTGTCCAAGCGGTCTTGCAATTCCTTGTTCAAGATATCCACGATGAAAGTGTTTTGACCTTTGTCGATGTTTTGGACTTGCGTAGGATGAATGATTTCTACCAAACCCACTTCCCAATGAGCTTCGTGATCCAATTGGATGGCCTGAGGTAATTTGGCCGTGAAACAACATAAGGTGTTCTTGGGAAACACATCCATGGAACTGTCACTGGGTAAAGTTAAATAAAATTGGTAATTCATAGTTGGTCCAAAGTTTTGCTCTCCGAGGAGTCACTCGAGTTCAAATGATGTCAAACGGTTCCAAAAGAGGGCTGCTGTGGTGACTGGAAGAAGGTGGATTGGCGTTGGTTGCACTACCATGGCGTTGGTTGTCCGTCGTCGTCGTAAATTTCAAAGAGGGACTAGGTAGAAGATAACCGATGCAACTGCTGAGTAAAATGGTCCACAATTGTTTGTCCCCTTGTTGCAAACTCAAATTGGCAATGGCTGCTCCGATGACACAATACACTACAAAGATTTGGCAGAAAAAGACGATTTGAATTTTAGGAACACGTTCTCCGCACCACACCCAGAGCGATTGTTTTTGTAAGTCTTGAAGAGAGGAACTCTGCGAAGGAGTCGAAGTCGTGGTCGTGTTGAATGGCATATTGGGTTACTTCTTTTTCTTTTTATAGTCGACCACTTGGCAAGCGGCAATCCAAGAATCAAAACTAGGAGGATATCCTTTCCAACGTACTTTGACTTCTTCCACTCGACGTTTGCCCACTTTGCGTGTTCTTTGTTCGAGAATGCTTTCCATGTCGTACAAGGCGTCTTCTTTTTTAGTCACTTGTTGTAACTCAGCCAAATAAAATGTTCCTTTGAGTACTTCACCGTGCATGTCTTCCAATTTATAGACGGGAGGATCGCGTCCACGGATGGGTGTAGTGACACGAAACAATTCGGTGGTCCAGTTGGGTAAATAACCTTTGTCAAAAGTACGTTTGGTTTTTCCGATGCGAACCCAATCTCCCGTCCTCAACTCCAAGGGTTTCTTCTTCTGAGGGCTCCATTTGGGGGTACCAAACAATCGATCAAACACGATCACTTTGTTTTCAGGGCTGACTTCTTCGGGGGCACGTCCGATGCTACGATGGTACGATTGATTGTAGACTTTGACCAAACGGGGTAACACGTCGATGTACTTGAGAGTGTGTTGATGTGTAAAATATTTCCACATGCGTTCTTTCAAAGTTCTTTGAAACGTTCATCGACACGCTTTGGTTTCAGGATTTTCGGTGGTAAAAAAAGGAATGTGCCTTTATTTAAATTCTTTTTGAAAAGCTTGGTTTAGAAATTCGGTGCCTTTGTCGGTTTGCCATCGTAAAGGGTGACGGCCACTTTGTTTCAAGATCAATTTTAAGGCACGTACCAATTCGGTACTGCTTTTAGAAGTCAAAGGCACGACCCAAGCAAATTTAGAAAACACGTCGATGACACAAAACAAATATTTGTGACCACGATTGTAGGCTGCCAAATGAGAGACGTCGGCTAAATCGGCTTGCCATTGATGATCGATGCCCTCCACTTTGGTTTGACTTCTAGAAAATTTTCGTCGAATGGGTTTGTGTAACGTGTACGTCGATTGTTCTTTTAACCATCGTCGTACTTCTGGCAAACGTACACTTTTCAATTTACTTTTGGCAGCTCGATACAATTTTTGAACTCCTCCGTAACCAGCAGCATGGCCAGGATTGTAGTAAAGACTAGCTAAAAGTTTCTCCATGATTCCTCAATAAGTCAACTAAGTACCAATGCTCTTTTCTTCGTGTGGTATCTTTTTGGATTGCAATGCTTTACGTGTCCGACGAGCCACTAGTGTAAAGGAGGATGTCTGAACAGGGGTCATCGGTTCTGTTTTGACTTCTGTCTTCATTTCTTCCTTTTTCTCTTCTGATGGTAAAGGGGTAGACATCATCTTTTTCATCCAACCCGGTGTGGCTAACTTTCGTATTTTTTTAGGATGTGGAGTTTGTAACTCTTCTTCTTCTTCTTCTTCTTCTTTCACTATCATCCCCGTGGCGGTGTCTGTTTTTGTGGTGACTTTAGGTTCGCTTTTCATCAGGGCTTTGAAATCTCTCAGAGTGGGTTGAGCTGTTTCGTCTATAGCTTTCTGGTGAAAGAGTTGCAGGCGTTGCAAGAGTTGACCGTACCGTTGGGATTTTTCTGTTTCTGACAAATCGCTTCGATCCATCAACGCTTGTAATTCTTGTTGTAACTGTGACATCTCTTGGAGATTGGGATTGGGAGGTAAATGAGGTATCCGTTGTTCGTTCCAACTATGGAATTCCATCCATCGTTTGTAAGGCACTAAAGTCAGTTTTCGTCCTTCCATGACATCCAAAGGTACAAATGTGTCGTCTTTCCAGAGAAGGGTGTCCTTTTTATCTTTTTTTTTTTTTTATCGCATGACTCCTCCTAAAAGTGGTCCAGCAATCGTTCCTAACAAAGGACCCGCTATTTTTAACAACGGTCCTATCAGCATGGGTAGAAATCCTCCTCGTTGCACCAACATTTTTTTCTTTTGCTGGAGAGGTATTTTCTTTTTCACCATTTGGCGAAGAACGTTCCGATGTTTGCCCAATTTCTGTTTCTGTATCTTGGACAAAGGTACCGTTCCTTTCAAAACGTTCAAACAACATTCACACACGGTATCGATGATTTCTTTGGGGGCTGTTTGAATGAGTTGTTTTCGCATGGGAGTATTGGATTTGGTCAGGACAGACAAGACGTCCCAATGTTTCGCCAGACGAGGTGGAAGTCCTTTTTTCTTCTTTTGGTTGGGGTGTGCACGTTTAGCGGTCATCTTGGAGGTTAGGAGTAAGTCTGAGGTCTCTGGCAAGTCACACTTCTATTTTATACTGGAACACGTCTCCACTGATTGTCTGCACGACGTACCATCTTCACGACAGGCCTCAGTCGACGTTGAGGTGTTTTCAACGGACTAAATCGTCTCAATTCTTCTTTGGATAAATCCACTAAACTTTGTAATACGCCGGTTCTCTCTTGGACTTTGGTTTTAGGGGAGGGTACTTTTTTAGCGGCAGCTACAGTGGCCAGATCAGCCGAAGTCGAGGGTCATCCAAGAGGTGACTTTCGAAATGGGTTTCCATATTTGCATAAAATTAGGAAACACGGATCTTAAGTCCGGTTTGGCAGGCATCATCACGAAGGGTGGTGAAGACGATGTGGACTCAGGAGAAGGAGACCTCGTCACTGCTGGTGGTCGTGGTTTGCGGGTGTACGTTTGCGTCCTGGCAGCGGTACCTCTCTTGCGTGTCACAGTGGTGGTGGTTGTTTTCTGGACAGGGCTTTTCTTTTTCTTGGGGGCTTTCTTCTTAGGGCTTTTCTTCTTGGGGTTTTTCTTCTTTTTTGGTTTTGGTTTTTTGGCTTGGACATTAGGATCCCATTTCAAAAGTGAGCGAATCATGACCCCTCCTAAAGAACCGCTACCTCCAGGGGTTAAAATGATTTGTTTTTTAGTCCGTGGATCGATTCTAGGATCGGCTAGTTGTGACAACGCCCCTTTATGTTTTTGAAAAAAACGTTGAGTTTGATGAGGGATGTGAATGATGCCTTGCTGTAATTGACGTGCCGTCAAAGTAAACCATCGTAACACTTCTTTGAGACTAGCTTCTAACAAATGAGCACTGACTTGTGCATTTTATTCGCGACTGATGCCATACAAAGCACAAATCAATTTAGCAGGAGGATGAGATTGAAAGGAAGTCATCTCGAAGACTGTGAGACAGAAAATGAAGTGGGGGTTGTTTTTATGGTTTTTTCAGAGAGTGGCTGAAGGGGACGTGTAAATGACGGGACCTCCTTCTTGACACCAATGGTGAAACAATTGGGTACGAAATCTCAAATATTCGGGAGTGGTAGGTTTTAAGTCGATGAGTAAATACGCATGAGGTATTTGAGTGGCATCGTCGTACGCATAATTCAACCAAGGAGTGCCTAACTGTTTGGCTAACACTTGCACTTGAGATTTGTCTCTGGGGCTTTTAAACAACACCACGTAATGAGCGTTGAGACTGATGGTACGATGGGCTTTACTTTGTTGAAATAAATTTTGAGTAATGTAAATGATGTTGGCATTACGATGGTGTCCTTTTCGTGTAAACCAAAATTTAATTTCTTCTTCGTCTTCTCCTAACATGTCGTCGAAGATGACCAGATGTGTTTGACTCACGTCAGACACTATCCCATCGTCTTCGCGAGGGATGCCTTCCACAAACGAAATGGTTTCTCCTTGACTTTCACGAAGTAAGGTGTAAGACGGTTTCCACTCTTTGTAACACCACACGATGCGTTGAGGTGAACGATCGAACAGATGAGATTTGTGTTCGATCAAACGTTTGACAAATTCGGTTTTGCCTGAACCACTCGGTCCAACAATCAACATGTTAAAAGGATGGCGCAGATACGAAGCTTCCCAACTAGGACGATCTAACTTTTCGTCGATCACTTTGACCACAGATGAAGCAGAGGCAGAGAAAGAAGATGTAGCCATGACTGAGGTAGGAAGAATTTTGAGAAGAAGACAAAAGACCCAAGACATTTTATACGTTTCATACACGTTTATTTATTATTTTTTTTTTGTAAAACAACACAACAAAACATATTTTACAAGTCATGAAGGACAAAAACGCAGACCGCAAAAATGGTCAGGTACAATATTAAGGCTACCACTAAAAGAATTAAAGTTCTGTACAAACAAGTCAATGTACAACAAGAACAAAACACTGTCCTAGGAATGGAGTGTACAGGCACTGGTGGTATTCTGGTCTCTGTGGTGATGGTGGTAGAAGAATGAAATCTCTCTGACGGAAAGGAGGGTGTGTGTTCCTCAGTGGGTTGTATTTGGACGACAACGATGTGGTCTTTCTCTGTGTCAGGTTCTTCCATGACTGCTTCTAAGGTCATTTTTGGCTTGGGTTCCCATTTCACTTTTGGAAAATTAGTGACGTGCCAGGTCTTTGGAAAACTGTGCCACTTCTTGTAGCCAAGCATTGAAACCAATACTTTTCCAGTCACGTACATCTTTCCAATCGTAAAGTTTTTGGTGTAACCAACTAGCAATGCACACTTCTTGAAACGTATGAATGGTAGATAAAGTTTGACTAATGTCTTCTTCACACGGAGGTACACAACTCGTGTTCGTCACCAGTCTCAACACTTTGAGTACAATTTGTCTTTCGTGTGCCGATAAAGCGTGAATGGCCATGTTTTTGATGGTTCATCAAAATAGTCCAAAACAACCACAAGTCCTCCAAAATAATCCAATACAAACAATGATCCTCAAAAATACTCCAGAACGAATGTCCTGGAAAACGAAATCCAAGAAATGCAGTCACTAACACACACACCGCATAGCGTCCAAAATTAAATGGAAACAGTTCTTGTATCAAGTGTTTATAATCCTCTAAGGTCTGAACACGATCGTTGACTTCCTTCCACGGAATACGTTTCACAAGTGTAGACCACAGTTCTGTCATGGTGGGTTTTTATATCCAGGTTTCCAAGGTTGGGATCTTTTGTGATAGACTACTCCTGGGATTCTACTATGAAAGGTTTTCCCCAGAATCACTCTTCTTACAGTTTGGAAGTTAGCATAGCTTAAAAATCGAGAAATGACTTTGAGTTTGCGTTTCACTTGTATCTTGACAAACTCTCTGTAAATACGTACTAGCAGCTCCAAAGGCAAACCACGAATGCGGTCTTCTAAACTAGGCTTGTTGGTGATAAAATACTGGTAAATGCGTTCTCGCAGTTCCAAAGGTAAACCACGAATGTATTCTTGTAAAGTATCATCCGACCTGTTACTTCTTGGCATCTGGCTCATCGTACGTGTACTCTTCTGAAGCAACTAAAGGCAAGTACTGATAGTGCGGAGACCATCTAGCATGTTCGATGTAAGCCGAGTCGTTAGGCTCCCATTGGTGAAGTCTCACACCGCAACTGAAACACTGAACTTTATCTCCTTCTCCCAAGTAGATAAATCCAGATCTGGCTAAAGCTTTGGCAGTAGTTGCTTGTAGTAGATATTTAGGCCACCTGTCTTTGAACGTCTGGAGTCGCTTTTCAAACTTGGAATAGCCAGTCAAAGCCACAGGTATCGTCAATTCTTTACCCCTTTAGGGGTGACATTCACAGACACGTTTACTATTCCCAATAAAAAAGAAAGGCGTCCTGCATCGCTAGAGAGACGGTAAGGTCGTGCTGCATCGCTGATGTCCAAGCGTACGGCATCCGTGTCGTCGCAAGGCACTGCATTGAAATTCAGGTCGTGATGGCCCTTGGAGTTCACAGTAGAGGTGACATTCGCACTCATCTTTTTTCTTCTTCTTGCTCGGTCCACGTTGAAAGTCGGAATGAATGGTTAGTCTTGGAAGTGGTCCCCTTTTTATACTGAAGAACGGTACTGTTTGCATTGTGGAAATACCAAAGTAAGGTAAGCACAGTTTGGAACCCATCTGGTATGTTCCAGGATAGCTGAATCTTTAGGGTCCATGCGAATGGTTGCACCACAACTGAAACATTGCACTTCGCTTCCCTGTCCAAAGTAGACAAATCCTGCTCTGGCTAAAGAACTGGAAGTGGGTAATCCATTCCATTTAGGCCATTTTTAAAACGTGTTCAATCGACTGGCACAATCACAATAGTCAGGCAAGACCACGGGAAGCTTGTATTCTTTCAACTTAAGGTCTGCAGTGGGTTCATCACACGGCGTTGAAGTCATCGTCTATCTTGGTATCTTTCAGTTGAAGGGGTCCTTTTTTATACTGCAGATCGGCGTGTCCGTAAGGTAAAGTAGTGTGGTCTGGAAGTCTCACTCGTTTCTGGTACACAATTTGGTAAACTTTTCCTACAGGGCGAGTGAAAATTTGGTGATTGGGTAACCGTACGATCTTGTGAGATTCTAACGTTTGCACTCGAAAGTCTTCCACTTGTCCAGACACCAAAGCATTTTTCAAAACCTCAAAATTGACCACTTGGCTGGTTCGATAGTTCAGGGTCAATCCTTTGACTTTACATTGGGTGTGAAATTGGCCTTGTGGGTCTCGGTATCGGTAGCCGTAATCTTTAGGGCCACCGCTGGCAAAACTCAGGATGGTGTCTTGAGGGTGCTCGTCCGTCCAGGCTCCTAAACGATCTCCTTGGATGGTAGGGTGTGGGCAACCGGGTCGATGGATGTAGATACAACTGTCGGTGTCAAAGTACAGGACACGATCTCCCAAGACTTCTAAAGCTTCGTCGTACAACTTCAAGCGAGCATGGGCTGTCACGTAAGCTGCAATGACCACGTTGCTAAAATGGTCGGACTTTGCAAACTTGCATTCTTTTTCGAAACTGACTAAGATCAAGTCATCACGGACGATTTCGACGTGTTTGACTAGTACACTTTTGTTGTCCACCAATTTAAAGTAGCGATAAGGATCGGTCAAGTATTCCGTCCTGGGTTAGAACGCACGTTGTGCCATTTTTCCCCACAAGCAATTGAGCATGACTTTGGCAAACGATCTTCTTCCTTCGTTTTTTTTTCTACGTCTTCCAAAGTGATCCCTTCGATGTCACGGTACTCTTCTTTGAATCGGACTTGGTCTTCGGGAGTCTGATACCACGAGGGATAGCCGCTGGCTTCTTGTTTGAGTTTTTAAAATTAGTTGACGTACCCCGAGAAAATGCCTGGATGGGAAGTGCCATCCTTTTGGTATTGTGCTGTGGTTGGAAAGTGCCAGATTTCGTACACTTTCAACAAACGGTATCCCCGATCCAGAGCCTGAAACAATTCGGCACTGACCCACGTCCCTGTCAAACCGCGTTCTTCCTCCGTGTGGTGACAGGGGTGATTTGGTTGCATGTTTCGGCACACGTACGGCATAAAGGAAACATCAATTTTCCTTGGCAATGATGAGGTAAGATAGGATTGTACAAGTTGGTCGGGGGTAAGACTTTACATTTGATCAATCCTTCGTATTGACGAATGTGTTCTACGTCGATGTGTTCTGTCAAGTTTTCATGGTGTCCGGTTGGAAATTGAGCATATTTGCACACCCAAGGATACAACGAACACACGTCGATATACTTGATTTCTTCTTCTCTTGATTCGTCTACGTCGTACAGCAAGCAAGTGGCATTGGTTCGTCCTACAAACAAACTGTGGCGTGGATCCAAAGGTTCGATGGTGGTCACGTCGTAACTTTCGGTGATGCTCTTAAATTCAGGATCGGTTTTCAAACGTCGATCGTACTCGTGCTCCCACATTTCCACCACTTGGTATCCTTGACTTTCTAAGTGGAGTCGTCGTTGGTAAGTGTGTTCGTACAACTGTTCCATGGTAGAGTCTGAAAAAGGACTTTTCAGGTTTCGTTTAGGAAAACAGGTAGGGCATCCGTGAAACAAGCAGCCCTGAAACTCGTACACCGTGTGCGGGTTTTCTAAATCCCAACAATCCACGGAATAAGATCCAATCTTCTTTTCTCCTCCTCCGTTTCTAGCATGTTATATCCATTTGTCTTCTTTTTGACACAAGTAATGGAGCCAACGCAAAGCTTTGGCCGAGTATTGACGGCTGGCAAAGAGAGACGTGTTGGAGTCTATGATGGCTAGTTCGTTCTCGGGCATGAAATTTTTGGTGTACACTAAGGCACAGGCTTTAGGTAGGGTGGACGCTTCTTTCAAACGATCGATGTCTCCGTGATCTAGAGATAACTGTCGAAACTTTCCACAGCAACGGCGCAAAATGTCCACATCGGATCGACAGTACTTGAGTGTTTTTTCTTGGAAGTCAAACGGTTCTGACTGGTGAGCGCGGTACCAAGCGTGAAAGGCTTCTCGCTGTTCGGGGCGCATTCCGTCGGGGTCGTAACAGTTAACGTCAGGCAAATGCAGTAGCACGGCGTGTTGATTGGCTTCCGTATTGAAGAAGTGAGGAAAATATCCTTTGGCCATTTCTGTCATGCCAAATGTTTTAGGCATTCGACTCAAAGGCATGGCCAAATAACTCATGGAATCTTTGAATTGCACTTGTCCCACTTTCATGTAAATGAGTTTTTTCCGTTCATGGTGACTTCAGGACATTCGGTACCTTGTTGCGAATAATATCTTAACAAAAACTGTCCATCGTATCCCGAGAAATTGTGAGCTATGACGGTCGCATAGCGATGACAGTCTCCGTAACGTTGAATGTCCTCTTCGCTCCAAGTATCGTCGGTGTGGTCTAAAATCCATTCAGCAAACTCGGGCAAAGTGTTAGGACCACGAAAGATTTTTTCACGTCCTCCTGGAATCCTACTACTAGATTCTTGGATGCACTTCTCACAAGCCCGATGAGCCACGCAGAAATTGGGAATGTGAATGCCCGTTTCTTGCATGCATTCAAAATCAAAAAAGATGAAATCCACATTGATGATCATAATCCACCATCCGTTTGCAAAAGCGACATCTTTTCTTACCGGTACAAGTGAGTGCTTTGGGATCGTTGGTTCGAATCAGTTGTCCACACGTGGAGCACAATTTCAATAAGTCGCAAGCACATTTTTGTTGGTGCTCTTGTGTCCTGCGATGTTCTTCGTAACAAGAGGGTCTGACAAAGTCGACACGTCTCACAATGCACGTGTTGTTCAGCAAGGCATGGTTTGTCTGCTAAACAGCACCGACATCTCTCACCGCAATGAATGTGTCGCTCTCGATTGTTAACTCCTTTGTCGCATTTCTCGCAGTAGTAAGAGTGTCCCAGAAATCCTGTGATACTGTTGATGGCATCGAAATGTTCCCGATGGTGATAGAGGTGAATGTATTTTCCTTCGGGGAAATCGGGGCCATGAAACAGCAGATCTCCGCGCACTTCTTGAGGGTGTACTTTCAAAGTGTAGCCAGGAGCCAAGACGTCTTGAAGTTGTTGCAGTTGAGAAATGCCACACACGGTCTCTTTGGGGATGCCTGCTTGTCGTAACAGGAGTTCTGTTTCTTTTCGTTGTTGTCCGATTTTCGAATGCTCTCCCAGGCTATTTTCCATTCTGCGGTCTCGTTCTTGTTGGCATGCGTTCGCCCCACCACGATGGCCCGAGCCAAGCACATCTGGTCTTGTGAATTGTCAATTTGGACGACACTGTGTTTGGTACTGCGAAGGTCGTCCACAAGTAACACTTTCCTACTTCGTGCGCTCCCTCGAGGAGGGGAAACGTGAGTCATGTGAAGTGTAGCCTTTCCATCCGTGATGACAAACTTTTCGTTGGATTGTTGAACGTGTTCTATTTTGGGGATGACTTTGGCTGGTGTTAATTCTGCCGGGGTGCTGAACTCGATCCAGACAGGTGACTTCAAATTGTCGTGATGGATGGCTAGTCTCAATCGATCGTCTTCTTTGGCTCCACATTGTCGTTTCAAGTTCTGTAACACAGAACCCTACAAAAATATGTAATGAACTCGGCAGCTTTCTCGGGAGGCACTTCAGACTTGAAATCTTTAAAGTGAACCGTGTGAGTGTATGCCGTGGTTCTAAATTTTCTAGCGGTTATTTTTTGCGTCTCTCGAATACGATAGTAATTTTCGGGAGTCACGGTAGGTCTTTCTTGGTCTGGGGTGGTTCTTTTTGGGCTGGGTAGAAGTTTTGGTCTCAGGCTCACTCATCTCTTCTTCGTAATCGCTAGCATGAACTTGAGCTAGCACTTCAGCAAGCGGTGTTTCAGGCGGCACGGAAAATCTTCGTCGTCGTGGCCTCTTCGTTTCTTCTTCTTCTGTTTTCTCATAGATTTGGCGTGATCTTTTCATCTTGAAGTCTGATTTGAATCTGATTCAGTTTCATACAGGAGACTATATATAGAGAGACCTTCTTACCCTCAGAATCAGTCTTTGTGATTACACTTTCAAACTGTGAAGATGGAAGAGTCAAGAAGACGTATTCCAATTTATAGCCCTGCCGCTTACTATAAGGCTATTGACGACCGCAACTTTCAAAACTACTGCGCTCGAGATAAAAGTCAAGATACTTGCTATATCTGCCAAAAGAAAGGACATTGGGCTTCCTATTGTCCACAACGTCATCAACAAAGAAAAGAAAAGAGAGATAAAAGTCAAGATACTTGCTATATCTGCCAAGAGAAAGGACATTGGGCTCCAGAATGTCCACAACGTCAAAACCAAAACAGAGATAAAGGGAAAGATACTTGTTATCATTGTCAAGAAAAAGGACATTGGTCTTCGGAGTGTCCTCAGAAACAAGAAAACCTACCAGAAAGGGAGGAAGCCGAAGGATCTTCAGCCTATCTTAAAGTACAGCAAGAAAGCTAGACGACTGGAAGACAGTGAGGAAGAACAAGAACCCTTGATTCCTGTGAAGAAATTCAAGAACAAGAAGAAGAGAGACAGACAGTGAACAATGAACTTTTTTTTGGAGTGTAATGTGATATTCATGGTGAATTATTTTGTAAAAAAAAGAGAATAGACAAGAATGGAAAAAAATTAAGTGTCTTTGTGGGTTTTTTTTAGAGTATGGATGCACGCACTCACGCACTCACTCTTACACAAACCAAGGAATGGGATTTTTAAAGTTTTACTTGATTGGGCAAAATTGAAATGATCATCTTTTCTAGAGATCTGGGTGGCCCTGAAAAGGACCGTTGGGGTGTTTTGTTTGTTTGTTAAACAAACTTATGGACTGGACATAATTAACTTCAACTGTCGCAAGCCTTTTCCACAACCCAGTCCTATTCCTCTTCCTCCTCCTCCTGCTGGTGCTGCTTTGGTGGTAGTAGTAGTAGTAGTGAATGGTGGTGGTGGTGGTGGTAGCATCTCACTAGTAGTGATGGGTTTTGAATGTTTGGCCCGTGATGGTCTCTTTCTCTTGGGTTGAGTTAAAGAATATTGATACAGGTTTCTCAGATTTTTTAACTCCAATAAAATGTCTTGTAGTAGACTCACCGTTTTATCTTCATCGCTCTCTTCTTTCGGTTCTTCACTCTTCTCCTCTTCTAACTTTCTTATTTCTTCTTCTTCTCGCTTTCTCCTTTCTTCTTCTTGCTGAAGAAACACTTCTTGAGCTTCTCTCTGTCGCTGTATAAATTTTTCCATTTCTTCTTGCTGTCTCTTTTTAAAATCCTCGATGACAGGCAAAGAGACTTGTGGCATAGCAGTTGTTGTTTCAGGTACAAATTCTTGAGACAGAAAATCCCCAAAATCTAAATTAAAATCTTCCGGTTGGAAGTTCACTACGACATTTGTCGTCGTTGCAGGCTCACTCCAATACATACTGGTCTTTGCGGTCTCCATTCGTCTGCTCAAGGTAAAACCCTACGAACGCTGTGATGCCTATATACTCCAGATGACGTCACCCCCCCCCCCGCTCTCTTCCCATTGGAAGCAAAACCGACCCACTTGTAACGCGCGCTTGGATTGGTAGTTCATTTCGATCCATTTAAATCCACTCTTAGGGTATATATACCACCGCTTGTCTCGTAGAGCTTCACCGGTTTTCTAGAAGACCACTACAGAAGAAGAAACAAAAGATGTGGACTAGCGTTGAGTCATCCACTATTGTATCGGGGATGTTGTTTGACCCAGAATTCCCTATATATGTAAAAGCTTCATGGGCCATCACGAAGATCACAGAGACCGCCATATGGAAGAGACGTATTTATATCGAAAGACAAGGATGTTTAAAGCGTGTCTTGATGTATGGTCCGGAAGTCCGTAGAAGTCTCCGAAAAAGAAGACCCTCCAGGAGATGTCTATGTTAAACCAAAAAAAACCAACGGCCCTTTTCAGGGCCACCCATTTTTCAAGAAAAGATTAATTTTCATTATTATTGCCATATGTCTGTGTCCCTCTCCCAATACTTATGTCCCCCACTGCCCCAGACTGCCCCCACTGCCCCGTAGTACCAACAACTTCCCACTGCCCCGTAGTGCCAACAACTTTCCACTGCCCCGTAGTGCCAACAACTGCCCCCAAGTGCCTCAATGTTAATTTCCCGTTACTGCCCCGTAGTACCACCCTCTGCCCTATTTACCGACCCTTTACTTCTATCGTCCCAACGGCCGGTTTCAGCAGGGAATCTATGATTGGGAGTCCTAAACTTTATCAAAGGTAACTATAGATTACTCGGTAACAGTAATAAGTCGTTTTCCATATTCAAATCTTGTTTTAAACAATGGTAAAATTTTCCCTTAGAGGATAGAGTTACCGACGATTGTCATTCCTGTATATAAAGTTTTTTTAAAGTTTCTGTTGTCATGCGTTTTGTTCCTTTCGGATAATTGATAAATTCATAATATAGGTCTGGTCTCCCAACAGTTATCAAAGTGTTCCTTATGCTATTCATCCAGTTAGAAGTATTAGCGTTAGCATCGGTTTCTCTATGCCCTTTTCGGGACCGGATAAGTACGGGAAAAACTGAATCGGTGAGAAACGGCACTATGCGATTTTAGGGCCAGGCTCACTAATTAGGTGTCATCTCTGACGTCCGCGCGTCAACGTTGTTAGATGCAGTGAATTGAATTTGTATAAATCCGAATGCGTTTTAAATTTCATTTACACTGTAAAGCTAAAAATATTTATGTTATGCCCTGAGTCAGGGGAATAAAATCGTTTGATATGGCTTATAAATACGGCTCAGCCTGACGCCTCGACGCTGTATCAAGCTTGTTCTTTCCGCCGATTCAGAACAAAACAGTAGTTTTGTGTATATCTCACTCTCATAACCTTACACAGTGCATGCACACCGCTATACATATTCTACAGCGGGACCATTTCCAAACAAGTATTCGAAAGAAAGCTCAAAACGGACACCTCAATATTATATTATCACAATGAGAAAACTACATGAATAGTTAATTATATGTGGCACTTGAGGGATCTAGGGGACATTAACATTACGCCGTAGGTTTACATTAGGTGACAGTCGAGGGATCTAAGGGAAATCCTATATTAAAATTGTCCATAGGTTTAACATTAGGAGACACTTGGGGAGTCTACGGGAAGTTTACATTGTAACAATGATAGAAGTGGTTGACCTCAAATGGGGTTACATGGTAACATTGTTAGAAGTGGCTGACCTTAATACTTGAAGAATGTATCGGGTCAACGGGAAATTAACATTACAACGTTTGTTTAAATTAGCCGACACTCTAGGTGTCTATGGGAAATGAACATTACGTCGTAGGTTTACATTAGCCGACACTATGTGTCTACGGGAAATGCTATGTTAAAAATATCTATAGGTTTAACAATAAGGCTACATTATTACATTGTTAGAAGTGGTTGACCTCAAATGAGGGCACATTGTTACATTGTTAAAGTTTACCTCAAAATATAACACTATATGTTTGTTTATGGGAAATCCATTGTTAAAAATGTCTATAGGTTTAACATGTGGGGGACACTCTGTATGACTATGGCAAATTAACATTTCGTTATAGGGCGTTTCCATGTTGAACACTTTCCAGGGGTCTACTGGAAATGTAATGTTAAAATTTTTAGATACTATTTAACACCCACTTTTTGATTACTATCCAACACATAATTTGTGATTACTATCCAACACACCACTGTTTGATATACTATCCATAACACCGTGTATAGTGACCAACACACAGTTATCTACATTATACCATCACGCTGTTTGTAATGACCAATGCCCACATATATTAGCCAACACGCCGTGTGTAGTGACCAATACCCCACATACACTATTCAGCACGCCGTGGATAGTGACCAACGCCAACCCATATAATATTCAGCACCCCACATTATATTATCAACACGCTGTGCAGACTTGCTGCCTAGTGACTATATACATATAACCGAGATCTATATATAAGGCAATGCCTATACGTCATATCATGTTGGAGGTGTCAGTAAATTTGCATATATCGTACTGATGTTATAAATAGCTTCAATCAAGGGAACCAACTCATAATAAAAGTAAAATTAACATGATTAAAAGTAGTACTAAAATTCCGGAACTGTACCGGTCTTTAGCAGAGACTGAAAATATGAGAAAAAAATGTAAAAAAACAAAAACAAACGAAAACAAAAAACAAATTGGTTTAGACTATAAGTAGTATTAAAAGTCCGAAACTGTAATGGACTTTAGCGGCACCTGAAAAATATCCGGAAAAAAACAGTATAAATAAAAAAATTAATTGGCTTAGACTAAAAGTAGTAATAAAAATCCGAAACTGTGCCGGACTTCAGCAGAGACTGAAAAAGAATCCTGAAAAAATTTAAAAAGATTTGACCTACACTAAAACAGTAGTACTGAAATTCCGACTGTACCAGACTTTAGCAGAGACTGAATAAAGTACGGAAAATTCCACAAAGAAAAAAACCATTTAAAAAAAGAAAAAAAAAAAAATTGGCCTAGACTAAAAGTAGTACTAAAATTCCGAAACTCATACGGACTTAGCGAAGATTACAAAAAGTCCCGAAAAAATTTAAAATATGGTCGAGACTAAAATTAATGCTAAAATTTCTAAACAAATGCATAATATAGCAGAGATTAAAAAGAAGTTTCCCGAAAACGTAAAAAGTTTAAAAAGAATTTTCACAAAGTGCAACAGAATTGTAAAGTACAAGATTTACAAATTAAAACACTTTTACAAATAGAAAATAAGCAAA